>JAULUF010000049.1:3255000-3717500 GCA_031834385.1 Semotilus atromaculatus
AAACGTGAGTGAAGAGGTGCACATGTAAAGAGTCACGTGATTGGACACGCTGTGAACACGCGTTCTCTAATGTGTGTGTCTGCCATCAGGGTGCACATTATCACCTGGAACGTGGGCTCCGCCATGCCTCCGGAGGACGTCACTGCTCTGCTGGGCTTGCATGTTGGCGACGGGAACACAGACATGTACATTATAGGGTGAGATTTACACTGATTTTATATATGAAAGCTACTCGATATGAAAAGTAATCACAGTAAATCAGCTCCTACTGACACATGTTCAGAAAATGGCCAACAGTTTCGATTTTTTTTATTCTATTTGATTGTATTTACAACGGTTACTGTTGAACTTTTTAAGAAATTATATTTTCCTATGGCTGCCCTACATATTAGTAGTCAGCAAATAACCAAAATTGTAAATTATAGATGTTATAATTTCAATAAATAAATAAATGACCCATAACATTTCTTCTTCAACTCATGTCCTTTTGTTAACATTCAATCCTGTTACAAAATATTTTGGCTGAATATTACAGGGTTGTTCAAATGGCTAATAATGGCCTTAATTAACAATTTCACATTTTAATATTTTATTTAAAACAACAATCACTGATTGAAAGAAGTCTTACAAAGACTAAAAAAGACAGTAAAAACAATTAGTGCAAATAGTTATGTTATTACATATTATTATTGTTAAATATTATAACAATTTAAGATAACTGTCTTTAGTGTAACATGATCCTTCAGGAATCATTCTAATATGCAGATTTTCTGCTCTAGAAACATTTATGATTATTATCAATGTTGAAAACAGTTTTGCTGCTTCATATTTTTGTAGAAACTGTTACTTTGTTTTAGGGTTCTTTGATAAATAGAAAGATTAAAAGAACAGCATTTTTTTGAAATCTTAACATTCTAAATGTCTTTAATGTCACTTTTGATCAATTCAATGCATTCTTGCTGAATAAAATGATTAATTTCATTAAAAAATAAGTCTTACTGACCCCTATAATATGACTATCATAATCGTGTACATGACAGTACAGATATAATCTACACGCCTGCCATAAGCTCTCTTCTACCTCTCCCTTCTGGTGTTTGTCAGTCTTTGATTTAAGCTTTTCTGACTTCCATTTACTTCTCCTGTGTTTTTTTCCCACGCTTCTTCTCTCAGCTTACAGGAAGTGAACTCAATGATCAACAAACGACTGAAAGATGTTCTTTTCACTGACCAGTGGAGCGAGGTCTGCATGGACGCTCTCAGCCCCTTTGGATATGTACTGGTCAGTAATGTACACACACACACACACACACACACACACACACACACACACACACACACACACACAGCTTTGTTTTGCTATACTTGTGAG
Source organism: Semotilus atromaculatus (assembly GCA_031834385.1). Classification (NCBI taxonomy): domain Eukaryota; kingdom Metazoa; phylum Chordata; class Actinopteri; order Cypriniformes; family Leuciscidae; genus Semotilus; species Semotilus atromaculatus. The sequence goes on from JAULUF010000049.1 coordinate 3,256,373, forward strand.
GACATTCCATAGGCGTAATGGTTTTTATACTGGACAAACTGTAATTTCTATCCCCTTACACACACACACTCACACACACACACACACACACACACACAGCCTCAGGGGTCACATTATGTAATACTGAGTGAGTGGCTGAGGTTGAAAATCTCTTAGCTGGTCTTTGTCTCTGTCATGTTTCTTTTTTCAGTCAGTGACACTCCTCCCTCATTTTATGTGCCATTATTTTCATTGTGGAAAATAATCTCACATAAAAACAATGTGGCATACTGAACATCTTTACTTCTTTTTTTATACTAGTTGAGATGTACAGTGTGTACTGCAGGGTTAGCTAGTGTTATATTGTGAATATGTCTCCGGGATGTTAAAAATGCCCCTTCTGCTTCACGAGTCCCACTGTTAACAGAAGCTCCAGTGGAGCGCAGGGCACTGGAGGCATTCTACTGACATTTAGGATAGTTAATAGTTTAGGTCATATTTTGAATGAGATTTTATTTAGATTTTTTCTTTTTTTACTTTAATTTAACGTTTTAGTGATTTTGTTGTGTGTTGAGTGTTTTTGTCATTTTTAGCTTTTAAATATGTCTATATAATTTTTCTGAATTTGTTTTAGTTTGAGTTTATTTAGTCTTAGTTATTTTAGTACTTCAAGTTAAACTAAACAAAAATGTTCCTTCCTTGGCAATTAGGGGAAATAAAATACATTTATTTTATTTTTTATCTTTATTTGATTTCAGATAACATTTATAGTAACTAAATGTTTTTATAATTTGATTTAGCAATAATAACCCTAATACACTAGGATACAGTATGGCATATTTATTAATATATTTTTTTAATTGGCATCTTTTTATATCTTCAGTCCTTATTTCCAGTTTAGTTTTAGTGAGTTTGTTATGTGCTTTTGTATATTAGCTTGGTTATGCCATTTTATACATTTGTTTTTAGCTTTAATCATTTTTTAAATCTCGGTTATAGTTTTAGCGATTCTAAAACATAATCAGTTAGTTGCCTAGGCAACATTTTTAAAAGTGAATGTTTTTCATCTAGTATATTTCATTAAAATTTTTTGGTTGTTTCAACCCATGTTTGGGTCAAATATGGACAAGCCCAACCGTTGTTTTTTGTAATGTAATTAAAAAATTGAAATCAACGGTTGAGTTAGCCCATATTTAACCCAAACATGGGTTGAAACAACCCAACATTAATTAATACTAGTTATACTAGTTTTATTTACCAATAACACTGAAAACCGTAAAACCGTTAAAAATTCTCACAAAATTTGAGAGCAATTATTTATTTTTCAGGTTGTGTGTTTTCTCTGTTTCAAGCCAATGATGAGGAACTGTGTTGAATCTCTGTGTGCGTGTGTGTGTGTGTGTGTAGGTCACGTCTCAGAGGATGCAGGGAATGCTTCTGCTGGTCTTTTCCAAGTACTTTCACCTTCCTTTCCTGAGAGGCATTCAAACCCAGACCACTCGCACCGGGCTCGGGGGAATCTGGGTACGTTCTCTGCAGTCTCACGCTTTCCCTCTCTAAAGACACGGTTATCTCTCCAATCATAAGTTGAACAGTTTATTCCTCCTCATTTGCAGATATGAAAGGTTACAGGAGACTGTTAACAGAGTTCTGTCAAATATCACATGCAGTGTGCTGCTGAAATATTAATAATGTGCTGAACACCTAATGAATATAAAATGATGCCATCATAATGATAAACTCACCTCTCACAGCAAGAATAACAGTGTCAAACCGTACAACAAAGTGCGTGAAGACAGTTTTTCCACCTGGGTATTAATAAGTTATTAAGTGAATTCATTACATGTGAAGTCAATACATTCAAAGTCACATTCCTCTGAATGCATTGAGCATTAACTTCTGTAAGCAGATTTATTTGGTAGTCTTTAATTGGAGAGGAATATTTTCTTTGATTATCCCTTTTAAATTATTGATGAATAATTTTAATAAGAGTTTAATAAGTGCTCTGTATTAATAAAGAAAATGAGAGGTGTGTTTGTGGCTTATTTCCTAGCTGCTACAAGGCAACTGACTTAAATCAGCTGATAATATGATATATATATAATGATAAATATATATTATGAGATGATATACTGTCGACTGCCTCAGATTGGAGTGGAACGCAGGTTTATATAGAGTTTAAATGTGTGCACATTATAAAGTGGTGCATGTCCACCAGTGCTTGTGTTTACTCTAGAGTTTGGCTCATTTGACAAACACTTCAGTTATCAAAAAGTGTGTAGAACGTGCAATAGTTAACATAAGTTACTATATTTTATTTAACAGATTTTGCATGTATTTCTCCACAAATCAGTGTAGAAAATGCTGTGTGGATTTTGCAGCATCTTGGGTTCAGCAACAAAAAAACCTCTTATGATGAAACACTATAGAACTGTTATGGGACAGAAAGATCTAAACCTGTGTGTGTCGGCCACTCTCTCACGCTCAGGGGAATAAAGGCGGCGTCAGCGCTCGCATGACTGTGTTTGGGCATTCGATCTGTTTCTTGAACTGTCATCTTCCCGCTCACATGGAGAACACAGACCAGCGCATGGAGGACTTCGAGAGCATCCTACAACAGCAACAGTTCGAAGGACAAGCAGCCATGGGCGTCCTGGATCACGAGTAAGACTCACACACACACACACACCTGCGCGCACGCACGCACTCACACACTCACACACTCACTCTCACACACACACACACACACACACACACACACACTCACTCACTCACACTCACACACTCACTCTCACACACACACACACACTCACTCACTCACACTCACGCACACACACACACGCACGCACTCACACACTCACACTCACTCACACACACGCACGCACACTCACACACGCACACACACGCACGCACTCACACACGCACACACTCACTCACACTCACTCACTCACACACTCACTCACACACACACTCACTCACTCACTCACTCACACACACACGCGCACACACACACGCGCGCACTCACACACTCACACTCACACACACGCACGCACACTCACACACGCACACACACGCACGCACTCACACACACAGACACACACACACACATACACACACACACACACTAATTAACACCTATTTATGTTATTATTGTGAGTGCAACCATTTTTCATTCCCATCAGGGCCATACAGAGAATGTGTAAGTGAACTGAGACATTGACTTTGACATGAGACTTTGTACATTATAATTTATGATGATGTGTCTCACCAACAGATGGTGCTGTTGTACTTTAGTTTCCCCAAGGGAAGTGTTTTTCAGTCTTCAAGTCTCAGATTTTAAATTGGACATAAACTTGTGACCCAACACAGTATTATATATATATTTTTTTTTATCTTTGAAAATGTTAATTAAAAAAAAATCAATAATAATTTTACCAATAAAATTTAAAAAAAACAAATTTTTTACCAATAACATTTTTTATTTAAAATTGTACTAATTTTTCTCATGCTTTTCATGTGATGCAACCTGTCCACGATGGCCTGTTTTCTACCAAGTGACAGATGAATTTACTACTAAATACAATAGAGTTTGAATTCAACATCAATGACAAAAGATTGGGATCTCATGGCAATCTGTAACTGTTGGTTGCCAATTCATATGAATCTGTACCTTCTAATTTATATAAAATTGTACGGTTTGCTCATGCTCTACTGAGGGTTAGAATTACCTTTTTTTTTTCTTTTTTTTTTTTTTTTTACACAAATTGTTTTTTTTATTCAAATAAATGATGCAAATTTATATGAAATCAACAATTTATAATATGTGTTATGTTTTTGGTTACACTTTTTTTCAATAGTATACTTTAAGACATTCCACTAACAATAAGTAACTTTGCTACTACTTGTCAACTACAATGTATTTTTTTGTTTTGTTTGTTTCAACTCGAAAAAGTGTTTGTGTTGCCTTCAGATTTTAAGTTTAGTCTCCTCATTAATTTGCAACTACATGTCATCTCGCTCTCATCAGAGTATTAGTAGACTGGTAGGGTTTGGGTTAGTAGAAGTTCACATGTAAAGTTACTTTATATATATTTTTTGTAGTCTAAAGTGGACCATCAATATAAAGTGTTTTCTCATGAGATCGGGTTATGATTGAAATTAGTTTATACTTGATTTGTGATGACAAAATGTGAAATTGATTTTGAAACCTGTATGATGCGGCTCCTGGACAATGTTTGCAGTTTGGTTTTCTGGTTTGGAGACCTGAACTTCCGAATCGAGGACCTTGAGATGCAAGTTGTGAAAGCAGCAATTGACAATAACAAACTGTCCATACTGTGGGAAAAAGACCAGGTGAGACGTGCATGTGGACACACTGTCTAGTGCAGCCATGAAAAACTCCCTCTACAAGTCAAAAATCATGCTTTTACACATGACATGATGTAAATATTATGAAAATATGAAATGCCATTGAAGAAGGAGCAACTGTTTTGTACAAAGCATTGAATAAACACAATGCAATATTCATAATTGTGTGGAATCTATGCTGTGCTGTGCTGGTGTTATTGTTGCTGACCGTGTCTTTGTCTTTGCTGCGTCTCGTGTCCAGCTGAACATGGCTAAAGGCAGCGAGTCGGTGCTCGAAGGCTTCCACGAGGGGCCAATCAAATTCCCTCCGACGTACAAGTTCGATGTGGGAACAGACACATATGATACCAGGTAAAATGGAAAAGATTTAATACATTCAGGTCCATAAATACCTCTTTTGCAAAAAGGTGTCTTTTTTTCGCATATATACAGTATCACGGGCGGAGTGGCAATCGGGAGAGTCGGGGCTTTTCCCGGTGGGCCGGTAGTGTTTCGAGGTCTGATAATAGTTATACATTGCAAGTTCTTAGCAACACCATCCGGCGGCCTGGCGTGCGGCGCTGCCCGCTGGTCAAACTGTGCTGCCTCTCTCAACCCGTCAATAAATGCATCGATCCGCGAATTTTGTCTGAGTTCTTAAATGGTCTAGTGGTAGATCTTTTGCCAAGCGTGTCAGAGGTTACGGGTTCTAATTCGCACTCGTATAGTTTTTTTCTCTCTCTCATCAAAACCGAATATGTTCATCAGTGGTTACAGTCTACATCAAGCAGTGACACGTTTGTGTGCATTTCATTTAGTGATTTCACCGGAACGAATAGAGAGTCTCTGCTACGGCGATAGAGTGAAGACTGTGCGCGAGCCACAAGAGAACAAGTTGAATACAATTGTTCTGAACAACTGTATCCATGACACTGTTCGCAGCGGCAACGAGCACTCAGAAATACTCAAAAACATTTATTTTATAAACATATATTTATTTATATTAGTACATCCAATGTTTCAAAAAGTGGTGGGGGACAATATCGATCCTGAGAAAAAGGATATTTTTTTATTTGACTTTTTATAATTTTGCAAGGGTTCTATGACATTAGTATATTTTTTTACCACACCCCCACCCTGGGCCGGTGGTCTACGAAATTTCCCGGTAGATTTTTTGGTCCCACTCCTCCGCCCCTGTACAGTATACTCACATATACATACTACATAGCAAAACTGTTTATTGCCTGTATTATCGCAAAATGTAACTTTTGTTATCATCAAGCTCATTATTAAGGTTAGATATATAAGTATATATAAGACACCACACACACACACACACACACTACACTCATGTAAAACACTATATACTCTATAGCAAACCTAAACTGCCTGATTTATAGTATCATTGTAAAATGTAACTATATTATTGCCCAGCTCTAATATGCTAAATGTGACTATAAGGCATGAATAATATATTAATTTTCTGTAAAGCTGCTTTTAAACAATGTGTATTGTGAATACATTTTACTAAACAAATTGGACTTAACACATGAAGGGAGTTGCGAAGTCTAAAACCTATCAAACTGTTTTCTTCCAAAATGATTAAATTTCCCATTCCTGTCAATCTGTAGTGTTCCGTTCCAGCACTGATATTATAATCCCACAGTTGTTTAAGTGAGTCTTGATCAAGCGGCAACATTCTAATCTGAATAATGAAGCCTACCCGGAAGAGCGAAAAACTGCAACACATCTAAAATCCGCTAGGGGCCGGTCCCAAAAGTCCATTGACCCCAATGTTAAAATGTCAGTTTTCACAGCATAAATTCATGTTTTTACAGGTTGGTCCCATGGACTTTTATTGTATTTTTCGATAGGTTCCGATTGCCTGACAACTGTGAGGGGGGTGAATTTTTTTCTAACTCGTTAGTTTAGATCGTATTTAGATATAAAATGTATGACAAATAAGGGCGTGGTCAACTTTGATTGACAGCTGATAACGGGCTGCGCCGAGTGGAATTCCTGATATTTGACGTCTCGGCCATGATCTGACACGACACATCACACCACCTCTGGATCCTTTCTGAACATTTGTATTTGTATTTTCCAAGATGGCGCCGCCCATACCCCCATAAACGGCTTCTCAACCGTTCTTCAGAAAGTCTATGGGTGACGTCACAGACGCTTTGTCCATATTTTTTACAGTCTATGGTCTTGATCTTTCTCAGTGGTAAGAAGCGTAAGCCTGCATGGACTGACCGTATCCTGTGGCGTTTGAGGCCGACGGCTCCGGTCAGCAACAGCATGTCGAAGCGCAGCTCCGTGACGGGCCTGACCAGCGGGACCCGTGTGTCGCAGCATTTCTACCGCAGTCACATGGAGTACACCGTCAGCGACCACAAGCCCGTCTCCTCCATCTTCACTCTGCAGGTCAGCGCACGAACACTTACGCATGTTACACTTCTTTAGCTCAAATCAGGCTTAAAACTTATGTTGGTTCAGATAATGTGCATGCATGTTCTATCTAGAGCAAAAAAAGACCCTTTTCACATTTCCCGGGTTCTCAGAAGCAGACGTCATCATAATAGCGGTGAATGGGAAACGACTGCAAATATTATTTTTGTGTTTCAATTTGCTCCAATAGCCAAAGAAAAAAATTCACGTTTCTATGACTTTCGAAAATATAATAAATTGATTTTGGTGATCAGAAGCGAGAAATATTAAATTTGCCGTCACTCCCTCAGCTGTTGTATTAATAACACCCATACAGCAGCATTTATCAGCTTTAATGCCAAGGTCCATGTTCATATTTGTGTTGATGTTGCGGTTTGAGCATGAAAAAGCTCTGTAAGTCACAAAATCCCTCTAAAGGCCGTTATTCTCTATATCAGTGTCAGTGTTTCTGAAATCCCTGAAACGCCTCCATTGTAGTTTTGAGTTTCTTCCGGGAACAAACACGTCACAATATTCCTCATTTAAATAATTAATATGCAGGATAAAGGGGCGGGGCCTGGGTGAGTTAGTTAGTAGTGTGTTAAACTGGCGGTTATGGTAAGAGCGGGACATTTTCCAAACACACTCATAGCGCTTGACCAATCACAACACACTGATCCAGCTGACCAATCAGAGCACAGTGTGCTTTTCAGAAGGAGGGGCTTCATAGAGACAGGAACTAAACAGAGCGTTACCGACAGACTGGGAAGAGAGGAGCTGCAACAATGAAGTTGTTTTTAACATTCAAGAAAACATTTGAACATACCAAGACTTGATAAAACAGTCTGTGAAAAGGGTCCGCGTGATGATTGGCTCTTTTTATTAAAAGGTGGAACTTCCTCAGGCATCAGACTATAAAACCTTTTTGGAAGTAAATCCTTTCACTATCAGTGTGTATAACATGTGATGTCCTTTCAGTTCCCATATAAGGTGGACATGCCTCTAGTAGAACTCATTGTAGAGGATGAATGGAGAGAGATATCAGATGCAGTGGCCACATTCAAGGTGGTGCCCAACTTTGCTCGAAGCTCCTGGGACTGGATTGGGCTTTACAAGGTTATTTCAATCATTTCATCAGTTCTGAGCATCTATTGATGTAGGAGTACGATGGTTAACATCATATATATATATATATGTCACTTTAGTTATGTTTATATGCAACTATAAAATTGATTGAACATGCTTTACAAATATGTCATATCACAGGTTGGGTTTAAGCACCATAAAGACTATGTGGCTTACACTTGGGCCAAGCAGGAGGAGTCTGACTTCCTGAGACAGGAGCACCAAGTAAGGACAAATCACATGCATTTAGTTGCATGAAAAAGCATTCACTTGTGTTCATAATTGAAGCTTGTGCATTTTAATTAGGAGGTTTTGATTTGCAATCTCCAGGTGACTTTTACCGAGGAAGAATTGCCAAAGGATTCTGGCGACTTCATACTGGGTTACTACAGCAACAATATGAGCTCCATTGTGGGTGTCACCGAGCCATTCCAGGTAGATCATCTCTTTTACTTTTAATTCCAGCATGTACTTCCTATGCGCCATAAAACAGTTCTCAGATCCTTTACGCAGTAGCTGCGTTCACATGGACCCTAATAATCCCCTATCCAGAGTAAAAAAAAGTCACATGTAGAATGAATTCGATTCAAATTTAATTTGTATTGTAAGGGGTGGTTTAAACCTTTTCTAATCCCATCAGGAGGACATGTTTACACTTGATTGGATTGAAAACCAAAACTGGAAAGTACTGCGCATGTGCAATGACGTAGAAATGGCGTAATGATGTATGACGTGTGGAACAAGCAGTTTTAGTTATGAATGAATTGTGTCGTGTCATCCTTAAATCCTCCTTCCACTCATCATCTGTGAAGTGGAGCAGGACAACGTCCCACACAGCTCTTGTTTTCGACTCTCATCCATGTTTAGGGCGCGTGAAGGGCCGTTTTTACAGCTTGATAAATATAAGCAGCACGGCACAAAGCTTCATGTGTTCGTCGTTTCCTAAATTGGGATCTGAAGTAGATAAATATTAAAGGTTGTATCAGTGATTTCAGGCCCAAAAATAAATGTCTAATCTTTCCTAACGATCCGCTAGCTGCCCGCCCCATAAGCATGCTGTCAAAAAACCGTGTCTCTGTAGGCAGCCTAGGCTCTGAGATCTGCACACAAAAACAAATGGGTACACCACCACTCAAAACCAAAATAAACAGTGTTTCAACCAATCACCGACAGGGGCGGTCAGGGGCGATCCAAACAATGCTGTGTGCTGGGATAAATGCACTTGTTGTGTGTGCGTAGCTACATATGATGGTATTCTAACCAGCTGAGAACTCGTGAAGAGATTATAAACTGTTTAAAGAAGTCAAAACACACACACAGATCTGCTGTGAGGAGACACAGTTCTGACGCCTGAAGTATGATGGGAAACATTTGAATTTTTTTTTTTGAAATGTTTCTTTCGAACATGTAAGAAAAGTATATATATATATATATATACACTCACCGGCCACTTTATTAGGTACCCCATGCTAGTAACGGGTTGGACCCCCTTTTGCCTTCAGAACTGCCTCAATTCTTCGTGGCATAGATTCAACAAGGTGCTGGAAGAATTCCTCAGGGAGTTTGGTCCATATTGACATGATGGCATCACACAGTTGCCGCAGATTTGTCGGCTGCACATCCATGATGCGAATCTCCCGTTCCACCACATCCCAAAGATGCTCTATTGGATTGAGATCTGGTGACTGTGGAGGCCATTTGAGTACAGCGAACTCATTGTCATGTTCAAGAAACCAGTCTGAGATGATTCCAGCTTTATGACATGGCGCGTTATCCTGCTGAAAGTAGCCATCAGAAGTTGGGTACATTGTGGTCATAAAGGGATGGACATGGTCAGCAACAATACTCAGGTAGGCTGTGGCGTTGCAACGATGCTCAATTGGTACCAAGGGGCCCAAAGAGTGCCAAGAAAATATTCCCCACACCATGACACCACCACCACCAGCCTGAACCGTTGATACAAGGCAGGATGGATCCATGCTTTCATGTTGTAGACGCCAAATTCTGACCCTACCATCCGAATGTCGCAGCAGAAATCGAGACTCATCAGACCAGGCAACGTTTTTCCAATCTTCTATTGTCCAATTTCGATGAGCTTGTGCAAATTGTAGCCTCAGTTTCCTGTTCTTAGCTGAAAGGAGTGGCACCCGGTGTGGTCTTCTGCTGCTGTAGCCCATCTGCCTCAAAGTTCGACGTACTGTGCGTTCAGAGATGCTCTTCTGCCCACCTTGGTTGTAACGGGTGGTTATTTGAGTCACTGTTGCCCTTCTATCAGCTCGAACCAGTCTGGCCATTCTCCTCTGACCTCTGGCATCAACAAGGCATTTCCGCCCACAGAACTGCCGCTCACTGGATGTTTTTTCTTTTTCGGACCATTCTCTGTAAACCCTAGAGATGGTTGTGCGTGAAAATCCCAGTAGATTAGCAGTTTCTGAAATACTCAGACCAGCCCTTCTGGCACCAACAATCATGCCACGTTCAAAGTCACTCAAATCACCTTTCTTCCCCATACTGATGCTCGGTTTGAACTGCAGGAGATTGTCTTGACCATGTCTACATGCCTAAATGCACTGAGTTGCCGCCATGTGATTGGCTGCTTAGAAATTAAGTGTTAAGGAGCAGTTGGACAGGTGTACCTAATAAAGTGGCCGGTGAGTGTATATATGTGTATAAAAGTTAAATAAAACCATGTTTAAAAACATAGAAAAAACAAAGTACCCTACTTTCCTGTGTTAACATACTTCTATCACATGTGCAAAAAGGAGTAGGAAGAAGTAAAACTTATGTACTCCTACCCCTTTAATTCTTACATTCCTTCAATTAACAATTTATATTATTATTATTATTATGTTGTTATATACATAAATACACACATACATACATACATACATCAAACATTGTGACTATGATGAGAAAAAACAGTTATGCTTGAGTGTTCTGTCCTTTTTAGTGTCGCATCTTGTGACATCACATCCTGTTTTTGTTTTTTCACATGTCTTTAGTCCGTGTTGTGTTCATATTTCATTCGAACCGCACCAGAGTTAGTAGAGACTCATCTTTTCAGCGTCTCGATCCTCTTGTTTGCTGCACCAGGGGTCAGACGGCAGCGTTCACACTTATTCAGATGAACCGCACTAACAGAGCAATCACACCAGGGTTCGTTTTAATCCAACCAAACATGCCAAGTGTGAACACACCCTGAAACAAAGAAAAGAAGCAATTTAGGAGAATGGTTAGTATGTGCAAACAGCGGGAAACTGCATTTGTGCTGTGTGCACGTCAAAAAATCAGATTTGAAGCTTGTGACATATAAATGCAATCAACCCGATCAATTTATTTAGTATGCAAGTAAAGCTTTATTTATACAGCACCATTTATAACAGTGTTTACAAAGTGCTTTACAGAAGAGAAATATACAGCATTCTGGAGAACAGATTCATAAAGCGGAATGATTTCATTCAGATTAAAACAAAAGGTGTCCATGTGAACGCAGCTTCAGTCTGAAATGCTCTGTTTAAGTTCCTGTTTTCAAAATGAATATATAGTATAATACCATATAATATTAAAATAAAAACAATTTTTAAAGTCCCCCTGTAGTCAATAATTTTATCCCTTAAAACGTACCAAAATGATGACCAAAATGACATATATAAAAAAAAAAAAGTCTTAAAATGATGTGTATTGTACTTGAATGTACTGTAACTCTACACACCCTTGCCTCATTTAGTATACGAATATGTAAATGAGCCCCGCCTCTACTCACTCACTCACTCAGAGATCCACTGGTTGACGATCACACGTTGATCTGATTGGTCAATGTTGTTATCTGTCTTGTTAGTCTTTATTCCCCATTGAAGTTCCACAAAAATCTTGTGTTTGCACTGCAGTTTCGATGCGTTTTCGAGGTGAACTTTCAGGGTAAAGTGGGTCGCACACCGGACGAGCGCAGCGCGAACACATTATTCTCTATGAGTGTACACAACAGCAGTGCCATTCGGCGTTGTTAATGTAACTTATATACTATCTGACTTCACCCTGTGCTGCAATATACATTTAGTTTTACATTCATTTACAGAAATCAGTTGCTTGAATGAAAATTGCTGATGTCATCGAATTTTCATGAATTTTTCTCAATTCATTCAGTTAACGGACACTCTGAGGTAAAGTGTTCAGAGTCTGCAGACTAGCAACGATTGTATTTAATTGTACAGTACAATCATAACATAATACAGACATTATCTTAATTCCATAATGTCCTTAAACATAACATTATTGCTGGCCATAAACTGAGAAAGTGCGCGTCCGGTGAGCGATACCTCGAGTTGTCCTCGACGCGCCGCTTCTCGGTGTGCGACGCCCTTTAGACAGAAGCGGGAGAGGAAGCGGAGGCACTTCAAGACACATGCCATCCGCTTGTAGCGCTGGTTGAGATTGCTGTTAGCCTCGTTTCACTCAGGGGAAAAATGTCAAAAAGACAACAAAGTTTGCTTAACTTTTTCCAAATACGCTGGTCAGATCCCAAACAAGCAAACCTATGCAGTGCATGTTCTGAAATTAAAATAAACAACATTGCCCTGATACACACAGCGTTAAGGTTTTATTTTAGTCAGAGAAGCTACGTAGCTTCTCTGACTAAAAAAACCTTAACAACGCTGTGTGTGTGTATGTAGGCAGTGTAAAAAAAACCACATTAATTCCGTTACCTTCAACCCCCGTTTTGAGTCGCCGGATCCCCCCCCTCTGCGCTCCGGGACCTCCCACTTTACAAATTAAGCACTGGCTGTCGACTTATGAATTTACACATGGTTTGTCTTAAAGCATATTAAAAACACCACATAGGCATATAAGCAACAATTGTATTTTCACCACTGGGGGTCTTTAAGAAGTCAAGACTGCTTTCCAGTCAGTATGTTTTCCTCCTTTAATAGATTCAGCTGCCAGCCTCCGCCTCCGCTGGTCTAAGCCCGTCTGACAGCTCCGACTTCACGTCCGATGACGAGGTAAAGAAGGGCGACTCCTGTGACTCCGGTCCCGAGACTGAAGAGCCACAGCGCAGCAGCAGGAGCTCCAGACTCACCGAAGAGCTGACGGCAAACCCGAAGCAAACGCACTCCAAAGACACCAGCTCGAGCGGGCAGGCCTCGGGTGACCCTGTCGCTGCGGATGACCGCTCTAACTCAGGAAAAGAGGCAACCAAGCCAGAGGAAACTTAGCTAAGCACACCACCTTCTGGAGGATTATATCAGCTCAAGGCTGGGGTTGCAGGTTTCTGCTGTAATGTCGTTGTAGATTTACTTGTTTGGAGATGTTGTGTAATATGTTGCAGGGCAGCAGTGAGCGTTTAGTGTGTGGCTCCCTCCAGCAAATACAAGAGGGCAGACCAAACTGTTTTTTCTTCTTCTGTTCTGTGCAGTCATACTATCCATATTCTCCTCCTCCTCCTCTTTCTGTCTCTCCAACTGCACAAGACAAAACCTGAAACTCTAAGAAATAATCAAACACTCTTACAGATAAAGGTTCCAAAATGGGGTTTCCGCAGCAATGCCATAGAAGAAACATTTTGGATTCCCCAGAAAAACAGTTCTTAAAATAACTTTAAATTATTCCACTTTAAAGAACCTTTGGTGTAATTGAAAGGATCCTTGGATGTTAAAGGTTCTTCATGGAACCCTCAATGCCACTAAAGAACCTTTATTTTTCAGAGTGTAGATATACTTGCACAATATTAATGCTTTTAATTGATCCATATGGAGGATTTTTCCAGAATTAACCAGGGTTTAATGCACAATGGGAAAAATTCTGGTTCTTCTTGGATTTTTAGAGCAGATCCTCTGTATGATTTCCAGTGCTCTGTTTCAAACTCTAGTGAGCTGCCTATCTAGGCATCATAGACACCCTTTGGACTCCCAGATGTTATGCTTTCTTGAAATAACTTGGCTGTGTTTAACTCCACTTTTAGACATACACTCGCAAACTTTCGTAAGGGCCGCCATTTTAAAGTGCTTTCAACTTCGTCAAGTGTTCGAGGGAAGTTTATTTGGACCGCTTGATTTTGACAGAGTCTACTCATATTAACACTTCAGGCAGATCCGTAGACCAGAATGCAACACGACTGTGACGTCACAATAGCAACTCGCCTGGCGGGCTCTATAGCAGATTCCAAGGGCTTAGGGTGTTTCATTTAAACCCATTGCAAGGGTTTCGCCAGTAGTGGGCACTGTGCACTGCAAGCAATGACGTACACCCGAGGGAACGAGATGAAGAGAAGTTGGCGAGGGAAGGACATAAAAAGTGGACTTAAATGCAGCCCTTGTTTTGGCAAAGGATAGGGTATTCCCAGAATGCACTGTGAAAAAACTGATAAACTAAAATATTTTATTGCATTCTGAAATCAGCGGAGATAAATAGCTCAATCTCATTGACTATTTAAGTCAACATTTGTGTGTGCTACTTTGGCACATTTGCAATTCGGAATAACTTGGAATAACTCTTGGAATCGTTGTAGGCAAAGGATTAAGGCCCGTCCACACCAAGGACGATAACGATAAAGTTCTTAAAATCGTTCTCAATATTAAGGAATAGCAGAGTTTACACCACAGCTATAACAATACGATATCATTCGGATCATTTTTTTTTTCCAGCTGATGAACAATAATACACTGAGAGCCAATCAGAATCCATTCTAATTTAAGGCCTCACATTTTTTAAATGGCGGAGAAGTTTATCGCTGAGGTCCAGAAAAAAAATCCTTCACTGTTTGACAAGTCAAGGCCCTTTAAAAAAAAAATAAAAAAAAATCGTTCATACCATCTGAATAAATGGTGAGAAGAATTACCTCAGGTATCCAGAGCTCATTTCGACAAAATCGTCTTGCTTCCTTTGAAATTGCGGTGAAAAAGAGACTAGGTGTTGTTTTTATTCCACTATTTGGTAACACTTTATTTGAACGGGTTTGCATAAGACTGACATGACAATGTCATAAACATGACATAACACCTGTCATGAACATGAAGGAGTTTTTATGAATGTTTATGACTGTTGTCATTAAGTGTCATTCGGTAAATTATGACACTTTTAATGCAAAGTTGACATTGTTTAAAATGTCTTTGTTATGACAACTTGACATTACCCAAGACAAAAATGTCTTGATTATGACAACTTGACATTAACAAAGACAGAAATGTCTTTGTTATGACAACTTTTTATGTTATGGACATTTTAAGACTAATAATAAAATATGTTCGCAATGGATATAGGCTTATTTATGAAGTTGACTTTATTTGGTATCAGAACTAATATGGTGGTAATTAGCCTAGGCTATTTAATGTCATTTAAATTGGCAATCGCTTTTGGTAATTAAAATCTGGCAAACAATTTGGCTCTAAATGGCTAAGATCTATAAATGGGTAAGCATGGTGGTGTCCAGTAAGCGGCCAACTATGGCAGCGATCCAAAGCCTTGTATTGAATCAAAGACGGCGCCGGCCGCGGAGCGTGAGCGTTATCGTTCGTTGGTGTGGACGCAAATCGTTATAGTTATGAACAGCCTTTTAGTCAAGTTTCTCATAGCAAATAGTGCATTAACAGAGTTACTAATAAATCTGCATTTCGGATAGGAAGCTGCCTTGTAAGGTTGCTGGCTATGTAGACAGTAGAGAGCGGCAGCTCGATAGGTTTTGGAGCAGAAATCGTGACACTGACTCTCTGCCATAGAGGACACTGGGAATGACCTGCTAAAGGTGAAATGCTGTTGTCATCACCTTATTTGAACAGGGAAAGGTAAATTGTGTTTAATAACAATACACATGCTCTGCAATTGCATGTATTTACCACACTCTCCTCAGGTCCTTAAGGCAGATCCATAAGGCTTGACAGCACTTGGTAAAGTAGGCTACAGTTTGTATATTATCCATGTTGATTACCGGTTTAGCCAATGTTAGCATTTTATGATATTATAGGACAATGATGAAATCTATTGCAGTTGTGACTGCTGTGCCGTCATGTTCCTGTGGTTAATGTTCTCGAAAATAATTTAAAAGTGATGTCCAGCTCTTTGACCTGCCAGTTTAAAGTCAACATGAAATGTCGTTCACAAACCAAATTTGCATAATGGTTTTCAACAGGACAGTCAATGAAAGAAACACAGGGCAGGACCTGATTTTATCAGTCAGGAAGGGATTGGATTGTGAAAAGAGGGTGTTACGAACCAAGTGGAAGAGTAATTTATTCAAGATTAAATTAAAAGGCTGCGTTTTTGCATAAGACGCAGGGCGGAGGAATGAAAAAAAAAACCTGCAAGGTCTAGAGAGATGTTTTTAAAAACGTTTAACTTCAGCGCTGTGTTTTTAGAATGATATGTCATTTGCGAGTTTCTGCAAAAGAGGTGAGCGCAACTCTCAAAAACATTCGTCTAGTGCATGTTTACATCGAAAAACAATGGGAAAGAAGTACTGTGGAATGCAAAAACGACGTATCCTGTGTGAACTGCCCCTTATAATAACTTTTTATTACACTTTAATGGCAGAATACAAAAGACAAACATTTTTGTTAATTGTAATGGTCACCAGTAAAAGGGCCGGTTCACAGAATGCATTTTTGCATTTAAAAAGCAGAGGTGCGTTTTTTAAAAGTTTTACAACTTTTAACTTGTGTGCTGCATGCTTACAGCGTTGTGTTATACACTGTCATCTAAGATGTGAGCACGGCAGACAAAAACTGTAGGTAACACTTTATTTTACAGTGTCTTCGTTACACACGTTACATGTAGCTACTATAGTAATTTACTATGAACTGTGCATAATTACATGCAACTAGCCCTAAACCAAACCCTAATCCTAAAGTAAGTACATGTAGCTTATTATTATTACTCAGTACTTAAAATGTATAATTTTAAAACTAGTGCATGTTCATAGAAAAACAATGGAAAAGAAACCAGTGGAATGCAAAAATGCATTCTGCGTGAACTACCCCTTATATTCTTCCCTATACATATCCAACTAAAACATATTCTCAAAAAAAAAAAAAAAAAAAAAAAAAAAGAGGGCAGGGCTTGATTTTTTTATTGATTGGGTGGTTGTGGTTTGTTATTGGTGGATCTCATGTGAGTGACAGGCACTCGTCAACAGAGAAGAGATGCAAGAGGGTTAAAGATTCTCAAGGGTACATGAATTTGAAAAAAATATGCACAGAAAAATTATATTTGAATAAATACTGCAGTATATGGTGACTTTAAGGTACGTTCATGCCAACTTTGTTTAGATTGCTCAAATTGCTGTGCTATTAATTTTGCTCAACCTTGTTTGACTTTCAATTACTTCGTCGGTCCAAATTATTGTCAGTGTGAACGCCTGTACAGACCAGAAGCGTGCATTAAGAAAGCATCAGTTTTTGATTTCATGTTGACTTTAAACGATAATTGCGTGGTTTCTATCTGATCTTTAGTCTGATGTGTGTCAAGTATTGTATCATGACTGTACTCGTGGTAGGAATCCTAGCATATTTGTCGTCTAGGGCTTTCTAGGATTTATCCGACATGGTAAAATCTCGTATCTCCTTCCCTTTCTCTGCATTTCCCTTTCCTCATCATCTTGTCGTCTCGTCTCCATTGAGATCTCCAGGTTTTGACGTCGTCTACAGGGCTCTACTACGCGCTCCGATATCGTAATCTATTAGTAGATCGTGAAATTTTGTACCATGACTACTTAGCCTTAGGACACGTGGCGTGCTGTCTCACTGTTTACATGGTTAGCTGAGTGAGAGTATAAGCGTGTCAGTGTATGTGTTTCTGCATGGATATTCACAGTGTCGTGTTGTCCACCACCTTTTAATATTGCAGAGGAAGAGCCACTTCTAGATGGAATAGAAAACGTGGGCGATGGAAAACGTGAAAATGGCCGTTCTTTTACATTACACACCTTTTTAAAGAAATCTTTGTAGTTTGGAATATCTTTGGAAATCAAAACAATCAGGCATTCTGGAACAAGACACTTTTTACTAGAAATACTCTGAGTTAATAGTCTCTAACAAGACCTGGCATTTTACTGCAAACAACTGCATTCTTGAGATTTGTAATGTTTAAATCTCTGTTTTCTTTAGGACCCACACAAGTCATGTTTCATGTCATGGTTATTGGTGGTGCTTGCTAAGGCAATGATGACTATTATTAATCGCTCGTATTTAGGGTTAAGTTTTTGAACAAACTTTATTGTTAGACTTATGTGCAAATAATTCCTCCAATCATGGTTGAGCAGAGATGTGCTTTTACGTTATTTTTTTAAATGATCAGACTTCACATACTGTATGAAGCCCTATCGAGGGTAACAGATCTTAACCACATTTTCTTCAAAAAAATCATTTGCAACACCTGCAACAGGATCGGGTTTTGTCAATCCTCATATTTTTATACTCCATTAGCCCTACAATATTTGAAAGCTAGATGCAGTATTTGGAAAAAATAATTTTCCTTTCAAAGCCAAATAAATGTTTTGCAAATGCCAGTGTTTGATACTTTGACGCAGTGCTTTAATTTCTAGTTCCTTATGAGAATTTCCTTTTTTTTTTGAGCTTGCAAGATGTCTCTTAAGCACGTGTAGGAAATGTTATAGGATGAAATGAGCTCAGTGATTATGATTATTAGATGAGATGTGGGTATATATACAGTATGTAGAACAGATGACAATCAGTGCCAAAACAGAGAAGAAACTTTATTTAAGATTATATTTATTTTCTTATCCATGGCAGATTCTGCTGGTCAGCTTGTTTAAATCATTATAAAGAAGGTGATTTATGATTATATTGAGAATATGCATTTATAACTTTGTTTTACAGTTCTGCATCTTTATTGTTCATTGAAGCAAATGCCACTTACTCATTGCTGTTTGCTTTATATTCACATTGATTATAAATAAACACTATTTTTTGGACTTGTATTGAGCAGAATGTATCGACTTATAGGCTTGTGAACCGTTGTTCTTGGTTGTTGTTGTGTAATGGTGTCTTGCCTTAGACCACTGTCAAACATTGCTGTCAAAAATGAAAATAAATCCTTTTGAAAGTGGAATATTTTATTACTTACTATTTCATTAAGGAAATCTGTAACCGACACGTTCAAAAGTTACGCCTCTATCTTAGAGGTGAAGTTTATAAATCACAAATGATCTTGAAATTGTGCTCAGCTGAATGGTTTCAAAAACGCCCCCATAATTAATGTCATTAACACATAACCAGCACCAGTCATGTCCACATGCTTTAGGCTACTGTGAGTGTCAAGAATTGCTTCGATTTCCAAATGCCTGCTGAACTTTGACTCTCTGCCGCAAGGAAAAGTGTGTATGTCTGCTTAGACCCTGACGTGAAGCACTTTTTTACAGAAAAGACTCAAATCAGTTCAAAGGTGTGCGTATACGTTTTATAAATGAGGCCCTGGTCTTTAATAACCTCCTCAAAAAGTTAGCACAAATATAATATTCATACATTGTTCATGGAACGTTTTTTTTTTTTAATAATGTTTAATTTGGACGTTTGTTTAATATTTTTAAAATGTTATTACCTGTTTTAGAACGGTCAGAGAACATTAAAATTTAGCAAAATTATCAAATGGTACATTCCCTTAATGTTTGCATGATCAAGAAAAACATTTTTAAAACATTTAAAAAACGGACGTTTTGAAAGTTCAAAGTACATTCAGAAATAACGTTTTCATAAAGCAAAATGCATTTTTTTCAATTGTTATTCCAAATCCGTACGCGTTGCATGAGCCTTGAAGCTGTGAAGTTCACCCAAAGGCTGAAAATTATTAAATGTTAAAATTTGAAGTATTTACCCAACCTCATGTTGTTCCAAACCTCCTGACTTGTGCACTAAATAAACCAAAAATGTAAGTGTTGTCTAATAGGAAAAGTTTACAATAACTTACTAAATCAGATATACAGGTGAAACGCGAAAAATTAGAATATCGTGTAAAAATGTGTGTATTTCAGTAATTCAAATTAAAAGGTGAAACTAATATATTTAGTATATATATATAACTATATACATATGCATGATTATACTTTTCAAAGGGCGGACATTTTTTATGGATTTTATGTAATATTCTAATTTTCTGAGATTTTGAATTTGGGGTTTTCATAAGCTGTAAGCCATAATCATCATCAAACGTATAACTTTTGCACGATATTCAAGTTTTTCGAGTTTCACCTGTATACCACTGTATTCAGATTTTTTTTTTACTTGAAATTCTAGTCTTTCCAGATTCAAGTAGAAAGAAGCTTTCATAACTATATAAAAGTGTTACCAAAGATATGATTTTCTTCTAAGGAAAGACGGTTCTCAGAAAGGCCAACAGTGAGTCACTTCTGGAGTTCACTATAAGTCAACAGAAGCTTTTACCCAAAACTACTCACAGTTCACTAATTACAGTCTTTCTGCGTCAGCCTGAGGATAAGAGGCTTTCTGGAGGAATTCAAACCTGTGACCTTCAGTCACGCACCTCTGCAACAGAACACATGTGACGAAAGCAAGAGCAGTTAATCCTTAGATGGAGCCGTATGGGTGTCAGCATCACGCTCTGGCTGAAAGGAGAACAAATCATATAGGCCTACATGAGATATAAATAAGGTGATATTTTTTTAAAACAGTGGAGTAAGATGTATCACGTCATGGTCGAATATCTGAATGATTAACATTTAAATACCGTATTACTGTAAATGAGTTGTTTGTACAATGTTTTTTTACATACAGTACATGTACATATACATACAGTCGTGGCCAAAAGTCTAGCTTTATTCAAATTTTATAGAAATACATTGTTAAAGATTTTAATGGTTTATTCAAACTTGTAGGGTCAATAATAACAAATATCCCCACCGGAAATCACTTTTCGCCACTACTGTGAATTCATATATATGAATTTTATATATATTGGCAAATGACAAAAAATTGTGCTTACACATTTCCACTCTTTAACCCTCTGGTACTGTTCGCGTGTCGGTCAAAAAAAATTTATATTTGCACAATATTTTGTATTTGTAGGGTATTTTATGGTATTAAATTATATTTATGCATTAGTAATAATTCATTTATTCACTTTTTGAGCATGGACCTGAAAATAAACTGACCACCTTATACTGTCTTAAATCTTGAATTTTTTGGAGCACAGACTGAAGTTTGGTCTCTTATTAAAGACGAAACCTGGACGATTATTTCTGAAGTGAAAAAAGTTTAAAAACGCACTAAAATATAATTATTTAAGTTTTATATGAAATATATATATTTTTTCAAAACACGTTTTACTCTAAAACTCAAAGCCATAAATCTAACGTATGTCACAGTCATCGTCTGCACCAGTCTGTCTTCGTCTTCACTACACTTCCCAGAATCCCTCTTGTCTCCACACCTGAACTCACTCCCTCAATCATCATTGTTCATCGTCATCATCAGTGTCACCTGTCCTCACCTTGTTATGTTTGATTTGTACTTGTTTTTAGTTCCTTCAGTTCAGTCTGTCCTTGTCGGTTGTTAGTCATATTTAGAGTGTTGTGTTTGCCATTTTGCCTGCCTGTGCCTGTTTGTTGAATTTATATTTAATAAATGTTTTGCATTGGAGCTTTTTTGACTCTGCCTTCTTCTTCATCCTGCACAACGCGTGACAGAACAACCGGCCGTACAAGAGATGGACAAAGCGGGATTCATTTTGTGCTCTCTCTACCAAAATGGCCGTAAAATTGAATCTTACATTGAGGACTTTGAGCCAGAGGTCGCACCTTTTTGAAGGGGGGCGTTATGTCACAGTCATCGTCTGCACCATTCTGTCTTCGTCTTCACTACACTTCCCAGAATCCCTCTTGTCTCCAGAGACCGTCCAGCCAGAGACCGTCCATGCTGCTCTGGATGACACGGTTTTCATTTTGGGCTCCATGGCTGTTTTGTGTGTGTGGGCTGCACACACATCTGTTACAGCCCATAAACCCAGCCCAGAACCCTCTTCACTGCTGGCTCCGCCCAGCTCAAAGCCCTCTTCACCGCTGGTTCCATCCAGCCCAGCCAAGCCTTCACCACTGGAGCACGTCAGCCACGCAGAGACTGTTCACGTCCCGTCTGCCCAGCCAGAGACTGTTCCAAAGCCTGTCCCCAACTCTATTCTGGAGTCGGTGTCGGAATCTGTCACGCTCCCCAATAATTTTTTTGGGGGGGGCCAAAGGTCCTCGCCGTGGCCGCCCAAAGGCCCACGGCCACCTGAAGGGTCTTCACCACCATGGCCACCTGAAGGGTCCTCACCGCCATGTTGAGAATTTATTGTTAGAAGACTATTTGAAAGAATAGTTACGAAAGTTAAGATTACCAAGTTAAAATGAATAAGTTAACACTTAATACACAACACTAAGATTAACAGTTCATGTTTCAGATACATATGTGGTTAAAAACATTAATGTAATTATGATTTGTGAATTGACTTCATTTCCCAAGATGCATTGAGCAAGGGTGAAAGGCACGTGATTCATGTGGACGTTTGTTTATGTTTGGTGATTTTGGCAACGGCCATCTTGTGAACGATTAGCTGAACAAGCACGCTGTATTTATTTTTGTTTCTTTTCATTAAACGTCTAAAACGAAGCAGCGACTCGCATCGTCATTCCTGGTCGATAAGACGATAAATGTACAACATTTTTGGTGCCGGAAACCCGGGAAACCGAAGACTATGAGTGACGAAGATATCGGAGAGCGACCGGCCGCTGTGGAACAACTTGAAAGGTCCAAAAGAAAGCGTCGGACGATACGGAGTTCCACAACGAGACTGCTAAACCAGATCGACGTTGAATTATTAAAAGGAGACAAGGATATCGACCGTGTGCGGGACATGTTAGCCGTGTTGTCAGCAAAGGAGGACAGTTTGCGCGAGCTGGACAGCATAGTGGAGGAACACACTTCGCTGGATGACGTGGAGGCGGAGATTGAACTCGCAGAGGAATACAGAGACCGCGTCATCGAGATGAAAGCGCGGGCTCACCGAGTGATCCGAGAACATGAAACTGTGAGTAACCCACGGCCTGCTCAGTCAAGTGATGGTAGCGCAAACAAACCAACAGTGAGACTGCCTAAGCTACAAATTGATAAGATCAGCGGGGATGTTAGTGTATGGCAGGAATTTTGGAGCCAGTATGAGACTGCTATTCATAGCAACAATGCACTTTGCAAAAAAGAAAAGTTTACCTACCTGAAAACTTACCTTACTGGAACGGCTGCAAAGGCAGTAGCAGGACTCACACTGACAGACAGTAACTATGATGCTGCAGTTGATATTCTCCAAAGCAGACGACATGGCTCTTGAATACAGCCGTCACAGAGGGGATGATGATGAGTGGAATGTGCCTAATGTGTTGAAGTTCCTGCAGAAGGAGGTTCAGATCCGAGAGAGAACTTTACAAATGATGAAATCATACAACCAGAGAGAAAACCAGTCTGCTAACAAAACGTGCAGCAAATCATATTCAGCCAGTGATGTGAAATTTAAGAAACCAAGCATGACATCTGCAGCTGCACTACACATTGCTGACCAGGAAATGCGAAACTGCCTGTTCTGTGATAGCACTGAACACAAATCTGAAAAATGTCCAGACCACCCGGTGTCAGCACGCAAGGAAAAACTGAAGAAGCTTGGCAGGTGCTTTGTGTGTCTGGGGACCAAACACATAGCCAGTTTTTCCAGGTCAAAGGGCATGTCATGTGCCACATGTGGAGGCAGGCATCATGCAGCCATTTGTGAGGAAAATGAGGCATCCCCACCTGCTGCGGCTGCCAACATTGACACTGTTATTTCCTCAGTAATTCCCCAAGCAGAGAAAGACAAACCTGACATTGAGAACACTGTGCTGCTACAAACTGCCAAGGCATGGGTCGTAGGACCCACAAGCAGGAAGATGGTCCGCTGCTTGCTAGATGGAGGTAGTCAGGGGAGTTTTGTGCATGAGAATGTGGTGAAGGCGCTGCAGCTACCTGTTACTAGACAAGGGACACTCACTCTTCACACATTTGGCTCCTCTGCTCCGACAACGGTGAGTCGCAATATAGTGAAGCTTAGCTTGGAGAATGTATGGGATAACCAGCAGGGAATTGAAATCGAGGCAGTTGTCACCCCCAAAGTGTGCACAGCGCTGATGAAAGTGCCTGGTGAACATATACAAAGAGAAATGAAAAGCAGAGGTCTTCAACTAGCAGACTGTGCTGGAGATGATAAACCTGAACTTTCTGTGCTAATTGGCTCTGATTATTACTGGCAGATAGTATCAGGCAGAGTAGAGAGACTGACAAAGAGCCTAGTGGCACTGGAGAGCACTTTCGGATGGGCAGTGCAAGGCCCAGTAGCAGTGTCCAGCATGACAGAGACGACCTGCATGCATATTCAGCTCAGCGAGGATGCACAGATTGATAAACAGCTGCATGCATTCTGGGAGCTTGAGTCCCTGGGCATCACAAGTGAGAAATCTGAGAGCCCAGAGGATGTAGAAGCGTTGCAGCGGTTCGAGGAAACCTCCATCTTCAAGGATGGGCGTTACCAAGTGGAGTTGCCATGGCGACAACATCATCCTCCACTTCAAGACAATTACCGCATCGCAAAAAAGAGACTTGAGAGTTTGAAAAGGAAACTAAGCAAGGATGTCACACTCTACAGCAGATACAATGAAGTAGTGGAGGACTACTTAAAACAAGGAATGGCAGAGGATGTGCCAAGGGAGCATGCATCATCACAAGGCAGTCAGACATATTACTTACCTCATCACGCGGTATTGAGAGAGGATAAGGCGACAACGAAACTGCGGGTTGTGTTTGATGCGTCCTCCCACGAAAACAAAAGTCCCTCACTAAATGACTGTCTTTTAACAGGTCCTAATCTGAATCCAGATCTGATGAGTATTTTGATCAAATTTAGACTGCATGAAATCGCATACATGGCAGATATCAAGAAAGCATTTTTGCAGATTTCACTCTCAGAAAGAGATCGAGACGCTGTAAGGTTTCTGTGGTTCATAGGACCACCAACAGAAGAGAAGGACGTGACGCTGCACATGCTCAGAATGACGAGAGTGGTGTTCGGAGCTTCATCAAGCCCATTCTTACTCGCAGCCACCATTAGGAAGCATTTAAGACAGTATGAGCTAGAACACCCACAAGTGGTAGAAGTCCTCAGCTCCTCACTCTACGTCGATGATTTTATTTCAAGTGCAAGTGAGGTGACAGAGGCACATACAGTGACAACGACAGCCAGGAACATTATGTCTGCTGCAGGCATGGAGCTATGTAAATGGATGACAAACTCTCCTGAGCTCAAAGAAAAATGGCAGAAAAGCTTGATGGATTGTGATGTGCAACCAGAATCACACGGGTCTGTGCTGAAGGTGCTGGGTATGGTGTGGAGACCAGCCACTGATGATTTTGTGTTCGACCTCAGGGGGCTGCTTGATATTCTGAAAGAAAGAGAAAACACAAAACGAAGTGTTCTGCAGTCTTCTGCTCGCATTTTTGACCCTCTAGGATTCCTGACTCCCTTCACCATCAGGATTAAGTGTTTGTTCCAAGAGATGTGGGAGAGAGGGCTCAAGTGGGACGAGGAACTGCCACCTGATCTGACGAAGAAATGGCAACAGTGGTGCTCAGAGCTCCCTCAACTGCATCAGGTCTCAATCCCACGATGGTACCAAACACACATACCACAGCAGGACGGTCAAGAGTTAAAGCTACATGTGTTCTGTGACTCGAGTGAAAAAGCATATAGTGCAGTTGCTTATCTTCAAGGAGAAACAAAGGAAGGAGAAGTGACCATAAGCCTGGTTGCATCCAAGTCCAGAGTGGCTCCACTCAAAAGGATGACACTGCCACGCCTGGAGCTAATGGGTGCTGTAATAGCAGCCAGGCTGGGGAACACCCTCATGAAAGCACTGCAGCTAGACAAGACACAACTCAGACTATGGACAGTCTCAATGATAGTGTTGCATTGGATTTGTGGTTCTGCTCATAAGTGGAAGCAGTTTGTAGCAAATAGAGTCACAGAAATCCAGTCTCTAACTGACCCTCAGTCATGGTCTCACTGCAAAGGAAAAATTAATCCAGCTGACCTCCCCACCAGAGGGCTAACTGTGCAGGACCTGAAGCAGAGCACATTGTGGTGGAATGGTCCTTGTGTTCTGATGTCGCCTGATCAGTCAGAGAGCACTCAGGAAGATGTTCAGGAAGATGAGGTAAAGTCTGAACGCAGATCCAAATACCAGATTGCTGTTCAGCTTGTTAAGCAAGACCAAGACTTCTTAAGCCCTGTTTTATGTCTGGAGAGCTACAGCAAACTAAAAACAGTGCTCCGGGTGACAGCCTGGATAAAGAGGTTTATCTCCAACACCCGCTCAAGCACAAAAATCAGTGGTGAACTGACGGCAGAAGAGCTGAATGAAGCAGGAAAAAACTGGATAAAGGTGATTCAGAACCAGAGTTTCAGCTCTGAAATCGATCTGCTGAAAGCAGGGAAATGTCCCTACACTGATTCAAGAATCCGAGAGCTAAAACCATTTCTGGATGAAGATGAGCTGCTCAGTGTGGGAGGAAGGCTCCAGCATTCTGATCTCTCTTACAGAGAGAAGCACCCATGGATTTTGCCCAACAACCACCGATACACAGAAATGTTGGTGCAGTATGAACATGAGAAGATAATGCATGCGGGTGTACGAGACACTTTAGTGCAGACAAGAGAGAAATATTGGGTTTTGAGGGCACGTCAGGTAGTGAAGAAAGTTGTGTCCAGATGTGTACTCTGCAAGAAATTCAAGGCAAAGGCTGGTCAGCAGACTACCGCGCCACTGCCAAGAGACAGAATAACAGAGTCACCGCCATTTGAGATCTCTGGTGTGGACTTCGCAGGGCCACTCTATGTGAAGACACAGAACGTCATGACAAAAGCGTATATAGCACTGTTCACTTGCGCTGTAACCAGAGCAGTGCACTTAGAGCTGGTCTCAGATATGTCTACAGAGAATTTCCTGCTAGCGTTGAAAAGATTCATCTCAAGAAGAGGATTATGCAAGGTGATTTATTCAGATAACGCCAAGACGTTCAAGAGAGCTGATCAAGATTTGAAGGAGCTCTGGAAAGGCATTAAAGATCCACAGCTACGGGAGTTCTTCTCAGAGAAGGGCATCACCTGGCGGTTCATCGCTGAAAGAGCAGCTTGGTGGGGTGGATTCTGGGAGCGGCTGGTAAGGTCAGTCAAAATTATTCTCAGAAAAGTGCTAGGCAGAGCTAAACTCAACTTTGAAGAGACGTGCACCATTCTGACTGAAGCTGAAGCCATAATAAACTCGAGGCCGCTCACTTATGTGCACAATGATGTGGACGAGCCAGAGCCACTAACACCTGCTCACTTCTTGGTGGGCCAGAGACTGACCTGCTTGCCACCTAAGCCATGTCCAGCTGAGACTAACCATCCAACAGCGAACAAGGAGGAGATGAACAGGAGGTGGCGCTACAGACAAAGACTTATGACCAACATCTGGAACCGATGGCGGAGAGAATATTTGCTGGATTTGAAGTCGGCGCATCGCTGCGACACCCCACAGTCTTCTCTGCTGAAGGTCGGAGATGTTGCACTCATCGGAGAAGATAACACCCCAAGACAGAGCTGGAAGCTGGGAAGAATTGAGGAATTGTTTCCAGGTCGCGATGGACTTGTGAGGTCATGTGCAGTTTGCACGAGTTCAGGGACTGTTCTGCGGAGACCCATTCAGCATTTGTATCCTTTGGAAATTATATAAACTGTAGTTTATGGGGGGGAGGATGTTGAGAATTTATTGTTAGAAGACTATTTGAAAGAATAGTTACGAAAGTTAAGATTACCAAGTTAAAATGAATAAGTTAACATTTAATACACAACACTAAGATTAACAGTTCATGTTTCAGATACATATGTGGTTAAAAACATTCATGTAATTATGATTTGTGAATTGACTTCATTTCCCAAGATGCATTGAGCAAGGGTGAAAGGCACGTGATTCACGTGGACGTTTGTTTATGTTTGGTGATTTTGGCAACGGCCATCTTGTGAACGATTAGCTGAACAAGCACGCTGTATTTATTTTTGTTTCTTTTCATTAAACGTCTAAAACGAAGCAGCGTCTCGTATCGTCATTCCTGGTCGATAAGACGATAAATGTACAACACGCCATGGCCGCCTGCACGTCCTGATCCGCCCTGGAGGCTTCCTGTCCCTGTTTGGCCATGCCCCCAGCCTTCAGGGCGCCCACCCCCCCACCCCTGTTGATGTTTCACGGCGCGAGGTCGCACCTTTTTGAAGGGGGCATTATGTCACAGTCATCGTCTCTCTACCAAAATGGCCGTAAGATTGAATCTTACATTGAGGACTTTATTAAGTTTAGCCATCAAACCTCCCTTACTGATCAGCAGTTGATGGATCTATTTTGGAGTGGTTTGGATCCACAATTTTATGCGCTGATTCCACCCGGAGGTCCCGGTGAGACCATTGAACGGTATCTTGAGGCGATATTAAAATGGTTTGGCTCCCCGTTCATGGTCTGTACCGCCCGTTCTAAGCCCTCTTCCCCGCTGGTTCCGTCCAGTCCAGAGACCGTCCATGTTGCTCTGGAAGACACAGTTCTCATTGTGGGGTCCATGGCTGTTTTGTGTGTGTGGGTTGCACACACATCTGTTACAGCCCATAAACCCAGCCCAGAACCCTCTTCACTGCTGGCTCCGCCCAGCTCAAAGCCCTCTTCACCGCTGGTTCCATCCAGCCGAGCCAAGCCTTCACCACTGGAGCACGTCAGCCACGTAGAGACTGTTCGCGTCCCGTCTGCCCAACCAGGGACTGTTCCAAAGCCTGTCCCCAACTCTATTCTGGAGTCGGTGTCGGAATCTGTCACGCTCCCCAATAATTTTTTTGGGGGGGGGCCAAAGGTCCTCGCCGTGGCCGCCCAAAGGCCCACGGCCACCTGAAGGGTCTTCACCACCATGGCCACCTGAAGGGTCCTCACCGCCATGGCCACCTGAAGGGTCTTCACCGCCATGGCCACCTGAAGGGTCTTCACCGCCATGGCCACCTGAAGGGTCTTCACCACCATGGCCACCCGAAGGGTCCTGCTCCGCCCTGGCTGCCTGCACGTCCTGATACGCCCTGGAGGCTTCCTGTCCCTGTTTGGCCACGCCCCCAGCCTTCAGGGCGCCCACCCCCCCACCCCTGTTGATGTTTCACGGCGCGAGGTCGCACCTTTTTGAAGGGGGGCGTTATGTCACAGTCATCGTCTGCACCATTCCGTCTTCATCTTCACTACACTTCTCAGAATCCCTCTTGTCTCCACACCTGAACTCACTCCCTCAATCATCATTGTTCATCGTCATCATCAGTGTGACCTGTCCTCACCTTGTTATGTTTGATTTGTACTTGTTTTTAGTTCCTTCAGTTCAGTCTGTCCTTGTCGGTTGTTAGTCATATTTAGAGTGTTGTGTTTGCCATTTTGCCTGCCTGTTCCTGTTTGTTGAATTTATATTTAGTAAATGTTTTGCATTGGAGCTTTTTTGACAAAGACGCGTGACAAAGAAGTTGTTCAAAATTTGAGGTTGATATTTAAAAAAAAATTGCTTTCTGTAAGAATTTGTTTGGGCGCAGTACTATACAAGTGTTTTCAGGACCATTTAACCTTTTCAAATCATGTCCATGATTTATGTGTGTGTGTTCATACAGCAAGTGCCAAAACCTTTACCAAGTTTCATACCATTCAGATAAAGTAAAAAGAATCAATAATAATAATATTTCTAAGAATTTTCGATCAATAATGAAAATGATCATTATTGGCGCAACAGCACCAGAGGGATAACATGCATATCACACAGATTACTGCTGCAATAATCTTTTTTACACGTTAAACGTATGAATTACACATTATGCAATAATATTTTTTTCAGAATATTATTTGTTTAGGACTGCAACTGTCTGATGCATAACAATAGTAAAGATGGTACAAACACGTTGTGAATGAAACTGCATTATGATGAAACACACAAGGCAGGACTTGCTGTCTTTGAGTGAATTCAAACTGTCAATCATCAGTGTTGAACAACAGGGTTTACCTCATATAACATAACTAAAGAAAACTTCCCCTGGTGTTATGTAATGCTATTTCACAGGGAGATTGATAAGAAAACAGCGTGATCATGAGAACGGTAATCACGGAAGTGTTTGTATATACAGTTCAGGCGTGTGGTTGTATCAGTGTTTGCATGCAGCATTGCCCATTTCTGATGCAATCCTGGTCTGGATTGAGTGTTTAGCTGTGCCATTGTGCCGGAGATTTGTGCCTATAAACTGCTGTCTCATCCTGACGCGTCAAGGACACACGTATACCGTATACATGGTTTGGAAATCTTCCTTTTATGTGTCATATTGAATGAAAAACCTGAGTCACTGTCAATTTAAAATTGCATCTGAATCAGAATTGCTGCTGTAATATGACACAACGGATTTTCAAGATAAAATATCTGCAGTCTGGTTCATCAGAAAAGGAATAATATGATAAGAATTGGTGCATTGCAGAATGAATATAGATGATACAGAGAGAATTGTCATGCAGTCCTAATAAAAAGGCAATATATGACAATCAGTCTAGAATGAGGACATCTATATTCGCAAATCACAGACCTGGGTGAATTTCAAGATCTTTCAAAACCAAAAAAAAATATGTTTCACATAAAGAATAAAGCCTACAGGAATGCTCTTTCTCATTTCTGCAATGATAAATACTTTTACTATAATACTAATAATACATTTAAAGTGCAAAGTTATAGTGTAAGCCTAGAGTTCTGCAGGCATTAATTGCTTCCATGTTTTATCTCTAAGGTGATTATGTCAGGCTAATAACCTGTATTTTGACCCACTAAACAAACAGTAATATATTGTTTGAATTATGTAATAATTAATGACATTGCACTTTGGTATCGATCAAGTGTCAGATGAGGAACGCCGTCCTTTAAGCGCTAGCCAAACTTGGTTACTGTTAGTTTAACCGGTCAAAAATGTAATTTTGATTTGTTTTTTAAACTAAGACTATAGACATTCTTCTAACTATAAGTAACTTTGCAACTACATGTCAACTAACCCTCATTAGAGTATTACTAGACTGTTAGGTTAGGGTTACATTATTTGCAACTACATGTCAGTCAACTCACTCTCCGAGTATTATTAGATTATTAGGTATAGTTTGGGTTAGTAGAATAAGTAGTTGTAATTAAAGTTACTTATAGTCAGTAGAATGTCTGTTGGGAGCATCAAAATAAAGTGTTATATTACATACATGGAGATATTAAGCAGATAGTCTACTTAGGGGCCATTTAGCCTACATGACACCATTTTCAACTTTTTACCGTTTTGGCCGTTCATTTACACGACAACAGCGTTTTTTTGGGGCTGAAAGCGCAAACCTTTGAAAATGTGTTTCAAAGTGCAAGTTTTTGAAAACGATACCATTATCGTCTCCGTGTAAACTACAAAAACGTGAATACGTGAAACCGGTGACGTCATGAGCATGCGTGTTATATGTTTAGTCTACAGGAAAATAGTGTTTCCTTACAAAGTGACATCGCCATCTACTGGCAGCAGAATTCAGCGTTTTTAATCGTTTTCGTGCAACATTGTCGTCTGTACGCGAAAAACACAAAAAAAGATTTTGCACAATTTTTTGTACATTTAGTATAAACTCTCTGAAAAGTTACTTATAGTTAGTAGAATGTCTAAAGTGGGCCATTGAAATAAAGTGTTACTGACGACTCTTCTGCTCACCAAGGCTGCATTTACAGAAAAATACAGTTAACAGTAAATACAGTAAAAACAGTAATATTGTGAAATATTATTACAATTTAAAATTACTATTTTCTATGTGAATACACAATATGCTGAATTGATCAAAGCTGAATTTTCAGCATCATTACTCCAGTCTTCAGTGTCACATGATCCTTCAGAAATCACTCTAATATGATGATTTGCTGCTCAAGAAACATTTCTGATTATTATCAATGTTGAAAAACCATGAAACATTTGTTTTTCAGGATTTTTTGCATTTAAAAGAACAGCATTTATTTGAAACAGAAATAATTATAAATGCATTTACTGTCATTTGCTGAATACAATTATTTATTTCTATATAAAAAATCTTACTGATGATAACCCAGACTGTTTGGGTAAATGTGTAATTTTTGGAGTTTTTAGATGAACTATTCCTTCAAGGTACAAAAGTACAGAACTGATGACATGACATGGTGGTTATGAAGCTCGTTTATGAGAGGATATATTCAGAGATGGCTTCAGTTCAGATCAATATCAAGTAACTTTGCTTCAGTTACGTGTCCTTTCTCAGCGCTGAGACATAATTGGTAGAAATCGACCACACAGTTTTTCCCCATGGCAATATTAACAAAGGAGACAATGCTCAAGTGAGAAGCAGACATATAATTTACCTCTCTTCAAATCACATCAGAACAGCCGATAAAGCATGACAAATCTTCAGGGCATCCATTTTATCTCTTGTAATTGTATTTTGGTTTCCTCTGAAGCCAACATTATGGTTTATCATGTTTTTAAGTCTTCATTGCTTTCACAGTAAGTTGCACAAGACTGTGTTCACATGGAGTTCGTATTGATATAATGAGATTTACATGATACTCTAAGGTACATCAAACAAAGATATGGCACTATGAGATAAATTAGGCCTATATATGGAAGGCCTATATGCAATATTGTATGTTTTTCATTCTGCTTCCTTTGTGTTATTGCAGTAGCCAACCACAGGTTGCACAAGATTGTGAGGTAACATGGATTTCATAATCACATACCATGTTGTTTATATGATACTCCTAAAGTACATGTCATAAACATGGTAATTTGGACATTTTGTTAAAGCAGTAGTCTAAGTTTATTATTATGTTTGTAAAACCTTAACAAGTAGGCCTAATGGTTAATGATGTTTTTAAGTCTTTGTTGTTATAAGAATTGTGTAAGTTTGTACATGTTGTTTAGGCTACATGATACTCCAATGTCCTTCAAAAAATAAGATTACCATGGTGCGTGTCCAAAATATGGTAGCCTATTTGTTAATGTAATAGCATATCACTGTATTAGGCTACAGTAAGTGTGTATAAAACCATAACAAGTAGGCTATCCTAATGGTTAATTATATTTTAAGTCTTCATTGCTAAGAAAATGAAAGTTGCGCAAGTGTGAGTTCTTACCAGGTTCTTACACACACACACACACAAAAAAAAAAATGCATCAACCCATGTTTGGGTCAAATATGGACAAACCCAACCGTTGGGTTTTGTCCATATTTTACCCAAACATGGCTTGATAGGTTACACTGATCACACTCAATGTAGCCTACGTCTTCATGTACTTAAATGTATGACACATGCCAAGAAATAAGTGTTTTTTTTTACAGTAAGTTTTTGTTAGTGTAGTATTATTTGGTGTATGTTTCTGTGTAAATACGTACCTCAATGTTTTCAAATGTTTGTTATGAGAGCACTTTGCGCATGAGTGTGTTTGTGGACTTCGTTGCGGGTGCAATCCAATGCCAAGTTTACATCATTCTTGAGTGACATATGATACCATACTGCCCCACAGATTTTTCTGCCACACCCCCTCTGCCCAATATGGTTTCGTCCAGTCACCAGAGAGGACGAAAGAGCGCGGGCCCCTGATGACGCGAGACGGGCCGTTCCATAAATACTCCCGCGTTCCTCAGAGGGTTGACAGATTTCCTGTGGGTTTCAAACGTTTGAGTAAAGTAGCCTACAACAAAAGAGAAACTAAAAACGATGAACGGCACCGGAGAAATTAACGGGTTCCATAACTCTCTTATTGAGGAGGACTGCTTCTTGTTTACATCGGAGTCCGTTGGAGAGGGGCATCCAGGTAAAATATCCAAACTAAACTTTGGGTGACGTTACAGTATCAACTCCGCTATTACATAACATAGCAGCACCTGTTCTGCATGTTCACTGTAATAACGCACGGTTCTGTTTTCCTTATTATTTCATTCGATTTTTTTCTAACCATATAACTGAATTTGCTTTTGTTTGCAAACATGTACATATAATTCATCACTACATATAATTCAGAATAAATTAACGTCAGTCTGATGTGCTGTAGACTTGGAAACGCGATTGTGCATTTGTTTCCATGGCTGTGTCTCAAAAACTAGTGAGCTGCCATCATAGACAGCATGTTCTCATCACACACACACACACACATTCTCTCTCTCTCTCTCTCTCTCTCTCTCTCTCAACTGACAATGAAGTAACGTTAGTGATGGGAAGTTCGGATCATTTTACTAACTCTTGTTCGATCTCGCTCATCAAAATTAACTAATATATTTTTTTAGGTTTCGTTCATTTAAGGGGCTTTAAGTCAGAAATGTTGTCTATGTAGGCAGCTCTCCATGTATTCATTGAGACACAGCCTCGCGACACGTGGGATCAAACATGCTTTCTCAGCGCAGACTCCGCCCACTCTGCGTTATTGTCCATATGGTTTTATCTGCAGAAAATAACTCGGTTATTTCATCTGTAATGAAAGTGAACGAAGACTGGTATCTCCAAAATAACAAAAAAGTACCATGAAGGTTATTTTCAGATACTTTTTTTTTTTTAGTTTTGTTTGTTTCAGAAATAGTTTTGGCCGTTACAATTTTGTTGGTAGCACTTTCGTTTACTGTTCTGTTCCCCATACTATGTACTTACTTATTATAGGATTATTAACAATAACTGGGTAATTACTACTAACCCTGAACTTACCTAAACGTAACCGTAACCCAAGTAAGTTAGTTACCTTATATTACCCAGTACTTTCTTAGGTAAGCACACTGTAAAATAAAGTGCAACCATTTTGTTTTTATTTCATGGACACATTTTTATTTCTTTTAGTTTCAGTTGTGAATAGAAGGGTTAAACAGCAAAATAGCACTAAATCCCTTTCCTAAACACCTGCAGTACATCAGCAAATTGTTGTATAATTTAAAATTAAAATATGCATTTTAGAACATTCTAAAACTGATAGAAATTAACCAGGAAAGAAGTTGCAGGTGTGTTTTTTCGGCAACACTTTATTTGACAGTATTCTTGTTACATATATTACATTTACTTACTTTAGTAAAAACAGTTAATGATGCATAATTAAATGTAACTAGCCCAAACCAAACCCTAGTAAGTACATGTAGTTAATTATTATTATTACACAGTATATTTTCTTCCTGTTTCTTATGCGTGTAAAGAAATGTAAAACACTTTACTGCATCTATCATATACGTGTCACACAGAGGTGCTTTTACAGAAACAAATACAATATCAAATGCATGTGCACAAGTGAAAACAAGCAAAATGCAGTGTGGATTTCGACAAATATAGAGAACACTAATTATTGTTATTATTGCATTGTACAGATAAGATATGTGACCAGATAAGTGATGCGGTTTTGGACGCTCACCTGAAGCAAGACCCAGATGCAAAAGTGGCTTGTGGTATGTTGACTTGAATTTCTCGAATTTTGCATGTGTTTTTCAGTCTGAATAAGAGTTTCATGGCCCCTTTTCATTCTTTTTCTTCTAGAAACTGTAGCCAAGACTGGAATGATTTTGCTGGCAGGAGAGGTGACGTCTCGTGCTGTTGTAGACTATCAAAAGGTGGTCCGTGACACCATAAAACACATCGGCTACGACGATTCATCCAAGGGTTTGTTTGATGATACTACATTTTATTATAGATACTGCAGCATTTACACTAGCATTCATAAGTGTGGGGTCGGTAAGATATTTAAAATGTTTATTTGATCAAAAATACAATAATATTGTGAAATATTATTAGAATTTACAAGAACTGTTTTCGATGTGAATATATTTTCAAATGTAATGTATTCCTGTGATCCTGCTGAGTCATTTTCAGCATCATTACTATACTCCAGTATTCATTGTCACATGATCCTTCAGAAATCATTCACTCAAAAAAAAAAAGTATTTTTGTCTGAACATGATTCAGTCATGGACAGTGGTTCCACGTGATTGAAACAAGTAAAACCCAATATAACCAACCATGTACAACCAACTAGAATCAATGGTGTCCGTTTAACTTGAATGAATGGTTTTAGTTTAACTTAAAAAATTTGGTTTTCATTTTAATTTAATTATTCAAATAATCCTACTGACTTTAAAGCTTTGAATGGTAGTGTACTTCTGAAAGGTAACAAACAAACAAAAAAAATGTCATCGGAGCAACTGAAACAGATCCATATTCTCTGTCCTGAACCCGTAGGCTTTGATTACAAGACCTGTAATGTTCTGGTGGCCCTGGAGCAGCAGTCTCCAGACATCGCCCAGGGAGTTCACTTAGACCGCAACGAAGAGGACGTTGGAGCTGGCGACCAGGTGATTCAGTGCAGTCCAAAAACTCTTTTCAACCAATCAAACTCTTTTAATTAAAATTATTTCAATATTAATATTTCCTGTTATTCTTTCAGGGTCTAATGTTCGGTTATGCCACTGATGAGACAGAGGAATGTATGCCACTCACTATTGTGCTCGCACACAAACTTAATGCCAAGATGGCAGAACTGAGGCGTAACGGCACCCTGCCCTGGCTCCGGCCCGACTCCAAGACTCAGGTCTGCTGGATTAAGTCTTTGTTAAAACGTTATAAGCCATTAGTCAAACTAAACAGCATTGAGGTCAATCGTAACATCCTAAATTTTTTAATTTGAAGCAATTATTTTTTATGAAAATCAGACAAAAAGACACTTAACGGCTTAAGGGAGGGAAAGGACTACAATCCCTTTAAGCATTGTGAACTGCATAATCAAATTAAAAATGTTGGAGAAATATAAAACAATTATTTTAAAGTTGTTGATTATATCTATAGAAGCAATATGTTTTTAGTTTATTTCAAAATATGCATATATATTAGTGCTGTCAAACCGATTAATCGCTTATAACATAAATGTTTGTGTATCTAATATATATGTATACATATAATGATATACACACATATATAAACTTTAACTTTTATGTTAGATGTGATTAATCGCGAGTAATCAATTTGACAGCACTAATATATATATATATATATATATACACAGCATCATGGGTAATGTAATTTTTCATCACAAATTCAGATGTTAACATGATTGTTTTAAAAATGATTTGAGAAATCGTAATAAACTAAAGCATACCATCATCAGTTAACAACCTCATAGCACACTGTCTGTCTGTAATGTGTATAATCACTATAACGCTTTATAATAATCATAAAATTTTTTTCCATGTTAGTCCAGGCTGGTTTATGATGGTTAGAGCTGGTATAGTGCAGGGGTGCGTTTCCCGAAACCATATTGTCGCAAAGTGGTCGTTCAACCGCGTTGGTTTATGACGTCACGCTAAGGTGGAGTATAACTTATTTTAATGAAACTGTTTGAGATCGAGTTAATGCTAGATGTTTTGATATAAATTACAGACATGGCATCTGAGGACTATTTCTCATTTTTCTCATTTTTCACAATTTCACTTTATTTACAGATTCAATCATAGGCTCGTTCTTACATAGTCGAGCACGTTCGCACATGCGCAGTCTTCAAAAACGGTGCTTTAAATCTCTTGACACTCAAAGACGTAAATGACATTGGTATGTATTCTAATTAAAAGTCACAGGTTGTACTGAATGTCAGCTTGCTTATTTTGCTCAAGATAAGGATTTATTAAGTCCACATGTCATGCAAACTAGAACCGTTTCTTGTACAAACTAGAAACTCTATCCACAGCTCGAGAGTGTCGCTCCAAACACACAACTATGCGATGCTGTTTGCGAATGTTCGTTGGAACAATGGTTTCGGGAAACACAGACTCATTGAACTATGATAACGACTGAACTTGCGACCATAGTTGACTAACGATGCTTTTGGGAAAGATGGTTCACTAACACTCACGCTTCCCATTCTGCTCCCAGCATGCAAACCAGCAATGCTGGGTATTGCATTTCAGAACACAACATTTTTTTCTTCTTCTTTTTTTCCTTTTTTCGAACAACATAGCTAGAATTGCATGCAGGTACTTGTGTAGAGTGTGTGTCCTGACAGTGCAATGTGACTCTGTGAACAGGTTACTGTGCAGTACAGACAGGAGCGTGGAGCCATGCTGCCGGTGCGGGTCCACACTATTGTAGTGTCTGTGCAGCACGATGAAGACATCTGTCTTGATGAGATGC
Organism: Semotilus atromaculatus; assembly: GCA_031834385.1. Lineage (NCBI taxonomy): Eukaryota > Metazoa > Chordata > Actinopteri > Cypriniformes > Leuciscidae > Semotilus > Semotilus atromaculatus. The sequence continues at coordinate 3,294,535 of JAULUF010000049.1, forward strand.
GTGATGCGCTCAAAGATAAAGTCATCAAAGTTGTGGTCCCCTCCTTTTATCTGGATGATGATACCATCTACCACTTGCAGCCCAGTGGCCGCTTCGTCATCGGAGGCCCTCAGGTAGTGACCAGTTTTGTAAAACATCAATAAAGTTGTAATACTTACATGAATGAGTATTTTTTCTTCACACTAATATAAACGCTGATGTAGGGTGACGCCGGCCTGACTGGTCGTAAGATTATCGTGGATACCTATGGAGGTTGGGGAGCCCATGGTGGAGGAGCTTTCTCTGGAAAGGATTACACTAAAGTGGACCGTTCTGCTGCGTACGCTGCCCGCTGGGTGGCCAAATCTCTAGTGAAGGCCAAACTGTGCAGACGTGTTCTTGTGCAGGTCAGTTGGTGTATGATTCTTTGAAGTTGATCAAGTTTAAGTTTAAGTTAGGTTTATTTATATAGCACCATTAAAACAGCATCAGCTGACCAATGTGCTTTACAACATCGGATCAAATAAATACAAGCAAAAGCAGTAGAAAACTAGCCTGATGTCGTCACACTCAGATTCTAGACAGAATGTGAGTCTGACACTGCTGTGATTATGGGGCGTTTCAACCGAACCAGGAAAAGAAAATGCCTCTGCACTCAGTGTGATACACCTACAACCAATCAGAGCAACGGCTGGTTATGCCCACCTCGTCGTGCACGTCGAGTTGCGTCGCCGTGATGCCCATTTCGGTTGCTTCTTTCACTTGGTCACCGAATCCCGTAGGAAGGACGGCAAAAACATCTTTCCGATCGACAAATGCCTTGATCGCGGTTCTCTGTTCCTCTTTTAAAATGAATGCGCTGTCTAGATCTTCTATAAGATACCACACATCTAAATTCTCCAGTGGCAGCCATTCTTTGTTGTAAACGAATTCAACCCAAGCGCTCTTTGGTGACGTGGATGATTACGTTACTGCTGATCATCTGTCCATCATCGTATAAAGCCGCCCTGATAATGTGATTGGTCCGAACAGCTTTGGTTCGGGCATACTTGCTTCACAACGGATCAACTTCCCATCCTCAAATGTTGTGGGCGGGGCTAAGTTCGGCTGGCATCCAAGCTAGTAGAAAACTTAATATCACAAATAAAATTACAAGAACCTAAATAGCTAAAGAAAATAGTCAAATACAAAAATAATCAAGGAACTTTAAAAGCAATATAGAAATATTGAGTTTTAAGCAAAGATTTAAATGATCAAGTTAATCAATATGAAATGTCCTCCACTATGATACAGGTTGCTTATGCCATTGGAGTGGCTCATCCTCTTTCCATTTCCATCTTCCACTATGGCACATCCCAAAAGAGTGAGCAAGAGCTGCTGAAAATAGTCAAGAAAAACTTTGATCTTCGACCAGGAGTCATTGTGAGGTAACAGCTGCTGTCTTCATACACTCTTCTCACTCGCTTTTATATTTCATCTTTCAGCTTAACAGGTTTGGGTGTAAATCTTTCCTTTTCCTTTCGCTTCTGTCTGTGCTTCACCTTCTGCTTCACCCCTCGATTCCATCAGTCAGATTATAATAACTCTAGCAAACTCGTTCAAATATTTCCAAAGCAATTATTCAAGATTCAGTACATAAAGAGTCAATAATAGAATGAAGAGCAAGAAATTGGTCAATCAGTGCATGATGTTTGTATCTAACAAATACAGCATCAACTATTAAAGTAGACATTCAGAAATTGAAAAGCAATAATGTAAAATAAAAATGATATTACTGGAATTGTTACAACATGATTATTACACACACACATTGCCCAGCCTTAGAATCTCTCATGCACTTTATATCTCAACTTGTGTGACACATTAGTGAGCATGAAGAGCGTTTCAAATCAGTCACAGAGGCTACGTTCACACTGCAGGCTGAAACGACCCAATTCGGATCCCTATGCGACCTGTATCTGATCTTTTCATGACAGTCTGGACGACACAGATCCGATCTTTTCAAATGCGACCCAGGCCACTTGGGTGTGTGGTCCAAATCCGATATGTTTCCGATCTATTGAAACGCGACTTCAATCTGAACGCCCAGGTCACATGTATCCGACCCGCACGTCATTGATATGCGACAAACGTCATAATTCTGCGTTGAAGTAGGCGGGAATGAGAAGATAAACAACAACTATGGCGGACGATGTTCTGTTGGGAAAATAACTTTAATATTGCTAAACGAGCTGCACTGTTGACATCCATGTTTAGCTACTTCCACAAACAACAAGTGACGTCGTTGACCGTTGAGTACTCTTCTGCGCATGCGGGTCACTTCTGGGTCATTTCACGTTCACACAGGAGATCACAAAAGGTCGCATTTAATTGGAAATGTGAACGGCCTTGCAAAAAAATCTAATTTTTAAAAAAAATCGGAATTGAGCATTAAGCCCCTGCAGTGTGAACGCAGCCTTAGTGTAAAGCTCTGGTGTGGAACAGAGCCATCATGTTTTCGTTTCTGGATTCATTGTACACTAAAGTGGACAGGTTCGAGTGGCTAGCTAGTGTTTGCTATTAGACTTGCTCTCTATTTCATGCTGCGGTCTCTATCTTCAGGGTGACCAGAGCGTGTGACGGTAAGTGACCGCTTCATCTCTTCTCTGGCTGGCTGGGTGTACAAACGCACACTTGAAGTATTTGCTACATGATGATCTTTTGAACTGCACACAGTTTCATTTAGAGGAGTCAATAATCCATGGCCAATGTGTTTTAGGGATCTGGATCTGAAGAAGCCAATATATCAGAAGACTGCTGCTTACGGCCACTTTGGCCGTGACTCTTTCTCTTGGGAAGTGCCCAAAAAGCTGCACTACTAAACCTTTTGTTAAGGTTTTTCCTCTCTAGGCCTGTTGGTGTATTCTACAGAGAAGCCCGCATGGCTTATGGGGAGAAGTCTTATTCTGGTACAAGTCCTGCTGGTCCATCTTTCTCTTTCATTTTCCCATCATATTGCATTATCATCGACCATTGCACTTGTTCATCAGCATTAGGAAGTGTAATACACAGATTAATGTGTTAATTTTTAAATGTAAGAATTGTAAACTGGTTAGCCAGTATTAACTATGGCTTTTGATTTTGTGCACCACTTTCACCACTGTATTATAAGCATTCCCAACCATTTTTAGTACTTTTTTTAACCATGTGTATTATTTATTTGTGCTGTCATATTATACTCTGGAGGTCAACTGTTATGCTGTGTGTTGCTGTTTTCGGTCTCTTCCCTAGTGCTCTGTGGTTCCCAAGTGTCTTACAGAAAAACTTTGGGGACCAGCCATGAGGAAAGTGTTTGCAGCAGAGCCTGGGTATGCAGTGCCATTTCTTTTGGCCAATACTCTAATGAACTGAAACATGCTAATTGTATTTCTTCTTTCACACTCTCGACTTTTCTTGAACAGAGGGATAGCAATTTTGGCTGGTGTTGTACAGAGAAACTAGCCATGTTTACATGCATTCTCTCTCTCTCTCTCTCTCTCTCTCTCTCTCTCTCTCTCTCTCTCTCTCTCTCTCATATACAATATATATTTCTCTACCTTCCTCCAGTTTTAATTTATTTTTAACAATAAAATGTTTTCTATTATGATGTCATCGTGTCATTTTCTTTCGGTTATAGTAATATGAAAAACAAATATTAGGTTTGAATTATATTTTAAAAAATATATATAATAAAAAAGTGTGTACTTTATTGAAAAATTTAAGATGGGCATAAGAAACAGTGAGCTGACATGATTTAAACTGGCATGTGGAAACAAATGATGATTTCAAAATGTACTCTTTGGTAAATGTTTTTAAGTAAAGAAAAGCTTACGGGTGTTGTAGTTCGTTTATAGCCTTATGTTGAACATTTTATTTTTTGGTGAAGTTTTGTGACATTCGTGGCGATTACCATCCAAAAGCCAATGGAAAAATCCAATAAATACAGTATTTCTCTGTCACCTTTAGTTTACAGCTATGAATAACGTGTTTTTATATATTTTTAGTACTTACGTTTTAGGAAATGTTTCAAATGAAGTATAAAGTCCCCTTGCAGTCAATAATTGTATCCCTTAAAACTCCTCTTTGATCACCAAAATGACATATTTAAAAGGTTTTCCTTGGAAAAAAACTAAAACTTCTTCATGCCTTAAAATAGCTTGAATGTAACTCTACACTCTTGCCTCATTTAGTATACGCAGTTCTATGAATATGCAGATAAGCCCCGCCTCCACTCCCTCACTCAGAGATCCACTGGTTGAGATCACACATTACAAGGTAGTTTGTGACGTCAGAAACACCAGCGATTTCAAACCGTGTTTTTGAGACTGTCTTTGGTTCACTGCAGTTTTAAGGAGAAAATACTCAGCAATGCTGTCGACTTATGAACTTACACATGGTTTGTCTTAAAGCAAATTAAAAACACCACAGTGACATATAAACAACATTAAAAGCCTGATTTTCACCACAGGGGGACTTTAATAGCATTGTTTATATATATATTTAGCTGTTTTAAAATGTTTAATATATCTTCTTACCAGATGATTTGGTGTTTGCTTTAAGTGCTCAATGGTGAATCAACAGTTGCACTCGTGCTTTTAACAGTAGCATGCAGCACAGAAACACATACTAGAGAATCATATTCATATTCTGCTTCAGTAACACAGTTCTACAGTTACACTGTACCAAGCACCAATAACATGTGTGATCATGTTACGTCTAGCTTGCTTACTTTCCAAATTCAAATATCAATCACTGAACATGCACGTTTCGTTTGCCAATGTAACACCCTCAGTGCGTTTCACTTGCTTATATTTTTATCTTGCATCATGAATGCCATGTACAGTACTGATATGAGCTGACTGCTGTGAAACAGTGTCTTACATCATTCTACTAAAAATAAGTGTCAGCTCAATTAAAGGTTAAATAATAAACTCACGCAGCGTGTTACCACGTGCCCAGCAGGCTTGTGCACAAAGGAGTCATTCTCAATTCAATTCTTGAATTTGAATTGATGTCAAAAACAGGATCTAGAATTACAATTCGAATTTGAATTAAAGGAAGCAGAATTGCAATTCAATGACAATTCAAAGAAATTCATAATAATATTTTAAATTAAGTGTTTAACAATTAAGCTTTACAGTATATGTCAGATATGATTGCATTATACACTTAGTTTTGTTCCAATTTTCATTTCAAAGTAATCAAATAACACAAATTAAACAACATTGAGGGAGTGATTTATTTCAAGAATTTTATCATTATCTATATTTTAGAACAAAATGTATGCAGGGTCGAGGAGTGACTAGTCACGTGTAATGCAATTATGTTATTAAATTACAAAATTAATGTAATTGTATTTATTTGTATTACTGAGGTAAAATGTGTAATTCAATTAGTTACTAATCAAATTAAAAGGAAATTGCTTTGCATTGATAAAGTAATCCAAATAAAATAACCCAAACCACATTTATAACGGGTAACTAATAACAGTAAGCAATTACATTTCCAAAGTAACCTTGGACTAACTAACACTGAATATATGTGAGATTCATCACATTCCTTCTGTTATTCTGGAATTTCTTTGAATTGCCATGAATTTAATTCCACTTCCTGTCATTCCAATTCAAATTCAAGTTCATCTTCCTGTGGGGTGAAGTCAATTCAATTCAAATTCAAATTCATGAATTGAATGCAGGCCAATTCTGAATTTTGCACAAGCCCGGTGCCCAGTTATGAAATGATGCAATAAAACAATACAGCTGAACATGGGAAACCAGTTGCTTTGTACATCATTTCGCGTTATGTTTCACTTATTCCAGAGAGTAACAACTTTGAACTTTAGGAATGGAAATACCTTCTGACCTTCACAATCATCAGCATTTGGAGGTTTCACACACTGCCCATTATTGCATCATCCACACAGTTATCAGTCAGAGAGCCGAACGCCACGGGACAAAAGAGGAGCCAGGTTTACATGCAGGCAAATATAATCAGATTGAAGGCTCATTCGGACTGAAAAGTCTTCATGTAGACACTTATACTTGATTAAAAGACCATTAAAAGATTCATTAAAAGAGGTAGTGTAGACCTGAAATAATTAAAATAGGGGGGAAAAAAGCATGTAAATACTTCAATCCAATCTTTTTAAAGTGATAGTTCACCCCAAAATTATTTTTCTCTCCCCAAGCCTTCCATGTGTATATGAATTTCATCTTAAGATGAATACAAATCAGAGTTATTTAAAAAAATGTTCTGGCTCTTCCAAGCTTTATAATGGCAGTGAATAGAGGAATAGAATTTGAAGCCCAAAAAAGTGCATCCATCCATGATACGGCTCAATCCATACGGATCAATCCATACGGCTCCGGGGGGAAGCAAAGCGATGCGTTTACAAGAGCCCTTTTATAATAAGATCTCTAACATAATCACGGCAGCTTTTTCATTCTGAACGTGGGGTAATGCGCATTTGCTAAAGTTTTATTTGGAATAGAGTGGCTACAGTTTTTTATAGGCCAAAACCTGTAAACGAATTAGAATTTTAGCACTTCCACTTCCATTGTGCCGAAGTCAAAGGGCAATCAGTTCGTTAATCTTTTGACTAATGTGATTTATCCTGTGAGAAGAACATGCTCATTGCACAGACGCAGGCCAGGATGTGTTCAGAGCCAAGAGGTAAATAACTAAATACGCACTACTGGATTATGTCCAGAAGAGAGAGAAATAGAAATTCAAGGACATGTGGAAAGGCCAAGGCATTTTAACTTTCACATGTACTATGAGGCCACCAGACTCTAGATTGGTCTTATTCTCTATGAAACCACATAAAGATAACATCAAATGACAACATCATATTACAACGGATTTTGTTTATAAAATAAAAACTTATTATGCAATGCTTGAATTGCAAAAATATATAGTATTATGGTTTAAAATATGGTAAATTATTGGGAAGTATCATTTTTACAATTAAAATACTGTAAAAAATTGCAACATGGAGACATGCACGTGCAGGGGTGTGCATGTGCTAGACTCCCCAAATGTCTTTGGTCCTTGAGCATCCAATCAGGATGCGGTGTGACGGGTGAGGTCGTGATGTGGGCGGAGCATGGATGCATGGGAATGTGAACATTTGTCTTCTCTCACACGAGGGGCAAGCACACTCCCTCACTATATGGAGGGGGGTTTGATCCAGTGTCATACACTCACTCCCTCGAAGGGCCTCTAAAGCCTGTGGAAATGGCCCCTCCCTTGGAGTACTCTTATGTAATATGTGCATTGTGCACAAATTCTGATTAGGTACTTGTGTTTTTTAAAGTAGCATTTCTGTCAAATTCCGTATTGTCAGCTTTCTAACCATATAATATTATGGCTTTGAATAAGTGCATTTGCTACTAACTTGGTATTTATATCTAAATTAGATCCTTCCAGCTCTAAAATCCAATGAGTCTCATTGAAGGTATTTGTCAAATTGCCATAATGTACATACCTGAGATCACACTGCAACTGAAATCCAAGTTAGTACAGGCTATAAGCAGCCTACAGGCTAACCAGAGCTGCCACTCCCTGATATTACTGACACCTTTTAAAGGGATAGTTCACCCAAAAATGAAAAGTCTGTCATTAATTACTCACCCTTGGGTCGTTCACAACCCATCAGACTTTCGTTCATCTTCAGAACACAAATGAAGATCTTTTTATTGAAATCTGAGAGATTTCTGTCCCTCCAATGACAGCTACTCAACTACCTCTTTGACGCTTAAAAAAGTTGATAAAGAGACCGTAAAACGAATGTAGCGAATTAGCTCTATGAAATATAAATAACCAATCATAACTTGTTATAATTGATTATGAATATTTGGATTAGTTAATCTTTGATTCTCTCAGTTCAGATCAGTTCATCCTGTGAACTCTCAATATTGGTTATTAATTGATTAATAGAAACGTACATTTCCGGGGCATGGGAAATGTCTTTCTTACTAAGTACTACTAAGAGCAAGTATTCAAAATCGAAACGATTAGTGACTCCAGATATGAGCTTGAGACACGGACAACTTTACTTGGGATATGAACAAGACTTTATTAACTAGACTAAACATTTAAACTATTCTAACATACACATACATACATGCATACAGTTTACCAAGGGAAAGAGAGCTGAAGCAACAGCCTTGAGCAAACCGTCAGTTTAGTTCTAACACGCCCTTCTTAAAAAGGGGTAAGGATACTTAATGTATCCTTATAATGAGACTAAGTTTGATACTTGCATGTCTCGCCCATTTTAATTAAACTGAATTAAACAAATGCAATTTGTTGAGGCTCCAGTTGATCTTTGCTGATGTGTTCTTGATGAGAGAGAACCAGTGGGAGTCAGAGGATCTTTGGTGAATGGAAAGACGAGGCCGCAGCCTGGCACAAGCTTGGGGTCTTTGGGGGACTTCTAGTTCAGCATCATCTTCACATTAGGACTTCTCAGGAAGGACCAACCCAGCAAACACAGAATGTTCCCCTAACGTTCCCAAATGGTCCCATGTGGTTATTTTTTTGGGAACCAAACAAGAACGTTATAGGAACGTTCCATGTAGGTTATTTTTAGGTTACATTTTTATAACGTAAGGAGAACGTTCCGGGAACATTCCCCTAACCTTAAGGGAAAGTTCTAGGAACGTTCAGGGAACCAAAAACTAACGTTCCCAGAACCTAAATTTGTTTGCTGGGAAGAGAGTAAGAGAGGGCTCATCTTGTGATCAGTGATTTGTGTCACACCCTCTGGGGGTCTGTGAGCCAATAAGAAGAGTTTCCTTTGGAGGGAAACTTTTACGAGCCATTGTGTTTTAGGATAGCCTGGGTGTTCCCATGCTGCCTTGCGCGCAGCGCGATTTTATTCACGCCTCTAAACAGCCTGGATTCCATGGACCAGATTTCGCCTCAGATAGGGAACCAATCACAGAACGGGGAGGGAGCAGCGAGACGATGACGACGTCTATGGACACACCGAAGCAGTTTGTTTATATCTATGGATCCAACATGGCAGCAGACGCGAGGTTACCTTTCGATGCAGCCTTAGATATTGTTCTAAGTAGTTTAGAACGCACGTTTATTTTGAAAAAATATTTCTGTCGCTCTACATACGTCATCTGGTATAATTGAAATGATGAGCTACGTACAGGCGCATTTGATAGACATTCGTAGCACCCAATAAACGGCTCTGGGCATTCGTAAACCACGCCTCAAATACGAGAAAATGAACATGTGGTTCCCAGACCACGTCTCAATGAGACTAGATCTGACGTTAGCCAGGCTAGTTCTAGGAGGCATTTGAATATGTAATTTCATTGGGTGTTCTTATAATACTAATGCGTCACAAAGTTAGCAAAATGTAAATGACCAAATAGGGGACAAAGTTTGGAGGTTATAGAGACCAAACGTGCCACACATGAATTTAGTTAACCATTGCAAAGTTTGAAAGATTAACCCATTAGAGTTTACAAGAAAACATAGGCCAAACCACATAAAAGGAAAATCATAAGATGGGAAAATTAGATACATGTTTATACAATTCTCAAGTGGATATATATATAGAATATATAGGATTAACAGGGTTCATTTCTCCTCCTCAGTTTTAAGAGAGTCACCACTCTCTGAACATTTTGAGGTCGTAAAAGTTGTTATCAGGCTTAATGTCCTGTAACAGGACACCAGGTTCTGCCAGTGGGTAAGCTTCATTTGTGATGTTAGTTTTGGGGGAGTTTCATAGGCCTTTGTTGAGAGAGTGAGTTTGCTGGATTATTCACTAAATGTAATGAATAGTTAGTGCGTGTCTGATTGGTCCAGACGCTACATAATCCATATGAATTGAGCAGTTTAGTCCAAATTTTCTGAAGAAACAAGAGTTGAATTTAGGCTATTGTTCACAATTAAACATTGATCAGCGAACATAAACAGAAGCTCAAACGTGACACGTAACACGAGAATGAACCTCATTGGTTCTTGCACGTCAAGTGAACACGTTTTAGTTTCTGTTTACCACAACTGATGAGCGAGTTGATGAATGTTTATATGTGAATAAAAGCCCAAATTAAATCTATTCATCATATAAAGCAATTGAGTCTCTAAATTTGGACTAAACCGCTCAATTGATATGGATTAGTTTTACGGCCTCTTTATTAACTTTTTGAAGGGTCAAAGTGGTAGTTGCGTAGCTGTCAATGGAGGGACAGAAATGTCTCAGATTACATCAAAAAGTTCTTCATTTGTGTTCTGAAGATGAACGAAAGTCTTTGGAAACGACACAAGTCATTAATGACAGACTTTTCATTTTTGGGTGAACTATCCCTTTAAGATTACACAACATAGCTTTTTTGATAAATAAATAAATAATGCTATTAAAAAGAAGGTGCAAACACCCTACCAAAATTAATTTTTGCTGGAAATTGCACATACATATGCTGCATTCCCACTATGTCATAATTATGAGACGAAAACCTGTGATCAATATAGAGTCAGAAATCACCACCAATGGCTGTTGCCTTGCATTTCATTTAAAGAGCTTTCCTGTGGTGAGTTACCATACATAAGCTGAATGAATGAAACTACAGAAGCAGCCAAAGACACATGTATTTTTGCACATGATATAAACATAGTGCACACTGCCATCATCTGCCCATTCGACAGAATGAACAATTCATCCTGCAATCTAAACAACACAACTGTACACTGTTGGAATACAATTACAAAAATAAAAATCTACCTGTACAATGAATGAAGAGATGAAAAAAAGAGAGACAGAAAGAAAAAAGAAACATATAGGTCCTTTCTGTTTGCAGAACATCATCAACAGCACCAACAGAGAAAAAAAATAATATTTATATCAATATTTCAATATAAATACATATGGACATGAAAGGAAAAGGCAGATATCCAAATGCATGGATATAAATATCAGAGGATTGAGGACCTCATTATCATTCTTTAAACTTAGTTTAAACTCCAGTACCATCTACATGAACTACATCACAGCAGTAGTTGACTCCTTTAAACCTTCTAACAGACTGTGTTTAAAGTTGGGCTTCATTTTTGTCCTGATTTCAGTGTTGATTTAGCCTAAATCATATCTTAAACATTCTTATCTGAAAGCCTATAAGATCAAATACAGACTAATTGGACATAGTGAGGCAATGTAGACCTTGTGGTTATAAAACCGATCACAAAACGAGTGCAAGAAAGTCACCTCAGGTGTAAAAAGAGCCGCTTTCAAGCTGCACAACACTTCAAGATCCAGAGCACTAAACATTTGTCCAGCGTCTGGTCCAAGTGTGACACGAGGATTTCCATTTCCAGTTGAAAGAACAATTCAGCTCCTATTTTCTGTGTGTTACAGAAATGCATATTATTTTAGATCAAACAAGAGTTCATGCTTAACAGTGTCTTTTCTCTTTAAGGTTAGAGTCCACTCATATTCACATATTAGGATACATGGCATCTCCATGATATTTATGAATGCTGCATGCTTGGTGCTGTCATACAGAAATGCAGTTCAGTCTCGATTCTGGCTCAACAGTGTCTCAGCGTCATCTTCGCTCATATTCAAAGATGCTTTTCTCTTCCTCTCAGCATTTGTCACGCCGCTTGCCCATTTCTCGTCCCACACGAGCCAACAGCGCCGCCCTCATGGCCGAGTCCAGAACGTTCTTTTCCGCCACTCTTTCCACAATACCTTCTGGCTTGTCCTCCTGGTTGGAAAAAAGTATTAAATCTTTGTTTTTTGCTGTAATCAGTGCCGCCGCTCCCACCACGCGCATCATGCGCTGTGCGTAGGGCACCAAGTGCTGAGGGGGCACCAAAAATAGCCTAATGAAAAATCAATCATCAAACTTCTTGTTATAATCAGATTCAGCGCGTTCTTCATCTTCAATCCGCAGCGCCGAGCAGAGCTAGAGCACGTCAGAAACAGAGAGGACAGGGTGTGTGTGTGTTCATCTGAGCCTCATTGGTCCGTCACTGCTCGTCAATGTCAGAATATTTGAGATGACCAATCAAATCAAAGTAGGCGGGCTTTATGTTCATAGACGCTGAGCGCGAATTTTAACAGTGCAACTCGACGCTTCAGTGTACGGTCAAGTGCGAGATAAGATGTAAGTAGCTAAACTTAACGTTTCATATTTGACAGTTTTTTTTAGGTCATAAATGTTAAACGAATGACAAAAAATAATTAGGCAAACTAATATAGTTTTGTGTTTTGTGTAATTTCGCCATTTTGAACTGAAAATAGGCCTATGTAACATGTAGCCTAGTGTAATAGTTTAGGCTACTGTCATGGACAAGAAACATGAACAAAGCCGTTTTCATCATGTTAGGCACAGGATTAATAATGAATGTGTACATATTGAGAATAAAATACAAATTGTAGCCTTTAGTAAATTAAAAAAGCCAACTTTAGGAGGGGAAGAGACAGGGCAAGATAAAAACAAAGTGAAAAAGAGTGATGCTGATGAGGAGAGAAAAATAATCAGCTGCCCACTGACATGGTTTTAAAGCTGTTGTTATCGATTTTTTTTTTTTTTTGCCTTCACAACATCTTAAAATGCACATCTGTAGTTCAGAGAAATCCAAAATTTTCTCGGGGAAACCCCGAACCCCCCTGACTAACCTAACAAAACTAATTAACAGTAACATATGAAACATAAATGAAAATGAAAATAAAAATAAATGGGGGGGGGGCATCATAAAGGAATTATGCTTAGGGCACCAAAATGGCTAGCAGCGGCACTGGCTGTAATACACATACATTAACAACTAACGATAACAAAAGACTTTAAGACCAGTCAAATATATATAGCGCTTTTCACAATATTCACTATTTCAAAGCAGCTTTATAGAAAATCATAATGTTAATGTTTATAAAATCTTTAAAGGGGTCATATTATGCCCTTTTACAAAGTCTTGATTTTGTTTTTGGGGTGTACTCGAATTTGTTTTCATGCTTGATTGTTCAAAACACTATTTTTCACATATATTACAGCACCTCTCTCCCCAGTCTGAATGACCCGAATGCATCGGTTTTACTTCATGTTTCGATGAAGCCCCTCTTTCCTAAATATTTTCCATAACTCTGTATTACAGTCATAATGTTTCCTTACGTTCCATTAGTCTTTGGCATCTGTCCTTTGCTTCAACTGCCCACCTTCTATGCTGTCTTTAATAGTGTTATTTTTTGTTTCTGCTATTGTTTCTGTTTGTATTCCAATTGGAATGCGATATGTAACAGCTCATTTCCTGGACTGGGCAAATGTCTATTGTCCATTTATGTATGAACTGATTGTTTGTTCTTTACTGTAATTGCGAAGCGTCCTTGAGCTCGGGAAAGGCGCTATATAAATTACAAATATTATATTATTATTAAATACAAAACGAGCTGTGATTGGTTAGCTGGCCCAGTGTGTTGTGATTGGCACTGCATGTTTGGGAAATGTCATCTACATCTACTCAGATGTAAATATTAAGAATGACATCAATATCAAACCATTTCAAGCCTGATTCAGACTTAAGAACTGATTTCATGCACAGACTTTACAAGCATGGATTTCACATGACGTTTCATGTGATATGTTTTTTTGCTGTTGTTACAGTAATTTTGTGTGTGTGTAATTTTGCTTTGCCCTTTGTTTACATCTTAGCAAATACATACAACTTAAAATTGGAACTGTTAATAGAAAATGCAACTAGAAATAATAAGACATGATTATAAGTTGTGATCCATAAACAACAGATATTGTTCTGGCTCATGGGTGTATATCGCTCTCTGCTAGTAAACTGTATGTATGCAGATAAAGATGGGCATACTTGTATATCCAACTCTACATAAAGAGCTGGGCAATAATATAGTAACAATTTGTGATAACATAATAAATCAGGGTCAGGCAGTTGTGATTTGCTATATAGTATGTATGTGAGTATACTGTATGTATGCAAATAAAGTTAAAAATAATATACTGTATATCCAACTTAGCGTTGCAATAATACAGTATACAGAGAATAATTCCCCCACTGTATTTTATAAAACAAACACAGATCGTTTGTGGTTAAGCTACTCCAGTAAACTCTTTGTAGCCTGTGATGCATTAGAATCTCAATGCAAACCTTGTGAACGATGAGCGATGTTATTTGCCCGTTGTCAGCTTGATAATCGAGCCAGAATAACTCTGTGCCGGTGTTCTCCTGCTCTGTGCCCGAGCTGCTCTCATTCCAGTCCTCTGCCTCTGCATTCACACCAGCTTCAGATCCATCTGAATAAACCAAGTGTCCAAAAACATGAGCCCAGCTGCACAAAACAATATTTTGTGAATTTTAATTATTTAAAAGCCATTTTGCCAACCTGGCCCATTATATTCACAAATATAAATTCTTATTTAGCTAGTTATTATTAAGATTAGTCTTGGTGCATTAGTTAAAGTACACCCTTTACACCACATTAGTTCGTTCACCCTTGTGTCGTTCCAAACCTGTAAGACTTTTGTTCATCTTCAGAACACAAATGAAGATCTTTTTGAGGAAATATGAGCGATTTCTGTCCCTCCATTGACAGCTACGCAACTACTACTTTCAAGGCCCAGAAAGGTAATAAAAACATCATTAAAGTAATCCATGTGACTCCAGTGGAATAACCTCAATTTAATAAAGTGATACGAGTCTTTGTTTGCAATGTTCGTTCACACAACGTCTGCTCTAAATTATGTATATTTGCACAAACAAAGTGCTCAAGTGTCGCTTCATAAAACTGACGTTAGACCACCATGAGTCACATGGATTACTTTAATTATGTTTTTACTACCTTTCTGGGTCTTAAAAGTGGTAGTTGCATAGCTGTCAATGGAGGGACAGAAAGCTCTCAGATTTAAAAAAGATCTTCATTTGTGTTCTGAAGATGATCTACTCGATGAAGGTGCGAATAATAAATGAGAGATTTTTTTTTTTTGGGTGAGCTAACCTTTTCAATTTTTTTTTATTTTTATTAAGTCCCCCCCCCCTTATTTTTAATAAGTTAATAAGCAAAAAATGCAAAGAAAGCACTTCTGCTGTTTTGATGTTCCAAAATAGTCAATTTTCCTTTTGTATGAGAAGCAATTTTGCCACTGTGTTGATCCCCACTGGATCCTATAACAAAACCACACTTAACATTGTTAAATCTGTCTTTGTAACTTACTCTGATGGCGTGGATGGTAGACCTGGCGGTCGGGTCTTCGTGGACGGCGAGGGGTGGTGGTGTGTCTACGCCTCTGTTGCTCCTGGGCCTGTTTTACCTCTCTGTCATAATCATCCCTGTAGAAAGATAAAAAAATATATATATATCACATATTTAAATTTTAATTACAGAATTCTAACAGAAGAAAACTAGACATACAAGAAAATTTTAGCTACTTTCCAATATGACTATTATTATTATTCCTTTAAGTAAAATGCCCTGTATTGGCAATTGCGAGTTTATATCTCACAATTCTGAGTATTTAACTTGCAATTCTGACCTTTTTTTTCTTCGGAATTGTGAGATATAAACTTGCAATTATGGGTACTGCGACTTTTTTTTTGCAACTGCAAAATTCCTTGCAATTCTGACTTCTGAGTGTATACTTTATTTATCAGAATAGTGAGGTAGGCTATAAACTTGGAATTGCAAGAAAAGTTAGAATTGTAAGATAAAAGATGCATTACCTTTTTTTTTTTATTGTTTACCCTGTGACAGAAACAAGCTGCCATACTGCAAAAGGAATTTAATGGAAATCTTTAAGGATTTTTAAAACTCATACAACTCCCCCTTTAATTTCCAGTAGCAAGACAATATCTCAATCTAATACACGTGGAGTTATGATAAAGAATATATAGCATAATCTCCAATGTATTTATTATATTATAAAATCCAGTGGGGCTATTATATATTATACTGTACATAAGAATGTCAGGTTTTTCTCTATTTAATACCAAGAAGATTCTTATTGAATCCCATTAGGATTTGATTCAAATTATGAAAGAACGTCCAACAGAAATCATTAGATATTCCTTGTCATTTTAAGCTTTCGAACTATATGTTTATTGTTTTCAGATAAGTCAGGCTACTATAACGTACTAAGAAAACACAATAACTAGCTACTATTAACTGTTATTGTGTGAAAGAGAGAGACCTGGCGATCTGATTCCTCCTGATGTGCTTCAGGAACCCATGGCTCATATCCAGTCGACCACCGGGCTTGTATTTAACACTCTCCCCCTCTGCATCACACATAACCTCCATGGTTCTGCACTGTTTATTAAATTACTCTCAAAATAAATTCATTTTAGCTTATTAAACATTCCATCTCCGATCACAGGGGGGCCGAGAACTGCAGATATAAAAAGAAAACGTTGGCCAATAAAAACTACACTCCTAGCTGTCGAGTTTGTTTTTTTCTACAGTTTCGCTTGTATATTGCTCTTTTTCCAAAATCCAGTAGCGCGTATTTTTGTTTCATAAAGTAAAATCCATCATGCAATAGAAAGTGGCAAGTCGAGAAAGTACAGTACAGGACGTGTCCAGTGTTTGTTTTTCGCATCGATCCCGAGTTAATGTGCTCTCGGCCACCCCATTTTAGAGCGGAAGTGGAAGCGGGATTTTTGTAAGGCTCGCTGAATGCGTGTGAGGAGTGTTCATTCAACAGTGTGTTGACTTGAATTTATTTGTTATTAAACGTAAAATGATCGCAGGCGTGAAACGGGAGAGGGACGTTGATGAAGATGAAGAGGAAGGTATGTCTGAAGCGTTTATTTGCTTGAAGTCGGTTTAAATGTGGAGGCCTCTGTCTGTTTTTAACGTAGCTGCTAAAATACTTTCACTGTTATTCGTTTAATATACATGGGGAAACCTACTAATCAAACGATTTAACTTCAGGAGATCGTATATTTATGTTCTCACATGTTCAAAGGTGTAATGCACAGGAATACCGATGATAATATCTGCTTTGATGTCATGTGTTGTATTTCTGTCTGACAGAAAAATCTCCATCATAGAGACCTGCATGTTTGGATTTTTCTAACGTGGAACTGTAAACAACATGATTTTAATATGTGGTCTTTGTTTACTTTCAGAGGTTCGTGTGAAAATCGGTCGTGGTCATGTTGAAGATCGCAGGAGCCGCCATTGTCCATATCTGGACACAATCAATAGGTTCATTAATATGACTAACGTTATATGATGTTTATTATTGTAACCCAATGTTGCTCTTCTGCTATAACACTCTCTCTCTTTTGTTTTGTTTTTAGGAGTGTTTTGGATTTCGACTTCGAGAAGCTTTGCTCAATCTCTCTTTCACACATTAACGTCTATGCCTGTCTGATCTGTGGGAAATATTTCCAAGGTAAGTTCGACAGATAATATATGATTCTTCATGTCTGGTGACCAATGGAAGCTGATGGAATCTTATTTCCGCCATGCCATAGAAAAATAAGTAATTGTGACTTTTTAGCTCACAAGTTTGTCTTTTTTTCCTCGCAATTGTCTGTTTATAGTCAGAAATTATGAATGTGTTTATCATAATTGAAGGATATAAACTAATTTAGATATCAACTTGTGCAATTGCGAGGGAAAAAAAAAGTCAGAATTGTAAGAAATTCGCAATAACCTTTAGCTATAGGCCTAGTTTCACAGACATGGTTTAGATTAAGCCAGATATCAGCATTAGGCCTTAGTTCAATTAGGACATTTAAGTAGATTTTATAAATGTGCCTCAGAAAAAAATAAACATTACTGGTGTTTGTTTAAGACAAAACAATGACATTTTAAGATGTTTCAGTTAAACTAGCTCAAACATGCAGTTTAGTCTGGGACTAGCTTAAGCCATCTCTGTGAAACAAGGCATTATAGTTTTATTCTGTGAACGAAACAAGCTTCCATCCATCCATGGTCAACAGATTAAAAAAATTATAATTCTGTGGTGAAAACAAGCTTTTATACAATGAGGACATCTGTATCTCTAAATGGATATACTTGCATGAGCTAAATAATCAAAGTGATTATGTAGATTTGAAGAACACTGTTCAGGCTAATATTTTGGCTTATTTTGTTCCCGTCAGGTCGAGGTCAGAAGTCTCATGCGTACATCCACAGCGTTCAGTTCACACACCACGTTTTCCTGAATCTCCACACGTTAAAGTTCTACTGCCTGCCAGACAATTATGAGATCATTGACTCCTCATTAGAGGACATTACAGTGAGAGACGGGTTTCCTTTAATCTGTTTGTTGACAATATAATATTGAGATTTTTTTTTTCTACCATCTTTTTGAAAATTGTTATTGCAGTTAAATAAGAAGTTTGTCTCAAATTATTGTCATGTCAGTCTTGTACTGATTGTTCTAAATCTCTGATTCATTTCTTTATTTCAGTATGTGCTGAAACCCACATTCACCAAACCGCACATCTCTGGTTTGGATAAGCAGGGAAAGCTGTACAGAGCCTACGATGGCACTACATATTTGCCTGGAATTGTGGGTCTCAATAATATCAAGGCCAATGACTATGCTAATGTGGTTTTGCAGGTAAAATACGCTTCACATTGAGTTTATATGTTTGTTAAAAATGTAAATCCAAATGGATGGACATTTTATATGCAATTCAAATACATAAAGTCTTTGCACACTGAGTCTGAAATTTTTACATGTTAAAAATAAATACTACCTCATGTTGTGTTTACACACTGCCTCTGAAACTTTCGTCTGTCATAAAAAATTTGGATCGGGTTTGATTTTCTGAGAAGTGTTTTGACAATTCAGAGCTACAGAATGACGAATATGAAGGACCTTTAGGCTTAAATATTTTTTTGAGTGCACTGTCACCACTTGTTTTTTCCTAAGGCGCTGTCAAATGTGCCCCCTTTGCGAAACTACTTCCTCGAGGAGGAAAACTATCGTGGAATTCGCCGGCCGCCAGGCGACATCATGTTTCTGTTGGTGCAGCGTTTTGGGGAGCTCATGCGCAAGCTGTGGAACCCGCGGAACTTCAAAGCCCACGTCTCGCCGCATGAAATGTTGCAGGCTGTGGTGTTATGCAGCAAAAAGAACTTTCAGATCACTAAGCAAGGTATATTACAACACACACTTGTGAATACTTATGTACTGCATCAGGGCTTGACATTAACTTTTTTGCTCAGCAGTCACTGTGGCTACTGGTTTTCTAAAGTTACTAGTAGGGCTGTCACTTTTGTGAAAAAATCCTGTTCGATTTTTGAGACACAAGTGTTCATTAAATCGATTGTAAAATGCATTTTCAACGCCAAATATAGGCAAATCCACGGACCACTAACAAGCATTAGGACGAACGTAAAGAGGGCGCTTGATACGCACAAGTCAGCAATATTTCTGATGATTTATTGGCGTGAAGTTTCGAGCACAATGACAAATACGAGTGCAACATTCTCGAAAAACAATAAGCAGAGTGGATTGCCATAACAACAATGAAAAACATGGCTGTGTTTACGATTAGAAATGTCAAACAAATTTCGCCTATGTAGGTGATTGTATCCCGAATCTGTATCTGTATGCATGACTGCCTAAATACCGGCAGAATTCACATTTGTGTTGTAAAAAGAGAAACGTTATGCAGAAGTATAATGTCCTGTTGTGTGTTTGTCAGTGCAGTCGCTGTGTGACGCGCGTTCGCTCTGGCGTATCGTTCAAGTTTATTTATATGGCACGTTTAAGAACAACCATGATTGACCAAAGTGCTTAACAGAGTTCAAGATCAAAGAAATAAAAATACAGAATATACAATACAAAATAAGCAACAGTAGGTCAAGATATCAAAGCTCAGCTTGAATTGAAAGCCAAGGCATAATAATGGGTCTTAAGCAAGGACTTGAATACTACAATGGTCCGAGCTTTCCTTACCGTATGTTCACACCGCCGCCGGCGAGAGCGGCAAAATTCGTTCTCGCCGCCCTGTCAGCGACGCCGTGGAAAGATTCGTGGACGCTCGATGCTCTGACGTAGATCGAATGCTTGGTCTTTTTTAAAACTTTATTTAAAGGGGCCGCAAAGCAAACAAGCATGTCGATAGTTGTTTTTGCAGAAAATTGATCGATGGAAAGATCTTAACAATTATAGTGACATGTTTGCTAACGAAATAAACCAATTAAAAGCCATTTGTGTGGTGTGGCTTTTGTGTTCATGGTTAAGTGTTGTTCTAATTTGCATTCCCGCTGAAAAACAAGCGTTCTAGCGCGAATATCTTGCCTATAAACAGTGTTGCGCGCCTTCTTATGAAATTCAAATGATCAACCCTCCTCTATTTTGCTTGGGAACTAATGTGGTCGGAACCAAAGTTACTTGACTGCGTTCTCTGGAATCCTCTCAAACGGAGCACTTCTACATTCCGATTGGTTGCCGCCGAACCGCGTCATAGCTCATTTCCCTAAAGTTGAGCTGATTTCAACTTCTTCTCGCCGCTCTCACCGTCCAAGACGCGCCGCGCCGCCCTCGCCGGAGCTCGTGAATGCACAGTTACATGAATAGGTAAACTATTCCAGAGGTTTGGAGCAGCCACTGCAAAGGCTCCGTCACCTTTATTCTTCAACCTGGATCTGGGCACATCGAGGAGCAACTGATCACATGACCTCAACGCTCTGACAGGTGTATGGACATGTGAGAGCTCCGATAAATAAGACGGTGACAACCCATTTAAGATTTTAAAAACCATTAATACAATTTTAAATTCAATCCTGAAACAAACTGGAAGCCAGTGCAGCGTGGCTAAAACTGGTGAAATATGGTCACGCTTTTTAGTCCCGGTTAAAAGTCGTGCTGCTGCGTTCTGGACTAACTGTAACCGACGAAGTGATGACTGCTCCAATCCAACATACAGTAGTCTAAGCGGGACGTAATAAAAGCATGTATGACTCTTTCAAAATCTTTGCGTAGCAGGTATTGCTTGATCTTCGCCAGAAGCCTCAGCTGGAAGAAACTGGTTTTAACAACTGAACTAATCTGTTTATCAAATTTAAAAGCATTATCAAAAATCACCCCCAGATTCTTGGTAAAAGGTCGAACATGGGATCCTAAAATACCAAGAGCATCTACACAGACATCAAAATGTACCGCACGGCCAAACACAACCATTTCAGTCTTATTATCATTGAGAGAGAGAAAATTCTGATCCAACCATATTTTGAGCTCACTCAAAGCAGTTCAGCATAGGCTGGAGATTGTCCTTCTCATTGTTTTTGACAGCTAAATAGATTTGAACATCATCAGCAAAGCAATGAAATGAAATGTTATGTTTTTTTAAAAATTGACCCTAATGGCAGCATGTACAAAGAAAAGAGCATAGGTCCCAAAATGGAACCTTGAGGGACCCCACACGAAAGAGGAGCATGTATCGTGACGAGCTGGATTTGTGTATCTATTTGTTGTCTACATAAAATCTCCCTTAAAGTCTGTTCACGCGGTGGACAAATTTGCAACACCTCCGGGCAGCAAATTCAGGGATCCAAGACCAAGTCCCACATGAATGGGGGAATCCTGAACTCTCAAAAACTCCTTGCCACACTCACAATGAAATAACATTCTCAATCCGCAACAAAATTCGACATGAACTATCCCATAAATGTTGTTTCTAGAAAATGCTTCTTTTTGAGGCTTGATGCACATGTGCAGTCATAAGTCTCAAAACAATGACCAAGCTTCTCAAGGCAGCTGCAGTGATGCAATGACTTTATCAATCAGTGATTGGATCTTTTATTTAGAAGGCGGGATTTATTACATACTATATTGCGCATTGCACTTTCTCCCATTTATGTATAAGTAATGAGGGTGCCGTTTTTGTATATGTAAAGTTAGTGTGGCAGAATGCTAATCAAACAGGATGTCATTCTCCTAAAACGACGTGCACTTTTTAAACCGGTGTTGTGCTCTTTGGCCTCTAGGGGACGCTGTTGACTTTCTCTCCTGGTTCCTGAATGCATTGCATGGTGCTCTCGGTGGGACAAAGAAGAAATCATGTGAGTTTTGTGTGTTTCTGATTGACTTTTATAACAGTGTGTGTTTGTGCTAGTTTTTTTTCTCAGTTGTAATCTTCATAAGTACAGGGTGAAATAATTTTTCTCTTCTGTTTACAGCCATACTCGCTAAGGTGTTTCAGGGGTCCATGCGAATCTTCTCAAAGAAGCTTCCGCATCCAGACTTGGTAGGTTTCTGCTGGACAGTTTCTGATTTGTGCTTTTCTAAAACCAATTAAACAGTTCAGAAGGCCTTTCTATATTATTTATTGATGCATGAGAGTATGGTCATGGCATTGTTGTGAACATTGAACAATGACACTTGTGCTGGTGTCCCATCCGTCTTTAGAAAGAGGACAGAAAAATGCTGTATTTACAATGTCAGATTAGATAAATGATTATTTGTTGGTTTCATACGTTTTCGTCCTTGTTTTCTCAGCCTCCTGAAGAGAAAGAAGCCCTTCTCCTTAAAGAGGAGTACCAGGAGGAGATGTCGG
The DNA here is from genome assembly GCA_031834385.1 of Semotilus atromaculatus. Lineage (NCBI taxonomy): Eukaryota > Metazoa > Chordata > Actinopteri > Cypriniformes > Leuciscidae > Semotilus > Semotilus atromaculatus. Next base: position 3,317,041 of record JAULUF010000049.1, read on the forward strand.
AGTCCACCTTCCTCTACCTGACCCTTGACCTGCCCACCGCACCGCTCTACAAAGATGAGAAGGAGCAGCTCATCATTCCTCAGGTTCCTCTCTTCAACATCCTGGGCAAGTTCAATGGAAACACTGAGAAGGTTTGGATTTACTTTCCCCCCCCCCCCCCCCCCCCCGCAAATATATGCCTTTGACCTTTGGTTACAATTATTTATAAAAAAAAAGATATAATACGTTGTTCATCTTTTATAATGCATTGTTTATAAAGGCTTTAAGTAAACTGTCACCAAAATAATTTTCCTTAAAGCTGAAATTAATGAAAAATAGAAATGTTGACTTTTCCCCTCCATTTTTCAATTTTAAGTTAAATTTTTATTTTTAAGTTCTTAAATTTTAAGAAGTGCTAGAATTACAAAAACTGACTAAAATACTAAACTAAACTAATAGAAATATAAAAAATATATATATATATAAAAAGGATAAAAGCGCATCAATTACTAAAAATTAAACTAATCAAAACATTAATAAATACTATAATAATTCATGCTAAAATAACACCAGTAGAGCGTTTTGGCTTTTTTTTTTTTTTTTAATGTTTTTAATAATATTTTCATGGGAAAACAACCAACACATAAATCATCTCATCAGCTCTTCAGACCGGCTGTGCATTTTCATTTGCATTTTTTTTTATGATACAATATACATAGCGTTATTTTTTTTATTTGGTATTTAGCTTTATTATTCTTTTTTGGTTACACTTTAACTAATGTTAACAAATGAGACCTTATTGCAATGTATTAACTAGCATGAACTAACCATGAGCAATGCATTTGTTACAGTATTTATTAATCCTTTTTAATGTTCAGCTGTTTATTGTTTGTTGATTTTAGTTCACAGTGCATTAATGTTAACAAATACAACATTTGATTTTAATAATGTATTATTAGTAAATGTTAAAATAAACATGATGAATTAGTGTTGTAGAATTATTGACTATTCTTATTCATGTTAACTAAAGTAGTTCACTTATGAAACCTTATTGTAGAATGTTTATTTTTAATTTTTTTAATATATATATATATATATATATATACCTTTAATTTAATTAAAAAAAATTTATCCACAAATGTTCAAGCACTAGTCCTACAATATGTTTATGGGACTGTTCAAACGATGAATGGTTTTTGTGAAGAAAATGCCTGATATTGAATGTGCTACTTAGCTTACGGCCAATTATAGACAATGAACTTTTGACGTTTTTGTCACAGGAGTACAAGACCTACAAAGAAAACTTTCTGAAAAAGTTCCAGCTCACCAAACTTCCCCCATACCTCATCTTCTGCATCAAACGATTCACAAAGAACAACTTCTTTATAGAGAAGAACCCAACCATCGTCAACTTCCCCATCACGTATGTGTCTTTTAGACTTTTCTATATTCTCTGTAAATGTATTCTGAAATGTTCTTGTGAAAACACTCATGCTCAACAGGAACGTTGATTTGCGCGAGTACCTCACAGAAGAGGCGCAGGCGACTGAGAAGTTCACGACCTATGACCTGGTGGCCAATGTTGTTCATGATGGAAAACCCACTGAGGGCTCCTATAGAATTCATGTTCTGCATCATGTGAGTGTGTCACCAACACTTTAATCCATTCAAACCAGTCGCAGCTTTGTTATTGGGATGTTTTGTATAATATGTCTGCTTTCTAATGTTTGACAGGGCACAGGGAAGTGGTACGAGCTTCAGGACCTGCAGGTGATTGACATCCTCCCACAGATGATCACACTCTCTGAGGCGTACATACAGGTTTGATACTTATCAGTTTCTGTCATGTTGATGGAGATAAAAACAGGAGGTTTTATCAAGTGGATATTGCATGAAAACTGGGTAACACTTAATTTAAATAGTCCACTTTAAGGCCCTTATATACTTCAAGCTAAATTGAAAAAAACTAACGTGTGTACTGGTAAACGCCTTCGTACTACCATTGGTCTGTGGCGATGATGTAATAGGTGGGTGTGGCATGTCTTTGACATGGAAATCTTCTCCGGTTCATTAATTCTGTTCAGTCGTGAGTTAAAACATGAACACACTACGTATAGTAAAAAATGAAGTTGTAATTTTAATTGTGAGACACTCACTTTTTTTTCCCCGAGTTTAATAGTATAAAGCTGCTTGCTTTAAAACAATATTGTATTAAAGTGGTATATAAATAAATGTGACGTGACTGGAGAGCTGATACAAACATATCCATGTCACTATGAAAATGCTTTCTGATAGGGCTGCACAATTAATCGAATCTGTAACCACGATTACAATTACGGATGCCACAATTATGTAATCGTTTAAAGGTGCAATTACAAAAAAAAGTTCACTTACATTATTCTGTGTGCTTAAGATGTGTTTTTTACAGATGTGTTTTCTACAGCTTATCTTTAGGGTTTTTTACTTTGGTTTGGTTTCTTTAAATAAATAAAACAATACATTTGACATTGAGACTTAATGCTATAGAAAAGCACCAAAAAAAAGAGTATGAGAGTATATGGGCCTTTTGACATTCTTTTAACTATGTCAACCAATCTTTAATTTGCAACTACATGTCAACTAACTCTCATAAGAGTATTAGGAGAGTGGTATGGTTTGGAGAACATCAAAATAAATAAAGAGTTAGCAGACAGTCTAGTAATACTCTCTCTAATGAGAGTTAGCTGATATGTAGTTGGGAAGTTACTTATAGTTAGTAAAATGTCTAAAGTGGACTATCGAATTAAAGTGCTGCCCAAAATAGTTGTTTTATTGACATGAACTTGATACAATTTTTTTGGTTTGCTTTTGATTTTCAGTGTTCAATAAGACCCATGATTCAGTTCACATTCCTCACACTACTGTTATAGTAAACAAAGTAGATGAAAAATGGCACTCGTTATTGTCAGCAGAAGTGATTTCATCCGTTGTGTTGACTGTGACATCCTTGTCAAAAGGGGATTTCAAACCGGAGGAACCTTTACATGGTTCCTAGAACAATGGCAGATGTACCCGCGTTTTAAACTGGGAACAATTTAAGTTCTAGGAACGCCTTTGGGAAAACGTAATTATTTTTAGAGTAGGGTCTAACCCAGCACAATAGGAACTAGCAGTGACACAGATTATAGCCTATTTATACTACAGGGCTGTTGAATGCTTGATTCTGATTGGTTGAGAGCGTTCTAAGGTGAATTATTTTCAGGGAAACGCATGGCTAAAGTAGTTCCAGCAGGTCTTGACCGCTTTACAGTTCCATATCACTTCGCGTAGTTAACTGTAATAACGGAAAATAGGATACAATTGGCTTTATGCCCAGCTGCACTACTTCCTGAACTTCAGCCAGCTCCTTGTTTCCTGTCTGTCATTATTGGACAAATTGATTATTTTAGGTGTGCCTGACCTCAGTAGTCACGGCAACAATAATCAGACACACCTGAATTAATCAAGTTTGTCCAATAATGGCAGACAGGAAACAAGGAGCTGGCTGAAGTTCAGGAAGTAGTGCAGCTGGGCATAAAGCCTATTCATAACAAGAAAAACATGTAGCCACATGCGCTTGATCTGCCATTTTCAAACTTCACAATCATTGGAAACATGCAGTTTAATTTGAATAAATAAAGTATAGTCCTATCTATAATCAATAGAAAATTAAACTGAATAGGCCTATATAAATAAATTACTAGTCCTGCTGCACAGGTTTTTGTAATTATTGCAGATAATAGTAATAATTATTGATAGGCCTATACTTGTTAAAAGGACATTGTTTCATTTATTAGCCTAGTCTACTGTCAATATTAGAAGAAAAAAAACATGAACGAACTAATTAAACCGAATTGAATTCATAAATAAATAATATTGACGCACATATGCTTCTCTCTCTCTCTCTCTCTCTCTCATCTCCTCTCTCTCTCTCTCTCTCTCTCTCTCTCTCTCTCTCTCTCTCTCTCTCTCTCTCTCTCTCTCTCTCTCATCTCTCTCTCTCTCTCTCTCTCTCCTCCTCTCTCTTCTCTCTCTCTCTCTCTCTCTCTCTCTCTCTCTCTCTCTCTCCTCTCTCTCTCTCTCTCTCTCTCTCTCTCTCTCTCTCTCTCTCTCTCTCTCTCTCTCTCTCTCTCTCTCTCTCTCTCTCTCTCTCTCTCTCTCTCTCTCTCTCTCTCTCTCTCTCTCTCTCTCTCTCTCTCTCTCTCTCTCTCTCTCTCTCTCTCTCTCTCTCTCCTCTCTCTCTCTCTCTCTCTCTCTCTCTCCTCTCTCTCTCTCTCTCTCTCTCTCTCTCTCTCTCTCTCTCTCTCTCTCTCTCTCTCTCTCTCTCTCTCTCTCCTCTCTCTCTCTCTCTCTCTCTCTCTCTCTCTCTCTCTCTCTCTCTCTCTCTCTCTCCTCTCTCTCTCTCTCTCTCTCTCTCTCTCTCTCTCTCTCTCTCTCTCTCTCTCTCTATCTAATAACTGCATAAAGCCGGGGATTTGTACAAATTTCTCTTACATATTTACTCAGAGAACTCAGTTCTCAGCGCCGTCAAAATAAGTCACAATGTTAGTTATCGGGGAACCACCTTGACCACTAGTTCCTAAAACTGCGAAAGCCCATAATGAAGAATGCAGTTTCTCTTCTCAAATATGTTTGAGGAAGTGTTCAAGTACTTTTGTGGATTTGTATTATTATTATTAAATCATATATATTAGTATTATATAAGATGATGGATACTGTGGACGTTGCAATCAAAACATTTTAAATATGTCTATGTCTGGCAGATCTATATTCTAAATCATTGTAAATGTCCACCCAACCTTATTTCACATATTTCTTCTTTTGCAGATTTGGAAGAGACAAGATAAAGAGGATGGAGCAGAAAGCCATAAAGGGGCATAGGACGCCCAAAAAACACAGCATACGCGAGATGTAAAGAAAATGCATCGTTCCTGTTCAGGCCTGACTGACACACTGGAACTCTGTCTTCAAGAATGACGAGATGAGTGACAGTTACAATGAGAGAAGACATTCACCGTAAAGAGATCGTTCACTTAAAAATCAAAACTCTCATTTCCTCACCTTCAAGCCATTCCCCATGTATATGACTTTCTTTCTTCAGATAAACACACATATTTAGGAAAATAATCCATCTCTGTCAGTTCGTATGGCTGAAGCTTGTTTGACGCTTGAAAAACCACGCAGCGATTGTGACAGTGACCCTTACGACCCCAGTAGATGAATCGATGTCTTCTGAAGATAAATGATAAGAAAAATACTAATAGATTTAACTTTAATTATAAAGCGATGCTTCCAGTCTACTGTCGTACGAGCGTTCTTGAGAGGGACAGAACAGCATTGATTTATAATTAAAAAAGTTAAATCTATTAGTATTTTTCTTAGACACACAGTGGATTTGTACGGATCACCGTCACGATCGCTGTGTGGTTTTTCAAGCTTCAGTCATTCAGTGTTATATAGACTAACAGTGATGGATTTTTCTCCCTAAAAATCTTTGTGTTTATCTGAAGAAAGTCCTATACATCGGGGATGGGAAGAGGACGAGTATTTTCATTTTTGAACGAACTATCCCTTTAAATCCTGAGGTTTCATTTCATATAATTATGCTTAGAAATCTGTAGGGTGAACGTAACGCATTTCTGTTCCTATGGTCTTTTTTTTTTTCTTTTTTTTTTTTTTTATGATTTCAGTTTTATTGTGACTGTTCCTTTGCCTATAAAAATTGGCAGTTTGTAGTATGAGACCTTTTATTAAAGTTTTCAAGACTATAGACTGCATTTCATTCGGCTCTTTAGAAAACAAGTATTGTGAATAAGCAGCTAGAGCAAAACACTTGAGATTGCTTTTGTTTTAAGAGTTGCTCTAAATTTCATGTTTATGGGTGTGTTGGTGAAATTAATAATAGGATACGTAGTGTTCTTATACAGCATTACCACAAACAACAATACACATCCAAAGGCAGTTTTTTTTTTGACAGATTGGAAGGTTTTTTCAGCTATGTTCATGAAGATAATTGTTAAAGGCCTTATTTTGAATTGTCACTGTTAAAAGTTCATTATTTTAAATTGCTTAAAGTTGTCTTTTTTATTTTAAAGCATTTTCCCTGAATTAACTGCTTATAATGCTTTGAAATACAAATCAGTTTATTTATTGCATCTTCTCAACACAAAAATGAAAATGCAAAGGCTTCATATAATGTTACACACAATGCATGCTATAAGATCATTATGGATTATGGCACTACAGATACAACGCAGAAATGATAGGCAGTAATTAAGAAAGGTTACATTAAAAACTGTTCTGTAAATAAAGGTAATTTGAAGCAGATTTAACAGTCAAGTCAAACGCCCGCACTCAAACTTCTGTACGTCTCAAATTTCTCTTGATTTTGTGTGTAAAGGAAGTGGATTCAAAAAGCTTTGGTCAAGTGTACAAAAAAAGTTGGGTAGCACTTTAGTTTACAGTGTCCTTGTTACATATGTTATATGTACTTACCATAGTAATAACAGTAAATTATGCATAATTACATGCAACTAACCCTCAACCAAACCCTATAGTAAGTACATGTATTTGCTTAATATTACTCTGTACTTAAATATATAATTACACTGTAACAATGACACCTTAAAATAAAGTGTAACCAAAAGTTGTTGCTTTTCTGATTGGAATCTCATTCGATTGATCGCTTTCACTTGTGTCCCATGCAAAGGTAATCTTCCTGTTGACAAAACACACACACAAAAAAAAGAGTTAGTTAATGTCAGAATTACTCCAGTCCGTAGTAACTAAGTAATATTGGTAAACGTGAGCAGTTCTTACCCGACACTCGCTGATGAATGTTTGTTTCCCATCACTCTTCAGGAGCCTGTGGCCATGAAGCTTCACAAACCCTTCACACTAGAACAAGGAGAAACAATCCAAAGAGTCAGTCTATTGCTTTTTCTGTAACACGTGTATGCACAAATTTTGTCAGGATTGTTATGATGTATTGATGATCATTACTTGAGGAATAGCATTAGGGTGAAGGTGGCAAATCTTCTGGAACAGGTCCGAGGTCTGCGTCTCAGTTGTGTTGTGACCCAGATGAAACCGGGAGAGGGCCGCGAGTATCTTACAGGAATCACAGTCTGTGGACACTAGAGAGGATGTGCATAATTCATATAAGGCATGATCACAGTCATTTACAAACATCAAATTATTCTTCAGCTCTGGTCTGAGAAACTAAAGCCAGTGGTTCGCAAACCTTCAGAATATCTGAACATTAAAGGAACACTCCACTCTTTTTGGAAATAGGAGTGGAGAACTCCACTCATTTTCCAACTCCCCTAGAGTTAAACCGTTGGGTTTCACCATTTTTGAATCCATTCAGCCGATCTCCGGGTCTGGCGGGAGCACTTTTAGCATAGCTTAGCATAGATCATTGAATCTGATTAGACCGTTAGCATCTCTCTCAAAAAAATGAGTTTAGATATTTTTCCTATTTAAACTTGCCTCTTCTGTAGTTACATCCTGAACTAAGACCGACGGAAAATGAAAAGTTGCTGCGTAATATCATTGCGCCTGCGCAACTTTTCATTTTCCGTCGGCCTTAGTTCACGATGTACCACCTAGTTAAAAAAAAAAAAAAAGATATAAATAAACTTTGGTCAGGCTACTATTCGATGTGATGAGTGATCAACCCGTTCTTGAGAAATAACTATTTTATGAGGTGTTGGTTTTGATTTGTATGATGTGATTCACATTCATGGCATATTCAGATTATTATGAAAAAGTTTGAATGGGATCTCATTTAATGAGCCGCCACAACAGCGGATTTGCGAGTGATTTGCCTCAAAAATAAAGGTAGTGTTTAAATGTATAAATAAATATATGTAAGTTTTTTGCCACTGCTGCCCTAACTAGCAGTATTGGTTATAACCAAAATATTTTTTATGTTTCTGTAATGGTTAATCCACCAGTGTGCGTGAGCGCGTTAGTCACAGTTGGCCGATTCAAAGTCCGGACTTCAATCCCATTGAACATATTTGGGATTTGGTGGATTCAATGATAGATCGCACAAAAGTTTCATCAAAAAGTATTTGGGAACAACCAGAAACTATTTGGAAGTCAATAACAGACTGCAAGAATAAAAACAAAGACAGCAAGAATGCAAGCTGTTACAAGGCCAAAGAATGCCATACAAAATATTGCGTTATTTTGTTATGTCAATAAAGACTATTAAGTTGGTCAGTTTGTTATATGCCTAATAAATGACAATCAAATGTTTCGTTTTAAACAAGTTTTTGACAGATTTTGACCTAAAATATTTGTCAACACAGTTTGAAAGATGTGATAAGACTGATGAACCCGATCTCATGAGATTATTTTACGAAGTGGCGATTCCTATTCATTTGTACAATGTGATTTGTATTTGATTCATAGGCAGATTGAAGTCAGAAATTCAGAAGTCAGAAATTCATGCAAAATCATCACCATAAGAAGCATGTGTGGGCATGTGCCCAAAACAAAGGTCCACTAGGTAGTGAAGAAATTTTTAAAAAGGGAATACATATATATATATATAATTAAGATTTGGTTATATTTATTAAACTTTCAGTTTCTTTCTGATTTCCTCAGAAACTAATCTATGTGAAAAGACTGTGGTCACTGATCAACCCAATCTCAGCCACCAATTCTCCAAAACGTAAAACTGTTACAAATTCCCGTGAGTTTGTGTCACTGATGGCATTCACACTTCTTTAAATGTTTAAAGTAGTGTTAAAAGCCTTTAAAGTTTTTGCATCTTTTTCCTGGTATAAATTGCAGAATCACCTCAAGTGTGACTATTTACCGACATTGAACCAGTCTAAAATTAGGATAAAGAACTATTTTTTATTTTTTTTATTTTTTTGAAAGGGGACCGTGTACATTAATCAACATTAAAACAATGTAAATGTACCCGAGTTAGCTAAAAAGTGCTAATTTTCATCGGTAGTCCCCCAGACAGATGTAAGACAGGCAGCCTTAAAGATAATAAAAATCCCAAGATAAAATTACATACAAAACATTATGGTGAGATTTTGAGTACTAAATGCACATGCGCTGTATGAGCGCTGCTGCTGGTTATTATTATGTTGAGATGATGTTAAATTGCCAAATGTCTTTTTCTGTCAAATGTTTGAATATTTTATTTATTTTTAATATGGATCTACTATTCTGGGCCCGTATCCCTAAAGAATTTTTGTGCAAAAAGTGGCTCCTAGCGGCCAAATTCTAAGAAAATTCTCAGAGTCATGACGTTTTCTTCGAATTTCCCCTAAAAGTGACACGAAAATCCCAGTTAATATAAAAGCTATTCCTCAAGATTCCTAGCGCTTAAAAGGGCTCCTAAGGCGAGATCTGCTGAGAGCAGGGAAGAGGACTTTTAGTGGCTCAGGAGTTCCCCTAAGCAGCTGCACAAAATGGGTTAGGGTTCCTTTTTTTCTCCATTTTCTGTGTTTGTAGGATATTTGTTAACAAGCCTTCATAAATAGACCAGCCAGCAATCACAGACATTGATAAAAGCTGAGCCGTGTTACCCTCGTTAAGACCACACTGAGTTGTAACGTTGCAATTTCTACTTCATTAAGGACAGCCCCTTGAGATAGGCCATCTTGTTTTCAATGGGGTCCATATGGGAGTGAAAGTACAAAATATGCCAGCTAGGATATTAATATGAGCAAATAAGACACGAATCATTATTTGAACAGGTTGTAATGAGCTTAAGTTTTCACATATTTTAGATTCTAATGTCAGGCTATAACCCCTACAGCTTACTATTCATTTTCCAGATATTTTTTTGAATGTGAAATATTATTTACAATTACAGTCTGCATAAGCTTAGAGTGTATAATTATGTTTATTGATTTGAGGGTACATCCTTTGCTCATTATCACCAAAAGTTCATTCTCATCAAACTTGTAGGATCAACCAATCACGGCTTTTGAAATGATGACTCATACCTAGCAACGGGGTCAACCACACCTCACTAAGATAGGATTTTCCATCCATTCCTTGCTCAGAGTTCACTGAAAATGTTCTGGAATCACTTCTAAGCTAAAACTCCTGGCAAGGAATTTTTAGGTTAAGTTAGGAGCTCTCTGAGAGGATTCTCAGAATCTTTAGGGATACGGGCCCTGGTGTCTTGGCCAGGACTCCCTTGAAAAAGAGATTTTGAATCTCAATGGGATTATTTCCTGGTAAAATAAAGGTAAATATAAAAAATAAAAAGAACTGCTCACATGTCAGTGGTGTCTCTGGGAAGATACACAGACCCAGCGCTGCACAGATGGTGTGTGGAGAGAGAGAGGACAACAGGAGATCTATCAGCTTCTTTCCATACGTTTCTATGAACGTGTCACACTGTTCCTTATAATGCTGAGGCAAATGATCACAGATTTTCTCCAGAAGTTTCTCTATCATATCCTAAAACAAGACAGAACAGATGGAAAATAACCCAGGAGCGTTTAATATTCGGGTGCTAATTAAAATATGAACATATTAACTAGTAAAAAAAAATCTTACTGCAGTTCTCTCTTTTGGCAACATGCTCTCAACTGTCTTTATGAAGAACAGACAGAAGGTACAGAATGGATTGTCATGAGCCTAAGAAACAAAGTAGAACATGTGAGCTTTATTTAATGTGTTTTTATGAGTAAAACTACTCAACTAGTGGCATCATCTAAAACCTTTTCTTTTCAAATTTAAAGATAATTGAATGTACAATGAATTTTGTTTCCCAATAAAACCAAAATAGCACTTTTCACAACAGGCTACACAAAGCAGCTTTGCAGAAATTCATAATGTTTATAATTAAGTTTAATAGAAGTGTATAATACCTTAATGCCTTATACTGTATTAAAGCTGGGCGATATAGTTTACAGTTTGTGATGATATAAATGATTAACCAGATAAGATTTGCTATAGTGATTATCAATGTTGGGAAAGTTACTTTTAAAAATAATGTGTAACAATATTGTGTTACTCCCTAAAAAGTAACAGTTACTTTATTTAGAGTAATGCATTTTTCAGCTTTTTCCATAACTTCTCCTCATCTGTTGAGGCTGGCTCTCTTTCAGGCCTGACACGTGTTTTTTTTTGTGTGTGTGCATGTTTTTAATGCATTCAGCAACATTATTGTCTTTTAAAAACACGTTTAGAATATTATTACTGTATATTTCCTAAGCACTTACTTTTCACAAAACTTATAGACTTTTTTGCTGTATGAATATCTGAATATATATTTATGAGTATATATGAAAGAACAGAGCCTCTACTTAAAAAAAAAGTTTGTTTTTAGTTTCATGCATTTATTTTTTTATCAACACTTAAATGTGGGTAAGTTTCATAAAAAAGTAACATTTTGAACAAAAAGCTGGAAAAAATGAGTTTTAGACTACAACGCGCATAAGCAATGCGTTTATCGCTTGTTTCTGCTTTTTTCCCCCTGTGTTTTGATCCTGAGATTCATTACTCTTTCAGAAGATGGCTGTGAAAACATGGATTTTGTGAAAATTCTGTCAATGGCACGGAAAGAGTTAAGAAAAATATTTAAGCAAATTAATTAAACTAAAAAGTAATGTGCATTACTTTGTAAAAACAGTAACTCAAATATTAATGTGTAAATTTCTAAAGTAATGCGTTTTTTACTCGCTTTTATGAACTTTACTCTTTACATCAAAAAAGATCGGCCTACATTTAAATATGTAATGCAATTATACTCTCAACACTGGTAAATATTGCTTTATGTGGGTGTACTAAATATATGTTGGATATTTAAGTTAGTCATTTGTTTTGCGGTAATATTAAGGATTTAAAAATGGTCTTGGTTTGAATTTATAACATTTTGGTACAAATTTCAGCTAAAATTATGATATTTTGCTGTATGAATATCTGATATATATATATGAGTATATATCATGAAAGAACAGAGCCTCTACTTAAAAGTTTAGTCTAGTTTCATGCATTTATTTTTTATCAACACTTAAATGTGGGTAAGTTTCATAAAAAAGCAACATTTTGAACAAAAAGCTGGAAAAAATGAGTTTTAGACTACAACGCGCATAAGCAATGCGTTTATCGCTTGTTTCTGCTTTTTTTCTCCTGTGTTTTGATCCTGAGATTCATTACTCTTTCAGAAGATGTATAATAGCGCCCACTACCATATAACTGCGAAAACATGGATTTTGTGAAAATTCTGTCAATGGCGCGGAAAGAGTTAAGAAAAATATTTAAGCAAATTAATTAAACTAAAAAGTAATGTGCATTACTTTGTAAAAACAGTAACTCAAATATTAATGTGTAAATTTCGCTTTTATGAACTTTACTCTTTACATCAAAACAGATCGGCCTACATTTAAATATGTAATGCAATTATACTCTCAACACTGGTAAATATTGCTTTATGTGGGTGTACTAAATATATGTTGGATATTTAAGTTAGTCATTTGTTTTGCGGTGATATTAAGGATTTAAAAATGGTCTTGGTTTGAATTTATAACATTTTGGTACAAATTTCAGCTAAAATTATGATAAGATGTTCACTGCCATATTTAAAATATCATAGACTAAGATTTTAGTCATCTCGTCCACTCTTAAGCAGTTTCATCAAAGTTAACTGAAAGTCATACATTTGTCTTTAGTCCCCATGTGTGCAAGGATTAAAAACTCCCATTTGATGAAGGATAGAGAGAAAAAAAACCTTTGGAGAATTTGTTTTCCTGCTTAAATCAATCTATAAAGCCAGGCTCTTTTACAGTCCTCATTGGAACGCAATGATTCAGTGATGAGTATTTGAAGTGTAAAACTGTAATCTCGACACGTACCTCTTGACTAGTTCCTCTTGAGGGTTTTGTATAGAGTAAACCCTGTTCATTCAGGCCAACCATGATCTCTGACGGCGCTTTTCTCTCAGGCTGGACGCACAGTCCCAACACTGAGCATATGTCACCGTTTTGATTCTGCGACAAGGGTTAAACACATCTGGTTTTCAGTGCTATGGTACTATTCATGTAAAGAGAATATTGCTCATGTTTATATATTTTAAAATCAAATTGGGATGAATGCGAAGTACTCACTGCAAATGCGCTGAAATATTTGATGACCAAATGCACGTATGTCCTTGCTCCATCCAGACACAACGGGATGACGGGGTGTTCAGAACAAAACTTGTCCAAAGCATTTTCAATAAGATGCTGCGAAGAGGGAACAATTTAAGATCAATATATGAACAACTCCAAATCATTCATAACAATTAGTTAAAAACAAAAACAAAACGTAATTTAGTTGAAGCTTCTATTCATTAGCAACTTATTACAGAAACAGAAACTATGGCATAAGAAAGCCTGAAAATAATGCAGCTTGAAATTTCACTTCTCTACAAGTATGACGACTGGGCCGTACGCAGACTGTACGAAACCATGAAGGAGATCATATCAATTAATGTGAGTTATTATTGAATTATTGTTATTCAACACAATCCTTGAGATTGTGTTGAACAGAAGACAATTACCAGGTCTGGCATAAAGAAAATAAGCATTTAAACAATGGACTAAAATACAGTTTTAACGATCACACACTTCAGTAGTAAACATCACACACACAGTCTCACCTGAGTGTCTTGATCGGAGAGCATTTCCGTCATCAACTGTACGATCTTGTTGCAGTCGCTGCACATGTTCATCTAAAGGATGATGAGAGGAACTTCATGTTGATTTACAGTCATTAAGGTTATATTCTGGGAACTGATTTGATGTAGTAATAATAACGCATAAAACCTTTAAACACATTTCGATTTGGTGCATTTCAGTGTTTTGTTTATTAGTCTGCATGGTAAAATACGAGAAAGAATAGTGCATACCATGTGTTAGAGTTTCGAACACACAACCACAAACTCTCACAACCTCTTTTGGTTGTACAGATCAAAAAAACGAATCTATCTTTAATAGAAAGAAGGAAGTGTAAAAATGTCCATATTCTCAAATCTTGTTTTAAGGATCACAGTTAGATTTGATGTATTGATATATGATCTTTTATTATTTTAAGGGTAGCAATTTCCTGTAACCTTATACAGATTAGTATAAGACAGTGACAAATGAGAATCTGTAATGGTCCAAATGGAGCAGAACCTGACCAAGAAATACAGAACACCTGACATTTGCCTTTTTTTAAACAAACAAACAAACAAACAAGCCCAGCCCTAGCGAGAAAAGGCTACGCCACATTGTAACACATTACTTTCAATAAAAAAGAAGCTAAATAACACAATATTGTAACACATTACTTGCCATAAAAAGGAAATAATGCAATATTATTGAAAGCCTTTATTGTCATTGTCTTTGCATACAATTAGGATAACTATTCATAATTGTTCAACTATAACATTACTTTCAATAAAAGTAGCGCCATATTGTAACACATTACTTTTAAAAGTATCTTTCCCCAACACAGCTTGTGACAGTGCAAGGCCTTCACTGCAATAGCAATGAAAAAAGTTAGAAAACTTGTGAATACTAAATAAGGTGGAAGCAACTTGTAGGTGATATATGGACAAAAAACAAATATATTTACATATATATACAGTGGAAAAATCAGAGAATTAAATTAGACCTTTGATAAATCTAGAAAGAAATAGTTTCTCAATTCATGTATACGCCCTAGTCTAGTTCCTGTCCAGGAGTTTCATTTCCAGCCAAATGGAAGAAATAGTAGAACGAGTTTAATCTCTTCACTGTAGCTCAAGCAGTGTTTGACACGAGAGGAAAATGGCCGTCAGAAGTTAATATCTGCTATGGTGTGTCTTGAGGCGATACTGAGAATTCAACAAGTTCTTGAATCGTTAAAGGGATAGATCATCATTTATCATTCTCAAGTGATGGCCCTATTGACTTTTGGGTGAACTATCTCTATAAAGGCATCTGTGTTTTCCTTCTGAAGTAGCCTTTAATATAGCCAATGTAAAGGTTGACAAGGTGAATGCTGCAGTAGTTTATGAAATAAATGTAAATTGTAGGCTATAGTTTTCATCTGCATTGCTGCTACTGTAAATATTCACGCATGGGTCACTCTCGACTCACCGTGGAAAGGCTGGATGTCCGTGGTTCTGTGGGCCGAAGGTCTACATTTCTTGCCCATCCTATAGAGAAACCAGAGCATGTAAAGTATTTCTTGCTAATATGGAATCATAAATTAACCCGATCTCACTAAATGCGTTTTTATTGCACGCATGTGTATTGCGTGTAATTTATACGCTAAATTGAGTTTTTACGTGCATAGGATAGGCTACGCATTGGTTGGTTAGGGTAGGTTTAGGTGTGTGTGGGGTGCGTGTGTATTATACGCTTGGGTAGGATTAGTGGTGTGGGGTGCGTGTGTATTACACGCAAATGAACTGCGTATCAAATGCACGCAAAAAACTGCGTCTCATATGCACGTAAAAACTCATTTTCGCGTATCAATTACACGACAATGCACCATGCGTGTCATACCAGGAAATCGACTGCCAGCTTTGAAAAATAAAAAAAGATCTCATTTTAATTGAACTGTCTTATCTTATTAATTATTTTTAATTTTTAGTTTTAATTATTAAACCAGAGCATGTAAAGTATTTCAAGCTAATATCGAATTGACTGAAATATAGGCTAGAAAATCGCCTGCAAGCTTTTTTAAATCAACTGTCTATCATAACTTTTAACATAGTCAAATTAAGCAGTTTAATTAATGAATATAATGGTTATGTTGGAGCAAAATATTGCATAGCCATCTTTAGGTAATATTGAAATGCTCTTACCTGAAGACAGGGTAGAAGTGAAGAGAAGGAGAGTGACGACGGCGAACTGCATGATGTTTGAACCCGTCTCAGGATCATAAACCTGATGCTGTCTGTGTTCGACGGGTTAACGCAAACGTTTTATTGTGTTTTGATGAGGAAGTATAACCAGCAGATCGTGACAGTCTGCCTGATTCGCTATTAATAGCCTATGAACTGCAATGTGCGACTGTGAGAGGCTTTTAATGTAACATGCATTAACATGTCATGAAATTAAATTGAATTTAAAGCCATTTAAAGAAAATTTCCAAAGCTTTAAACGACCCTAAATGGTTACATTTTGTGTGAATGTTTTAGGCTATATGTTGTAAAAAAAAAAATATTTATGTCATATTTATAAGCCCTATATATATATCCTTTCAAACACTTACCAAACATACACAAATGGGCTGATGGATAAATCAAATTAAAATCTAAAACACCCTATTATTTTCATATCCTCTTGAGACACTGATTTTTTTTTTGAGTTAGTATTTTTTTATGTCATTACATTGTTTAGACTTTGTCTTCTCAAATGATCACATTAAGAAATAAATGTTTTTCTCAAAAAACACGTTGGCCACAATTATTGGCACCCCTATAATTTTTTTACGAGTAAAATATCTCTGAAGTATATTCCCATTTGTATTTATATTTTTTGTAGCACACCAGGGTGGAACATTAAATTGTCCAGCTATAACTTCTTGTTTCACAGGAGTTTAAATATGAGTAAAACCAAAGAATATATTTCTGATGTGCAGCAAAAGATTGTTGAGCTTCACAATATAGAAAGTGGCTGTAAGAAAATAACTAAAGCATTGAAAATTCCCATTTTCACCATCAGAGCAATAATTAAGAAGTTTCAATCAACTAAAGAGGTTATGAATCTGCCAGGAAGAGGACGTCTATATCGTCCTAATGCGCGGCGAGGAGGAAAGTTTGAGTGGACAAATACTCTCTGAGGATCACCGATGGAGAATTGCAGAGATTAGTTGAGTCTTGGGGTTAGAAGCCTACCCCTATGGCTTCTGATAGAAATCTTATAATGGGCCATGGTTAGATCTTCCATCAGGACAACGATCCAAAACAAACTCAAAATCAACACAAAATGTGTCATTGAGCACAAAAAGCAGCTTTTTTTCATGGCCATCCCAGTCCCTGAGCTGAAGCCTGTAGAAGATGAGAACTGAACTGAAGAGAAGCAGCACAACATGGATCTGGGAATCTGCAGGATCTGGAGATGTTCTGTATGGAGGAATGCTCTCTGATCTCGGGTCAGCTGGTCTCCAAACTCATCCGGCATTATAGGAGAAAACTCAGAGCTGTTATATTGGCAAAAGGAACTGAAATGAATGCCCTGTTTGTAACAGAAAGTCATATTTTGATTAGAAAACCCATAACATTTTCCTAAAATGTTGATTTATGACAAACAATTAGAAAATTAGTCAGATTTAAATGATAATTGTAAAATATCATATTTCCATAAGAGTGCTAAATTTAATCACTAAATTAATTTCAGTCATTTTTAAAGTCCACGTAGATGTTGTTATGGTGAAACCTCCAAACACTTGATATCTCTAAAAAAGCCCTAATTATGCTTTTTACAGGACATCCAGTGTTAAAACGTTGACATATGTGATGTCAGAGAAATTCACTAAAATACAATGCACTACAGACGACAAAAGTCTATTCCTGAGTCCCAGTAACAGAATACCATATTTAAAATATAAATAAATACTAAATTTACTGTAAGATCATATTGCAATAGCCTTAAAATAAGCATTCGTAATTTAATGTTGCCAGCTGCATATCATATCAAAACAAATGTTGAATAAACAACGTGCTTTACCTTTGGGTGGCCCGGAATCAAAGGATGTCGCGTGCACATTCGAGCGCGAGAGTCTCACGCCTCGCGCATTTAAAGCCTGCACAGTTTCCAGAAGCAGTGAACTTGACAGCTCTGCTCTCCTCTGATGTGCCTCATGGATCACAGGGATTCCTGGACACTACAGGATGACAGGGGTCATCAGGGGCCAGCTGTGCGCTTTAAAAGCGCTGTCCGAAGCCTGGACACCCCGATCACTCGGACCACAGGCGCGCAGAGAAAGAGTCGCAGTTGAAAACTTCATTGATTCGCAATGCCAATCTTACTGTTCGCCGCTTTGGTGGTTTCTCTGATACACGGGGACTGCGCACAGATCGATAGTGAAGGCGCGCTCGTGAGAGGACATCACAAAGCTTTCGCAGGTTCATACTCCGACTACAGTCTCCAGGTGTTCCCGAGGTACCCGCTGTACATGATGCAGTTATACAGAGACTTCAGCGGGAACATGCACACTTCCCCAGCCAGTGTCCTCAACACCACTCTCCAGCAGGCGGACTTCATCCTCAGCTTGATTGCTCAAGGTAAAACATGCGCTTGCTTTAACCTTCCTTACTTATTTTGTATGCAAAATTAAATCAAATCAAAATGTTCTTCTTCTTCTTTCTTTCTATTTTTACTGTAGCCTACGTGCACTTACCGTGTACTTAAGTAAGTAGCCTACTGGGTAATATAAGGTAACTACACTGGTTAAGGTTTAGGGTACAGGTTTAGTATAGTTATTATCCAGTTATTTTAATTAGCCTACTATAATAACTTGTATGTGGGGAACAGCACTGTAAAATAAAGGGTAACACTTTATTTTACAGTGTCCTTGTTACACATGCTTACCATAGTAACAACAGTAAATTATGCATAATTAATTAATAATAATAATTCGTTACAGTTATATACCGCTTTATCTGGGACCTCAAAGCGCTTTACATATAGAGGGGAATCTCCTCAACCACCACCAGTGTGCCAATTACACCAATTACTTACATGCAACTAACCCTCAACCAAATCTTAATCCTACCCAAACCCTATATTGCTTAATATTACTCAGTACCTAAATATATAATTACACTGTAACAATGACACCTTAAAATAAAGTGTAACCGGATTGGGGTTTGGTTTAAGGTTAGTTGCATGTACTTATGCATAATTTATAGTTATTACTACAGTAACTACATGTTACATGTGTAACAAGGACACTGTAAAATAAAGTGTTACCACCAACAAAAATGGTACCACAATCCATGTGGCATGTGTAATGGTTGAACCATAAGCTCTTGGAAATGCAAATGATACATGAAATGACTAATCATTCACCATCAGGAGGACCATAGTTTATATCAGTAGGTAGGTTGCACTCTATGTGCATTTGTAAGTGTACATGCGTCTTAATAAAGAAAGTGCTGGGTATAATAAAAAATAATTACATGAGTTAAGGTTAAGTTTAGGGGTAGGTTCTGCATTCATCCGAGATAAATACCCAATTATTGTTTTAAATATAAGAAGTAGGCTAAACTACATATATGCAGCACAGACCTGTACAATATAAAATGCTTTTTTAATTAAATGCTTTTTTTGGTGCAATTTGGCAACAATTTGACTTCTGCATAACATTTTAGCAAGACATTTTTTTCGTGTTAACAGCACGTTTGATAAAGTCTTGATGGATGTATATTCAATGCGTATTAGAGCCTAAAGTCACGCATCTGGGGAACTTGTGGGCTCATTATCTGCTATCTGACCCTCAGATTTTACAACTCAGTAGTGTCACAATGCTTATTCGACTTTAAAGAGCTGGCTGTTTTATGTACACGGGTGTGTGTATTAGCTCTTCAGACGTCTGTTAGCGCGAGGTTCAATACACATCTCCTGTCAAGCAGCTCCATGACAGCGTTGACATTTGGCTCTGACACAACCTGAGGGAATCTCACGAAACTGTTGAAAACAATCCACCCACTTCATTATACCACATTTAAAGTTTTTTTTGTTTTTTTTTATAATCACCGAAAATAATGTGAAGCGTAGGCTACGATTGAGAAATGGTAGTAGGCCTAATATATGCGTGGTTATTTAGACATTCAGGCTTCCTTTGCTAATAATTTATTATTTACACATAATATAATTTATTTTTATTTTTTATTTATTTTACTTCACTCTGGCTTTATAGGGCGCGTTCACGCATTACGCGTTCTTGTAGTTGCGTCGCGTTCCGATCTATTTCAGTGTTACAGGCAGCTTATAAGAAGAATCCCCAATGCTGGTTATTAACACCAAAATTAAACCCTATTACATTCTAAGGAGAAACTCTTAACAATATAATGGCCATAAAACACAACCTCAAATAGTACGGATCTTCAATTTGTTATTGGAAAAAGGGAAGATAATTTGGTAGCCTAACCCTTTATTTCAATGGTCAACTTTAGATATTCTATTAACTATAAACTTTGCAACTACATGTCAACTAACTCTCATTAGAGTATTACTAGACTGTCTACTTAATATTGGCTAACTCTTTATTTTGATGCTCCTCAACAGATATTATACTGACCATTAGTGTCATACTTTGCAAGTTGTTAACTTATTCTACTAACTGTCTACTACAGTAGCCTATAGCCTACTAATACACTAACGAGAGATAGTTGATATGTAGGTAGCAGTTCATTCTAAAGTGGACCATCGAAATAAAGTGTAACCGATTCTTTTATCATGTAATGTTAATATTGTGTTTTTGATTTAATATTTACCTACTATAGCTTATTAATCGTGTGTCTTAGTAATCGTGTCTTTTCTATTTATTCACTAGTAGCTAATTGCAAGATGTGACACGAACATTTTCTTTATTTTCCAGACTGTCATCAAACTGGTGAGCGATGGAGCGTCACTTTTGACATGTCTTCCCTCTCAGCGAGTGACAACATTCATCTTTCGGAGCTCCGCATCCGTCTCCCAGCGTTTTCTGCATCCAGACGCGTCATGGTGGACATCTTCCACTTGCGTAAACGGGATTGTGAGTCAGACTCAGTGTTTTGTCGCATTAAGAGACTTTTTCTGGGTAGCATCAAGTCGGTGCCCGGCACTCCAGCATCAACCTGGAGGGTTTTCAACATCACAGAGCTGCTGGAACACTGGTTGAGTCCGGGAACGGAGACTCCCGAGAAGATCCCGACCCCAGAGGATGGAGAGGACACTGGAAGCGGGGAAGACTTAACAGAAACGGTTACGAAGAGTGAGGACACTGGAAGCGGGGAAGACTTAACAGAGACGGTTACGAAGAGTGAGGACACTGGAAGCGGGGAAGGCTTAATTGAACCGGTTACAAGGAGTTGGCGACGAAAAATTCAGCATCCCACAGCAGAACGAGTTATGATTGTAGTTTTCTACAAAAACAAGTTTTCCCACAGCGGCCAACGGGCCTCCAGCTTAATCAATACAGTTGCTCACTCCAAACATGTCATCCTGAGCCGGGCTCCGGACGCAGCTCAAGCTCGTCGACACAAGAGGAACCGGGTCGAGAGGATGCGCATTCAGTCGGACGATAGGAACGCGACGGGAATCGAGCAACATCAAGGAGAACTTTGCCGGCGAGTTGACATGTGGGTGGATTTTGATCAAATTGGATGGGATGAGTGGATCGTGCACCCGAAGCGTTATAACGCATACCGATGCGAAGGCCAATGTCCAAGTCCACTGGATGAGTCTTTCAACCCAACAAACCACGCATATATGCAGGTGAGAGACTGAACAGTGGTCAGGTCAATGTCATTTAACGACAAAATCAGATTCAGAAGGAAACAAACGTAGGAAATCAATTTAGCAAAAGTAGCCTACAAGTTTTCTGAAATGCAAAAAAAGAAAGAAAATGATCTAAATAGTAAAGTAACCAACTTGTTTATCTTACAGTATGATTTTTTGTACTATGTACTATGGTTATAGTAAACTATCAAGTAAAGAATACATTCTGAGATGAAAGACATAACATAATGGAATTTGTTGTGGGGTAGAATATGACCCGGTCCAACAACATGTCAAACGCTCTAGAATGAAATTCTTTCTAAGGGACAGTTATTGGGACTATGTGGGTTATAACTCATGCGCTGCTTTCTCTCTCTCCAGAGCTTGTTGAAGCTTTTCCACCCGGAGCGCGTGAGCTGCCCGTCCTGTGTGCCCACGCGCCTCAGCTCGCTCTCCATGCTGTACTATGAAGGAGACGGCGTGGTCATGCGGCATCACGAGGACATGATCGTGGAGGAGTGCGGCTGTCAGTGAAGACTCAAGCCTGATGATGAAGCACTTTCAGTGGGCTGATCCGTGAACGCTTCACATGTGAAATATTCATAATATATACACTCTTACAAAAAAGGTTCTATAGGACCTTAAAGGGGTTCACATCATCAGATCATTACATGGATTTATTTTCAAATAATTCATTTTGTTTTAATACATTTTAAGTAAATAGCTCATAAACATATTTCATGACTACATACATTTAAATAACCTGTTAAACATGAAAGAATGCAAAAGGTTGACATTTCTCCTTATATAGAAGATTTCTGGCTTGAAGCGTTGTTTACAATTAGAGTCCGGAACTCTAGAGTTCTATATAAAACCCCAATGAAACTTTTTTCCTAAAAGTGAACAAAAACATTCCATAATTCTGTTCTTGAACTAAAGCACATGTTTTTGGAGAATTTCAAACGAGAACTGCTGAAATGTTGTCAAAAGTATGGAAATATTTAATATTTAATTTTTTTTATAGAATTTATAATTTTTTAAACGAGTGTATATTTTTACTTCATGTACATATGTGTGTATTTCGTTTAAGAAAAATGTGATAAAATGTGATGTGAAATGTGTTTGTGTTTTTTACCATCTTATCAGCAGGCTTGATAAAGTTTTATAGAAATGATACACAAACATTGTCTGGGTCCTTTTGTCTGATGGAAGCACCCCAAATCCTAGCAGGATTGGGGCTGGGAGAATAAGTGCACTAAAAGGTGTTGAGAAGCAAAAGTATTTGAAGGACGGGTGGTGTGTAGAGGTGTCTGGATCATCACATTGTGTGTAGATGTCATCGTGAGAGTTGGGTGGTCTGAAAACTTGCAGAACAATAAAGCTGCCATTATGCGTCACTCTTGTTAACATGCTTATGACTGTCAAATGGCTTCACTTAAAAGGGCTTAAGGATTATATATATATATATTTAATCACAACCAAGGGAAGTCAAGCATTTGCCATTACATTATACTATTTTAATATGCATTGTGAGGTTTCATTGTTTCAATATATGCAAGAAATCAGGGGCACAAGAATGATTTAAAGTAAAACACAATGGTACATAAATTATTTCAATTCACATATTAAACATATAATAACTACAGATACCTAAAATAAAATAAAAAAATATATATAAAAAATGACAAAAAGAGTCTAAAATAAATATTTTTTAAGACAAGATTCTCAAGAAAATTTTGCAAGTATTGTTGCACCTTAGTAGTCAGAACAATCTCAGTAAGCTTTTATCCAAGGTTAATACTACTAGTTCCCTTTCGTAGTCACTTAGAGTTATGTTGAATGGCGACGAAATGGGGTTTCGCTTAGAAAGCCTATCAACTTCGAGTATTACAAAATGAACCAATGGCAAAGAAATGCCATTCTGCTGAATTTGCATAGCGTAACTCCGCCCCACCTCGTGGGTATAAAAGGAGGACGCCGGCAACATGCAGATATGTTTTGTTAGGAGATGACGACTCGGCTGTGCTGCCACCGTCTGGTGTGCCAGCATTGTCCGAGTCAGATCCCGAAATGACCGCCATGCTTTCTCGGGCAGCCGCGAGCATCGGGATAGTGTGCGATCCTCCGCCCTGTCCTGAGCGCTCGCGGTTGGACGATTGATTGCTTCCCATCAGTGTCCGCCCCCAATACCTTTCTTTCCCGAGGTGCATGAGGAGGTCACGAGGTCCTGGAAAACACCACTGTCTTGCCGCAATCACTCGGCGACCTTCTCCACTTTTCCTCCCCTCGATGAGGCCGCGGCTAATAGGTACACTGGGGTTCCCCAGGTGGAACGTTCTTTTGAGATGCATTTGTGTCCTCAGAGCGCTTCCTCCCGTGGCGACCCACAGCCCACTGCACCCGGAGTGGCTTTAGCGCATGGCGCCTCCCTAACAGACATCTGCAGAGCTGAATGCTGGGCGACACCCAACACATTCGCAAGATTCTATAATCTCTGAGTAAAGCCTGTGTCCTCTCGTGAACTTGCTTCAACTAGCCGGTAACGGACCCGCTCAGGTGTCTTCGCTTGCTCGCCATTCCACTCCACGGACTGGATGCGTGCGATATTCTCCTCAGGTGAGCTTCCCCGCAATCCCTGAGTTCCTCCAGCACTGCTGATGTCAACGCCAGAGTCTATGCCTGCGGCAGCTTTCGCATTGGCTAGGTGCCTCTGTGTGCATGGTTCCCCTCCGGTGAACCCCACATGTGTATTTCCACTGTAAGCCTCTCTGAGCATGTGTCTTTCCCTTGGCAAGCCACCTTGCCACCCCTGGTGTTGAAATATTCCACCCTGAGGGCTGGACACCCCAGTGTTCTCCATATGCATCCCTCCGGTCATATGTGTATTCTTAAGTCCACCCCCTTCGGGCTGTGAATTCCACTTCCCAGTGTACCTTGGTATTCCTGTGTTTAAGTAGGAGTCCTTCGTCTGTGCTAGTCTCACGACAGGGATCTCAGACTTACACAGGACACTGGAAGAGAGCCGAGTGGCGTGATTAGACTAGGAACCCCAATTCGTCGTCATTTTACGTAACTCGAAGTGACTACGAAAGGGAACGTCTCAGTTACGAATGTAACCCTCGTTCCCTGAGTAGGGAACGGAGACGTTACGTCTCCCTGCCACCTCCGCTGTACTGCGGGAATTGCCTGAGTTCAGTCTCGGCTCCTCAGCGAAGAAACATATCTGCCTGTTGCCGGCGTCCTCCTTTTATACCCACGAGGTGGGGCGGAGTTACGCTATACAAATTCTGCAGACCCATGGCATTTATTTGCCATTTGCTCGTTTTGTAATACTAGAAGTTGATAGGCTTCATTCGACGAACGAGGGTTACATTCGTAACCGAGACGTTTTCTTCCTTTAAAGCAGTAACTATTCTGCAAGAGGACAGTAAGTAAAAAAAAAAGGATGATAACACAACGCCAGTTTTTATTTCTTTATTAATTCTGTAAATGTATCTTCAGCTGGTGTACAGGGTTGAATATTTCTATATATTTATATAGACATTTAAAACCTTGTCTGATTCAAAGACCTATAGTAGCAATAAAAATAAATACATAAATAAAATGAACGAAGCACAATGCTTCTATATTCCCACAGGCAACCCCCTGAAGTCTTGTTTGCTAAGATGCTATAAGTACATCCATGACATTAAAGTATTCCCAAATTCCCAAATAGCAGGTCATAAATTCCCATTTGCAAGTGCAAAGCATTCTAATTAAATATACTTATATATATATATATGTATTAAAAGATGTATTAAAAACATCTTTTCTGTGCAAGTGTGCATTTTGCATTCCTTTTCATAAGTAGTATTCTATTGCGTTTATATTGATTTCAAATCATTCTGTAGTAAATAGGAGTATAAATATTCTCTCGTTTTGCAGCAGTTCATATTTTCATAAGAGGTTGTTTTAAACCATTGCGTAGACATCAAACGACTGCATTGCTAATCTGGCGTATCCTTGCTGCCACACTGGAACGGAGCGGCCCGTCTGAACTGTGCGCTTTGGGTTTGTTCATGAGGGACTCGAGGGAGGGAGGAGGATCCATTAAAGGCCAGCACACTGACTGGATTTGTTTTATTACCTAGAAATTCTAGTCAAGTTGGCTGAAAAACCTGAAGCATATAAATGCAATTTATGGGGAAACACAAGCACATAGAATATGAACAAAGATCTAGTACAACAATTTAGACTTTTACTGCATGGCTGAGAAGTTATTTTACCATGCAGCGAGTCTGTGAATTTTATGTCCTAGCAACATAAAAAAATAAAATAAAAAAAATCCTTTAATAATCCATCTGTAAAATGGACGATTAATAAAAAAATAGTATTATTATTTTTTTGATGGAAGACATGCATTTATAGTTTCTTTTATCAGTGCATCCTTATACTAAATGATTCCTTTAATAATCCGAGACTGTAAAAGTTAGAAGTGACACTTTAAAATTTCAATCTAGTGTTATTCATATGACTTGAATGTGTTACACAAGGGATAACAAAGATGGAATAATAATGCTAAGGCATTACAAACAATGCTACAATAAATGGCCTATATTTGGTATTGTGCTTTTATGATGTTAACAGAATCCTATTTTTATTTGCACACATCTGAGACACCTGAATTGGAGGTTTTTAAAATTTAGCTTCAGTTTTTTTTTTTTTAATCACAGGATGATTTCAGGATCAAGTATTTATGCTCTACTCAGATGTAACATAAAATGAAATGAGATTGAGTTTGCATGGAGGCCATGCAGTCACGAGTTAAAATTGTAAGTCTTTGCCAATTCAATATAAATGAAAGCCTTGAAGGGGTTTGTTGCATTAATACTAACATATAAGGACTATAGTTGATTTGTCAGATGTTGGATCTGATGATCTTGGGCATCAGTCGAGATGATGGCCAACCGATCGCTGTTTGCATAATAAGATATAGACGAGATGTGCATCAATCCTACAGCTCTAAAACTGGACTGACTGGCAGTTGCTGCAAAAAATCTCCTGAAGAAAGAGACGAGTGGTTGAATTGCTGGAGAAGAATAACTTAAGTGCAAATCCAGATAATCCACATTATAGTTCAGTGTGTGTGTGTGTGTGTGTGTGTGTGTGTATGAAGTCAGATCTGTTCTTCTGTAGGACAGTCTGATCACAGTGTTCAGTGGCTGCGTGTCTTCATCAAGCTTAAGAGTAACATGTGCCTATACAATTATTAGGCATCTCATCTTTAGTGAAAAAATACAGACTGTGTGGTTTTCCCGAAAAACAATATATAGTGCACGCCATGATTATTGGCATCACCGCCGGTAACGGTGAACAAAATGAAATGGCAATGAAAAATATACTAATAACCAATGTTGTTTGTTATGCTAAAAAGATAAGGAAAAATCGAACCTTTCAGTAAAGTTCTTTTAAAAAATTGCATAATATTATTATTATTGAATATTTTACCAATAATTGGCACCCAAAGAACAATTTTGTGAACGCCATCTAATTGCCATTAATTTTTAAGTAGATAAAAAAAAAAAAAAATCCATTTACTTTTCTTAAAAATACAATGCAATAATAATGGGGAAAAATAATTTTTTTCCCCCTCATTATTATTGCATTATCTTTTTCCTCATTATATATATATTTTGCAATAGTACAATAGTTTTAGCAGTATAGTGTGTATATATATATATATATATATATATACATCATTCATGTAACATTTTTCTGGAACATTTTAGCTGAATGTTAAGATGGTTCAGAGAACACTCAAAAGTAATGTTCCATTAAAACATCCGGCTACACTTTATTTTAAGGTGACGTAGTTACAATGTACTAATACTCCAGAAAGTACTGAGTAATACTAATCATCAAATACATGTACTTACTATAAAGTTACGGTTAGGGTTTTGCTTAGGGTTAGTTACTTGAAATTATGCATAATTTGCTGTTATTGCTATAGTAAATACATGTGACATTTGTCACCTTAAATTAAAGTGTTTCCAAACATTCCCTTAATGTTTTCTCTAACGTTCACAAAACCAAGAAAAAAACGTTTTTAAAACATTTGAACGTTCAGAGAAAATTCAGAAACAACGTTTTCATAACTTAATGGAAATGTTCGCGAAATGTATTTTTGTTAGATGGGTACACATCAATATAAGCCAAACAGCTTTAATTAGCATAGGGAGCAAAAAAAAAAAAAAAATGAAAAGGTTTTTTAGAGGTGACACAATGTGTGGCCCATGGAAACATGACAAACCTTTAGAGTAAAGCCCAGAGTATACAGTACTTAGTTGTGTAAGTGCTTCAGTTGTCTGTGTGTGTACAGTACACACATACTGCACTATGCTACTGATGACACTATTTATGAAGGTATAGATGGATATGGGATATCAGGGATTAAATATTTGATAAGAGTCTAGCAAGGATTGAGGGAATACTGAATGGAAACACTGGAACTGTGTTGCAGGGATGCCAATAATTGTGACATGTGTAGGTGAAAATTATATTGATTTTTGGGGTGCCAAAGTTATTGTTTAATGTCATTAAATATATTGAAATGGTTTCAATCTGTTCAAGTATTCTTTCTGAAGATTTTTCGACATGAAGGCCTTTCTAATAGTCAGAAGGCATCATTTAAACATCTGGTAACACTTTACAAAAAGGTCCTATTCATTTCTAACAGTATTTATTAATCTGTTAACGTTAATAAAATACAGCTGTTCGTTGTTAGCTCATGACCCAGTGAACTATAAACTTATTGTAAAGTGTCACCAAACATTTTTTGTTTTCTTTCCTAAACAAGGAATGTTAATTTTACTTCACTGAAAGGTTAGACCTATTCGGATTAAACTAATAAACAAGAAAAAATAATTTTATTGCTTTATGTTTGCTCACAAGGATACAGAAGGAAATCTTACTAGTGATTATTTGAAATGAAACAAATGTTTATGGTAGAGAATGTGAATGGTAATATAATGCTTTTATGCTCCTCTGTGCATATCAAGTTATTAAAAGGAAGCTCAGGGTTCATATGACACAGAGGAATACATAAAAATAATCTGCAGACGTGCACATATAGAGTCCCACAGTGATCTCAAAGTATGTCCAATGTACTGTATCCCACTGAAACACATTTAAACTGCACAGATTGTAACCCTTGAGCCTATACATCTCAGGCAACACAGGAGTTCACAGCTCATTTGCTACACAATTATACCTTTACAATACACAAGACACGTACTATTGGACTCAACAAGACTTCAGGAGCAAGTATTGAGACAGCAGCATAATCATCGCATAGATTGTTCACTTTTTTTTGGCTGTGAAGAAGAACACACACACACACAGAGAGAGAGTACATTCACATCATATTTGAGTGCATATTATATATATAATACCAGTACACCTCCTGGTGGGAGATCATCTCAGTAGTGTGTTCTGGAAGACTAAATTTCAGGAAACTCTTGCTGGATTGGACTAAAACTAGCTTTTGTGTCCCACGTGCACCCAAAACCCCCGATCTCAAGCGTACGCTTCCAGTTGGCCAAAGTCCTTCTCCTCACCACTTTACAGCCCTTGCGGTATGACAATATTTTCTCACCTCATAATTGCTTGCAGTCAGTGCTGTATGTAAAGGCAGGCCATGCGACAGCACGTTCACATGCTGATATTGAGATTACAGGAAGCACTTCTCAAATGCTTGCTTTTTTTCATTGTTTGGTTTCATTTTATAAGAAATCATGCCTCTAGCCTCTAGTGTTGGTTTTACTTGTTAAAAAAAAATTCCTAAAATCTCTTTTCGTAGTTGATATCCATTGCCTATCGCCAGCGCTCTACTTCGGTTTTCTTCTTCATTCGACGCCCATCATGTGTCAGTGAAGGATGGTTTGGGTCTAGGTGTCAAGTCCTATTGGAAAAATAGAAAGGAAGGTTACGATGCTGCAATCTTCAAATAATCATGACATTTGCATTTAGATTAAAGACATGGTCAGTGTATGTTTTGGAGCATGGTAGCTGGTGCAACACCGCAAAGAACAAAACAAATTTCATACTCATATTTCATGTTTTTTATCCAGTACAAATATCTAAACCTTCTTAAATCAAGATGCTTTTACTTGAGGTGCTCAATAACATAAGGTATTAAGGGCCAAGATTTTAAATATTTAAATGAATCATGTCAGGTGATTTACTAAGGTTTGCGTTTGCGCCACCCCAAAAATCACATGTCTTAAACCTCACGCTAATTTGCGCTGCTCTTGGTAGATTGAGTTGGTCATTATGGAAATTACATTACATACACATCTCTGCTTTTTTTTGGTTTTGTGCTCTCGTGCTAATTTGCCCTGTTTAGTAAATCTGGCCCTAAGTCTTGTTTGCTGAAACATTTTCCCTTTTCTGGCATCCCTGACCCCATATTTGTTAATTTTGATAATTTTTTTCCGAAAACAACACTTAATATCTAATGTCATTTAGCATCTCAAGTAAACATGTCTTGATTTAAGAAGGTTTAGATATTAGTTTGGTAAAACTAGACAAAAATGCTGAGGAAGCAAGTATATTTTTCAGTGAATGTGCTTTACCAGTTCTTACCAGGCCAAAACCAAATCTACAAACTGGTAGTTCACCTGATCAAACCGTCTAGATCTGATAATGGCCATAAATGATCTTAAGTTGAATTCAGTTGGGTTTTCCAACTGGACAACTATAAGATTATTTAAACTATCCTTAATATAACAAAAATACAGCATGCTTTTCTGACAGGTCTGAGTGACATCAATCATCAGTAGTTTACAACACTTAAAGGAATGTGTACAGGATCTTTCAGTGCCTATAATAGGATAAACATTTTCCCAATATGAAAAAATGTCTCAGTAGAGCAATTAAAGGTACACTATGTAACTCAATTTAAATAATGAGTCAACACATCATCAATCCTTCTTAAAATGTATTTTGTCTTACCCTGATTCACTATGGTAAGCCTATAATATGTATATTTTGCAGCTCTCTAACAGAGTTTTTGTAAAGCATCATCTATTATAAAGGATTATTTCATTATGGTTGTTGTTACGCTGTGCTGGAATTTATTCTCAAGGAAGTAGCGTGTCTGTTAATGGGTAAAGGCTACAGTAACGTCTTTCCCAGATCCTTTCCCTCTAAACTGGTTAAATCTCTTAAGCCTATATAGTGAATGTTTTATGAGCGGCAGCATAACCATATTCATCCGCACACACAGTCCCGCAGAGCCGATGCACAACCAAAACAATGTTCATGCAGTAACCGCTGGAGGGCCAAATGTTACGTAGTGTACCTTTAAGTAATTTAAGCTCCCGCTGTAAAGTGCTTGAGGTGTACCAGCAAAACATTATTCCAACACCAATAGCATTTTGATAAATATTCCACAACATCCAACAACAAATAAAAAATACTGTAATTTCAACACTTGTTTGATCTCATTAGGATTCCAAATTATGATAGGATAGGAATAGATAGAATCCTGCAAAGATTCCGATAGGATTTAAAAAAACAAAACATAATCAAGAGTTATTCTGAAGTTAAAAGGGAGGAAGGGCACACAACTTCTGATTGGACACTTATATTAGTTTGAAATGGACAAGATGTCAGAGGAATTCTGGAGTTAATGCAGTGAGGTGAAGTGTGTAAAAGTACAACATCAAAAGGCATAACACAAGGGCACACCTTATACAAAATCAATAGGCCTATATGTATTTCTATGCCTGAATAGTAGTGCTTCATTTTTATTTTAAAATTTTACACATTACATATTGTCACAGTCTTCGTCTGCACCTGTCTGTCTTCGTCTTCACTACACTCCCCAGAATCCTCCTTGTCTCCTCACCTGAACTCACTCCCTCACTTACCAGCCTGTCCCTCGTTATCATCATCAGTGTCACCTGTTTTCACCTTGTTATGTCTGATTCCTCCGTGTATTTAGTTCCCTTGGTTCATTCAGTCTTGGTCGGTCAATGTTTGTTGTTAGCCCGTGTGGCGCCCGTGTTCCTGACTTTCTGCCTGTGTTGTATATATATTAAAAGTGATCTTTACCGATATTCCGGACTCCTCGTTCCTCTGCCTGAACCACACCGTGACAGATTGACCGACCCAGTCATGGATTTCCCTGCAGTAAAACTGCTGTGCCTTGAGCAGGGAAACAGCTCTCTTGAGGAACACCTTGAAGTTTTCCTTGATCTGGTGCCTCAGACCGATTTCCCGGACGACTGCCTCTGCACGTTTCTATGTGTAGGACTGAACAACGCCACTCGAGCGCAGTTGTCCGGGGAACCTCCTCGAGGGAGCTTCGCCGACTATGTGGAGTGGGTGCTGGTATCCTGCGGTTCATCCTTCACCATCGACGACGTCACCAGCCCCACTCCAACCCCACCGTCCAGCACAGAGCCTTCACCGCTGGTCCCGTCCAGCACAGAGCCTTCACCGCTGGTCCCGTCCAGCACAGAGCCTTCACCGCTGGTCCCGTCCAGCACAGAGCCTTCACCGCTGGTCCCGTCCAGCACAGAGCCTTCACCGCTGGTCCCGTCCAGCACAGAGCCTTCACCGCTGGTCCCGTCCAGCACAGAGCCTTCACCGCTGGTCCCGTCCAGCACAGAGCCTTCACCGCTGGTCCCGTCCAGCACAGAGCCTTCACCGCTGGTCCCGTCCAGCACAGAGCCTTCACCGCTGGTCCCGTCCAGCACAGAGACTTCACCGCTGGTCCCGTCCAGCACAGAGCCTTCACCGCTGGTCCCGTCCAGCACAGAGCCTTCACCGCTGGTCCCGTCCAGCACAGAGCCTTCACCGCTGGTCCCGTCCAGCACAGAGCCTTCACCGCTGGTCCCGTCCAGCACAGAGCCTTCACCGCTGGTCCCGTCCAGCACAGAGCCCTCACCGCTGGTCCCGTCCAGCACAGAGCCGTCCAGCACAGAGCCCTCACCGCTGGTCCCGTCCAGCACAGAGCCTTCACCGCCAGAGACCGTCCAGCCGGAGACCGTCCAGCCGGAGACCGTCCAGCCGGAGACCGTCCAGCCGGAGACCGTCCAGCCGGAGACCGTCCAGCCGGAGACCGTCCAGCCGGAGACCGTCCAGCCGGAGACCGTCCAGCCGGAGACCGTCCAGCCGGAGACCGTCCAGCCGGAGACCGTCCAGCCGGAGACCGTCCAGCCGGAGACCGTCCAGCCGGAGACCGTCCAGCCGGAGCTTCACGTCAGCCACGTCCAGCCAGAGCTTCACGTCAGCCACGTCCAGCCAGAGCTTCACGTCAGCCACGTCCAGCCTGAGCTTCACGTTCCCTGCAGCCCTGCCGAGCCTGAGCTTCCCTGCATGCCTGCCGAGCCAGTGCTTCGCGTCACGCCTGCCGAGCCAGAGCCTTCCCCGCTGGTCCCGTCCAGCCCTTCAGAGCCTTCTTCGCTGGTCCCGTCCAGCCCTCCAGAGCCTTCACCGCTGGTTCCGTCCAGCATAGCCGGGCCTTCACCGCTAGCCCAGCCAGAGACTGTTCACGTCCCGTCTGCCCAGCCAGAGACTGTTCACGTCCCGTCTGCCCAGCCAGAGACTGTTCACGTCACGTCTGCCCAGCCGGTCCCAGAGCCTGTCCCTCATCCAGTCACTCTCCCCAAGAATTTTTTGGGGGGGGGCCATAGGTCATCGCCATGGCCACCCGAGGGGGTCTCTCCGCCATGGCCACCCGAGGGGGTCTCTCCGCCATGGCCACCCGAAGGGTCTTCACCGCCATGGCCACCCGAGGGGGTCTCTCCACCATGGCCACCCGAGGGGGTCTCTCCGCCATGGCCACCCGAAGGGTCTTCACCGCCATGGCCACCCGAGGGGGTCTCTCCGCCATGGCCACCCGAGGGGGTCTCTCCGCCATGGCCGCCCGAAGGGTCCTCACCGCCATGGCCGCCCGAAGGGTCCTCACCGCCGTGGCCGCCCGAAGGGTCCTCACCGCCGTGGCCGCCCGAAGGGTCCTCACCGCCGTGGCCGCCCGAAGGGTCCTCTCCGCCGTGGCCGCCCGAGGGGGTCTCTCCGCCCCGGCCGCCTGCACGTCCTGCTCCGCCCCGGCCGCCTGCACGTCCTGCTCCGCCCCGGCCGCCTGCACGTCCTGCTCCGCCCCGGCCGCCTGCACGTCCTGCTCCGCCCCGGCCGCCTGCACGTCCTGCTCCGCCCTGGCCGCCTGCACGTCCTGCTCCGCCCTGGCCGCCTGCACGTCCTGCTCCGCCCTGGAGGGTTCCCCTCCTAGTTTGGTCACGCCCTGGCCAGCCTTCAGGGCGCCCGCCCCCCCACCCCTTTGATGTTCTACGGCGCGAGGTCGCGCCTTGTTGAGGGGGGCGTTCTGTCACAGTCTTCGTCTGCACCTGTCTGTCTTCGTCTTCACTACACTCCCCAGAATCCTCCTTGTCTCCTCACCTGAACTCACTCCCTCACTTACCAGCCTGTCCCTCGTTATCATCATCAGTGTCACCTGTTTTCACCTTGTTATGTCTGATTCCTCCGTGTATTTAGTTCCCTTGGTTCATTCAGTCTTGGTCGGTCAATGTTTGTTGTTAGCCCGTGTGGCGCCCGTGTTCCTGACTTTCTGCCTGTGTTGTATATATATTAAAAGTGATCTTTACCGATATTCCGGACTCCTCGTTCCTCTGCCTGAACCACACCGTGACACATATATGATTGTTTTATATCAGAATATCAGTCAATTTGTCAAATTAATTACCAAAATCAAAACACTGCATTCTACCCAAATTCAGTTTTGTTCAAAATTATATCTTTTTTTCGATGCAAGTTTTTCCCCCCAAAATGTGTTGTATTCCTGGAAAAATTCAACATTTTTCATTGTCCCAGCACTTCTGTTTCTTTTTCTTACATTATGCGGTGGCATCTTCCACTCCGCAATAATGTGAAATGATAAATATGTGATTTTTTACAAAACACATTGAATCTATTTGATAGATTAAAGGGATAGTTCACCCAAAAATGAAAATTCTGTCAGTAATTCCTGAACACGAATTAAGATATTTTTGATTAAATCTGAGAGCTGGATCACTCCTCCATAGGCTTTCTAAGGGACTGAAACTTGTTCTCCCGAAAAGTTATTAAAAACATCGTTAAAATAGTCC
The DNA here is from genome assembly GCA_031834385.1 of Semotilus atromaculatus. Classification (NCBI taxonomy): domain Eukaryota; kingdom Metazoa; phylum Chordata; class Actinopteri; order Cypriniformes; family Leuciscidae; genus Semotilus; species Semotilus atromaculatus. Next base: position 3,351,620 of record JAULUF010000049.1, read on the forward strand.
AAGTGACTACAGTGGCTCAATCTTCAGTTTAAGCGTCGAGAATACTTTTTGTGCGCAAAAAAAAAAAATCGACTTTATTCAACTATTAAATTCCTTCTCGTCGGCCTCTCGTAATAAAACTGCGTATCGCTTCTGTGTCGTACGTCACACGCATCACACACATGACCAGCGTCGGCCAATAGTGAGCCTGCGTGTGACGTAGCCCTACGCTATCACACTACGTTAACTGACGAGGCCCACAGAGAAGGAAATTAGTAGTTGAAATAAAGTCGTTATTTTTGTTTGTTTTTGTGCACAAAAAGTATTCTCGTCGCTTGATAATCTTAAGATTGAGCCACTGCAGTCACTTGGACTATTTTAACGATGTCTTTAATAACTTTTCGGGGGAACAAGTTTCAGTCCCTTAGAAAGCCTATGGAGGAGTGATCCAGCTCTCAGATTTAATAAAAAATATCTTAATTCGTGTTCCGAAGATGAACAACATGAGGGTGAGGAATTACTGACAGAATTTTCATTTTTGGGTGAACTAACCCTTTAAGAATTGTCCAACTGAGAAACCCATATTTTTTTATCAGTAGTCTGAATACTGTTGGGGAAGCAATTGTGGTCCCTAATGGCACTTCAGGAAAAGTCAGGATTTTCCGTCATAAATGGCACCGTGTCCTGGTAATGACCTATGGCACCACAGTCTTATGGCTCAGAATGACGACTGAATCCCATTGGTTAGCAGGATTACATTAGCACAAAGTGCAGCAATGTCCTGTACCTGCAGGGAGGCGCGAGTCACTCACTGCTTTACTCTCCGTAGACTCGCACATTTCACTATTTGAGCACCTCCCCTCTTCACATCCACAACATCCGGCTACGGTGGAGAGCAGACGGGACCATCCGGGGGAGGACAACGGGAGAGTGAACGAGCAGAAACAAGAAGAGTAACGGGACAGACGGAGAGGGCACAGTGAAACAATTAGGTGAGGTGTTAATGAAAAAAGAGACATAAACAGAACGTGCAAGAGCACACAAAACAAAGAGAACGAGTGAGAACAGAAGAGAGACAGGGGGAAATAAATGGGATAGGATAAAGAGAAAAAAGCAAATAGCATCAGAACACAGAAGGACGGGCACATTCACAGTCTGGGCAAAGAGAAGTTTAATTAAAGTCGAGTGTATACAGGGAAACTTGACATAAATCATATGTAAACAAATGATAATGGACATCAAATGAAGTGAGGGTTAACTGGGACGCTCATAAAGAGGAATCACACATGAACCAACCTGGTGATGTCATTTCCTCAAAATCTACAAGGCAGAATATGTTCAGAATGGAATATTAATGTTTTGCTGACCACATACTCCACAGTATACACTGCACAGTGCATATTATTTTAAGCTTAGTGTGTGAAACAATGTGCAGTATTCAGTGTAAAGGTTTTTAAGCAGTAATATGCAACACAGGACTTGTCTGATCGAGCCAGATAAAACTGCAAAAGGAAGCTGATAAGAAATTCAATCAAAACTAACTTTTGCTGGACAATAACTTTATTCTAGAGCTGCTGTAAAGCCAAACTAATCTCTGTTACTTTAATATCCTATTATCACTGTAAAGCTGCTTTGAAACAATCTATATTGTTAAAAGTGCTATATAAATGAAGGTGACTTGACTTGCCTTGAGTTGACAACCAACCTAAGTTCAAATCCGCCATTTTCCCAACCCATTCTTCACCCATTTCCCATCGCATATCTCCTCAGAGAGGAGTTTATTTGAAATAAAATCAAAGAAAATACTTAAAGAGTGGAAATAAAGTGCCTAAACGGTATTTAATAGTGGGAATAAAGTGTTTATCGGGTAGGGGGTTAGGGCTAGGTGTAGGGGAGGGCTTTAGGGACAGGGACAATAATGTCCCAATAAGGAGGCATCCAATTATGATTTGAATAAATATAATGTGTTAACGTGTTGTAATTATTGCATACTGTTATACAAATTACTAAAATACACTGAGGTGCAAACAATATCTACCACTATTTGCACTAAGTACAAATAGCATCTTAATACTATTTACACTTAGTGCAAAGAAAATACTGCTATTTGTATACTGCTAATTTACTGCTAATAACATTAATCTTATTTAGTGAAAAAAGTCTCACCATTTGTCAGTCGGATTAAATAAGGAGTCAAGAAAAAGATGTAGCTCCTAATTTATTACGCGGATTTTGTCGGTTTTAATAGTTCTGTATTCCATGCATGCAGATTGTTTGCATAATATGCACAGAACATACTGAATACTGCAGAAATAGTAGTCTGAGTAGAGTAGCCTAGCAGAATATAACCAGATATATTCAGTCTGGTAAATAACACCGGTAACACTTTAGTTTGGGGACCAATTCTCACTATTAACTAATTGCTTTTAGCTTGCATTTTGGCTGTTTTAGTACTTATAAAGCACAAAATCTACATCCTTTAATCCTACACAATACCTAAACTTAACAACAACCTTACTAACTATTAATAAGCAGTAAATTAGCCAGAAGTCTAGTATATGTATTCCTCAAACTGAAGTGTGACCTTGACACCACATTAGGCCTATAAAATGGTTCTTGTTCACCACCAAATCCCGGTTCTGACTGATTCCTCTTTTTTTGAACGGAAACAAAATCAGGAAATGACAAAAGTGCCCAAGAGAAAGTGTAATGATACATTGGGGAGAAATGAAACACTAAACTCCAATGATATGACTACCAATTCAATTCTGACCAGTGTTACCTAACATAATACTAGGCCATCAATAATATGAAGGACAGTTATAATAAAGCTGAACATGTCTAATATTGAGGACAATTTTAATAAAGGTGTATCTACAGGCTTACATGTTTCTCACATTATCCAGAGCATATATTGTCCTCTGAGACTTGCCACAATATTTTCACTCTATTTCTTCCATGCAAAAGCAATCTCTGCACCTTTAAATGATTCATGGCACATTCTTGCGGATAGATTATAATCTTCAGTCTTATGTGGATCACGTGTATGTGCTGCATCTTCTATAAGATCTATAATGCAAAGGAAAAGTATGCATTTATGTATTTGGTGTTTTCCTGGTCTACTGAGCCTTGATTTTATTCAACCATCTCGCACTTTACATATTCCTCTTCAAAACATATCCTATCAGTCCTGGAGCAACATGTCCAGCGCTCACACTTTATATTGGGTGTCTTTAACATCTATGTTCTTACATCAAAAAAGTAATTGTTAGGAGCAATGTATTTATTGTGTTGTATTGTTTTGGAAAACACTTGAGGTGGGATACGGTACGGTTAGGCACAGGTTTGGTGGTATGGGTTGGGTTAAGATGTAACAGTGTGATTAAATGCAGGTATTTTTAAACATAAGTACAATGTAAAAACTAGAGATGTGCGCAACGAGTCTAGTCTAACTAGTCTAACTCCACTCCACCATGTATGTACACAATGGGCTCTATTTTAAGGATTTAAGTGCATGGTCTAAAGCACACGGCACTAGTGCACTTAGGGCGTGTCTGAATCCACTTCTGCAAGTATAACGACGAGAAAAATGGTCGGCGCACCCAGGGCATGGTCTAAAAGGCTTGTCCCGATTCTCTGAATGAGTAATGGGTGTAAGCCCGACTCAATCGGCCCAATGATCAGCGGGTGAAGGTCTCTGTGCGTTACTGTCTTTCCGCGTGGCAAAGTAATTTTATTAAATGAAATACATTTTCTCAAATGTATTAACTCGTTAATTTCATCTGACTCCATAAATGAAAAGGTTTTAATTATATCTGTGTATTTGATGTGAGCGAATGTTTGATTATTCCTTTTAACTCTTTTCTGAAAACAATGTCAGAGCCAGTTCGAATAAAATCAAATGTTTACAATTTATTCTGTCAGGTAAATGTATCATGCCAATTTCATAATCAGTTCGAAGATAATAGATACAAAACATAAACATGCGAACCGGACATTAGAAAATACATGAAGCTGAGAGTCTTGGTCACTCTCCGCATCACAGGCTAATTTTAGTTACAAATCACGCCGAGCCTCTCGGTGCATTTCATTATATAGACCTTCTTTTCACATAGAAACATCTGCTAACAATATTCAGAGGTTACACCTTTGAGAGCAGGAGACCATTTGCCTGGAAGACCCACCCTCCAATGTGTGCAAGTTATCTCTAAACTCTTAAAAACACATTACCTTTTGTTTTTCTTCTTTGGGAATGAGACCTTTGTACCAGTCGCACTGAGATATTTCAAATGATATCAAACATGTGTAGTACGGTATGATAATGATTCACATTAAACTATATGGATTCTTGGGGGAATTTCAGGTGATCTCGGCATGATAGAAAGAGGGAACGGGGGAATGGGGGGGGGGGGGGGGTCAAGGGAAAAAGATGTAGATTAGGATTGCTTAGGTGAGACTTGCTGGTGTGATGGTACTAGATTCACAAGAGAGAGTTCTCACTCAAGTCGACTGTGGCACTTATCTCATTTCTCAAGTCTTACATGGGTGTGTTTTGGGCGTAACGTGCAATTGACCAATCAGAGTCTCATCTCCCATTCCCTTTAAAAGCCAGTTGCGCTCGCGCCATGGCGGATTCACTATTTGCAAGCGTAAAAACGTAATGCGTCTCTAGTGAGGATCTAGTAAAAGGATCTGCACACCATCTACGGGACAAAGTGAATGTGCGTTGTGGACCCGCCTATAGGCTCATATTACTAACGCGCTCTTTAAATAACAAAAAAAATTCTGAGCCATTGCTTTAGACCAGGTGTCAGCTGGTCATTTCAGTTGCCTGAAAAAAATAGAACAAACACACCTCATTTTCACAAATGGACGCAAATGCATTTGCCATTTAAACAACGTGGCGCAGGACGTGAAAATGATAACTGCGTCGGGCTGAAACTAGCAAAAAACACTTTGTGTACTACTGCATTGCGCCAGGTGTATGATAGGGCCCAATAAGTGCATTGTAACAAATTGTAAATACATAGTAGTTAAAGACACTTCATATAAAGTGTGACCAGCTCTGCTAACTCAAAAGCCCACCTTGCTGTCACGGCCCAGGACTGCATAGCTCATGAACTGCTCTCCATCAACGTCTGGCTCACTGATCTCCTGCGGCAGCCCTTCTATGATGAGCTCCTGAACCCCTTCCTCCCCTTTTCCTCTCCGGACCACCTTCCTCACAATCTACGGACGGAGATCAGTGAGAAGCGGTGCATAGGAAGAGGGAGCAGGAGAAGAAGAAATGAAAAATGTTGAGAGATGAGAAACAATACAAGAAACATGCAAAAGTTATGACTTTTGAAAGAAACATGTGCTTTTAAAAATCAAGGTGAATTATTGCAACCCATCTATTTTTGGATGGTCAAGTTCACCCTCAAGAACATCTCGAAATGATGGTACTTTCCTTTTTAATCGCCATTACATCATGTTGAGTTTAAGAACTGTTCCAAAGTTTAGTGAGCTGCCTTGTTGTCTACTGCCTACACACACACACGCTATCTTTACTGAAATGAAGTCCCACATGTGGCTGATTTTAAACACAGACAGTAACTCTCACATATAGCGCATAATTGCTACAAAAGTGTCAACTAACCTTAAAATTAAGGTAAACTCCAAAAGAGTTTGAAGGGCATGTTGCCAAGTTAACGACAAAATACATTTAAAAAAATATTTAGGCCTGGATTTAAGATTTATGTATTTGAATTGTTAATATAAATTAGCAATTTTATAATTTATATACATAAATTATATATATATATATATATATATATATATATATATATATATATATTAGGGCTGTCAAATGATTAATCACGATTAATCGCATCCAAAATAAAAGTTTGTGTTTACATAATAAATGTGTGTGTACTGTATAATTATTTTATATATATATAAATACATACACATGCTTGTATATATTTAAGAAATACTTGCATGTTTATACTATATATAGATGTATATATAATTTATATTATATATAAATATAAATATTGTATATATAAATAAATAAAAATTCTTAAATATATAAATGCACGTGTGTGTACTTATATATACAAAATAATTTTACACAGTACAAACACATTTATTATGTAAACACAAACTTTTATTTTGGATGCGATTAATCGTGATTAATCATTTGACAGCCCTAATATATATATATATAAACTCAATTTGTTTCAATCTTATTTCAACTAAGTGAATATTGTTTGTTATACAGCTCGCCACATTTTAACCATGTTCATAGTTTTTAACAGAATACATTCAATCGTTTTTATGATAAATAAATGTATGCTGAATCTAAGCAATTTTAATAAATGCATTTTGAAAATATTATTATATAAATTAACTCAAATAGATGCAAATAGCTGGCAGTTAATATTAAGCTCTGCCATTCTATTTTTTTGTTTGTTTATTGGGTAAATTAAATCTTTGAACTATTATTCATTTATTTATTTGTAAAGTTCAGTATTTGATTAAAAATAAGCATTTGAACCCTTTTCACATTTCCAGGGTTCTCAGAAGTTTATCCAACTGTGATGACTTCCACTTCTATCGTGCTGAACGTAAACTACAAAATATAATTTAAATATAATTTTTGGGCTACTCTTATTTTAAGGTGTTGTTATTACACTGTAATTATACATTTAAGTACATTAAGTAATATTAAGTAACTACATGTACTTGGGTTAGGATTAGGATTTGGTTTAGGGTTAGTTGCATGTAATTATGCATAATTTATAGTTATTGCTAGTAACCGCATGTAATGTGTAACAATCACACTGTAAAATAAAGTGTTGCTCCAATAGTAAAAGAAATAGAGTTTTTTTGACTTTCCAAAAGAGCAAAAAAAATATATAGAGATTGGTTGATCAGAAGAGAGAAATATGTAACCATTTATATAATTTTTTTTTTATTAGAAACACTAGTTTAACAAATTGAATGCCAAACACAAAGTATTGTTTATAAATGCAAATTTTTCCCCATTCTAGGGTCCATTAGTTATTTCACTCAACACCATCTTGATGGATTTCTTTCACATTGTTACATTTGTCAGAATGTATTCTGGGATTGCAACATTTTAACACAACAGCCATATCGGGACGCATTAAAACGCTGTCTGCGCGCTCAGCTCTTTAGGCTTTGGAACAGAGCAACAAACCCAACCCAGCATAACTGAACACTGAATCATTTCAATTCGCAAAGCTAATCGAAATGATTACTGAGATGGATGTGAGATGGATATTACATGGCAATGAGTGTTAAATGACAGGAATAAAGCAGGATGAGACTGCTGACCTTTTTGGTGACGATGTTGCCATGCTCATCTGTAAATTGCTCCTCGCTCACTTGCTCTCCGTGAAGATCCTCTGCCTCATCACCCTAGGTGAGATATGACAAAAGCAACTTAAAAGGGCGACATGCTCCATTGGGTGCTTCACTCGCTCTTCGATTGGACTCGCTCGCAATAGTCCTGTGTATAGTTTTTCAAGAAATGGTCAAAATGATTCATAATACTGGCCATCACAATAAGCAGTGCATCACTATTCCTTCTCTCTGAGTGGGCGATTATCTGAACCTTTTAGGTATAATAATTCATATTAAAGGTGCTGTTAATTATTAAGGGAATTATTCGTCTCTCTGTAATAAACATATTCAACATATTTGATCGTGGGAGATCTTTAGCATCTCTCGAAGCACATATTAATATGATATAAAGGCCCATATAATTTATGGATCATATCATCTAAAACAGAAGAAGTGTACGTTCACACGACAACAATGTACTACAAACGGAAACGTTTTTTCCTTTGCGTTTTTCACTTACAGATGACAACATTGTCAAAATGATCCCCGTTCACACGGACCTGCGAAAACGACTAAAAACGCTGTATTCTGCTGCCAGGCCGGTAGATGGCGATGTCACTTTGTTAAGAAACACGCATACACTGTAAAAATGAATTTTGATGATTTGTTATCACAAATTTTTATATTTTGTCAAATCAACTTAGATAATTAATGTAGTTCAGATAACATAATATTTTGAGTTTCTATTTATTAAACCAATCTCCTTTGTTGTATTAACTCAAATTTTTAATTTCAATTAACTCAAAATTTTAAGGCAACCAGGTAACTTACCTTTCTAAGTTAATCCAACTTTTTTTTTTTACAGTGTACACTAAACACGTAAAGGTTTTCACAAATTTGCGTTTTTGTAGTTTACACGGAGACGATAACAGTATCGTTTTCAAAAACGTGCACTTTGAAACCCTTTTTCTAAAGTTTGCGGGCCCCCAAAACACAGCTGTCGGGTAAATTAATGACCAAAATGCATTACATTTTTAGTTGAAAACGGTGTCGTGTAAACGGCCCCTAAATAAAACACTCACAAACCACCCATGCAAAAGCAACAAAATGTACAAAATGTAATGATTGAATGCATAAAATTAAAACAATATAAATGATACAAAAAATAGTCATTAAATCTTGCGTTCAATATTTTTAGGTTAATATAGTATTTTTTACTTTGTTACTGTACTTAAATAAATTTTTCAAGTATGTGTAACATGTAATTATTTGTATTTTTGTCAACTTTTCAAAAAGCATCATATCCACTACAGAAACATAGAGCTTTTCTTTATTTTTAAATACTATATGGTATTTTTTTTAAATGAATTATCAGTAGCTTAAATTGATAATTGGTATGTTTTGGTAATAAAATGAAACATTTGACTATTTGCTGATCAATACATACATACGTGTTTCTTCTTCCACTAATCTTCCTTAGTAAAATGGCAAAATAAATAAACATGGTTCATCGATCAGTACTTATTACTTTTAATACATCAAGTAACATAAGTGCTATCTAGACAGTAGAGCGTTGGCGCTTGCAACGCCAAGGTCATGGGTTCGATTCCCAGGGAAAGCAAGAACTGATAAGAATGTAAACGTGTACCTTGAAATGCAATGTAGGATAAAAGCGTCCGCCAAATGCATAAATGTAAATGTAAATGAATGAATGCACTCGATAACATCCACTATGGTTTTTGATGCCACTACAAATGGCTGTCCCCTCAAAGAGTGCCATATTTAAGGGTATAAAGGGGGCGATTTCGAACACAGCACACAATACGCTGCAAAAAGATGCGAGAACAATGGTAAGAGTCTAGTGTCTTTGAGTCTAGTTCACATTGAAAATGGAAAATTAGCACAATGAAATGGAAAAAAACACTTGAGATGCAGCCAGGTCAGTAAGCGAAAGAGAAAACCCCTGCAAGGTCATCCAGACGTCCAGACGCTTCTTTAAAAGTTGAAGTCAATTTAACTTGAACGCCATGTTTTTTTCATGCTGCAAAAAGACGTGAGCGCAGCAGTAAAACATGTATGTCTAGTGCGTGTTTACATTGAAAAACAATGGAAAAATAGCGCAGTGGAATGGAAAAACACGTTCTGTGTAAACAGGCCCTAAGTGAACCAAAAAAAGACCTTTTTAAAATCCTTAAAAGTCTCATTCAGGAGTTCAACAGAAAGGAAAAGTTGTCAATCTGTTACATACCGCATAAAACCAACCCACAGCAATGTGGCAAGAGGCAAGATGTCTATGAGGAATGTAGGAATTCAACATGACTTGTGTCAATGACCAGACCTACTTTAAATACAAAGCTCTTTTAATATTCACTCCCAAGCATCTCATACACCGGATCAATTATGTGTGTTTTTACAGACCACTGGTGTTTGCAGGAGTGCACTCAAATGAGGTCAAAGGAAACTGATACCAAGCACCCACGTATCATTGTAATCCCTTAGATTTACAAGCTTTCACATTTTACAACAGCTGAAGCCACTCTTTTAGGGTAGCCTCTTTCAGGAATATCCCATATTAAACATCCACAGAAGTCGCCAGTACCTTCAGTATAACCCTGCGGCGCACCACTCGAGTGGTGACGTTTTCCTCTTCATCAGACACACCTTCGTTCTCGCCCAGCTCACGGTCCAGCTGAGAGTGGATGTAGGCCAGGACCGAGCGGACCGAACTGCTGGCGATATGAAGGACGTTCTGGCAGCTGATGACCATGAAGGCCAACAACACGAAGCTGAAAAGCAGCTCAGTCACCAGAGCCCACATCGTGAAGCGCTCGCTCTCTCACAGGGTCACAGAAACACACCAACAGCCAGCCGAGGTCCAGAGACACGGGGAACGATGGTATCTTCCCCTAGGTTCAGTCTTCCACTCTTTCCACAGCTTTCATTTGAAGAAAGCAGGCCGTTCTTAATGCGAGACCATTCCTTCTCTGGTTATTTCCTCTGTGTTGGGAATGTGGTATCTTTAGTCTCTCTCTCTATCTCAACCCTTCTCCTAAAACATCTCCCTTCCGTCCAGTGTCCGATTGCACATGTGATCTGTTATGCTTTAAATACCCACAATGTGAGGACAACTTTCTTGTTGTGGCTCTTAGTATGTGAGTGAACAAACAGCTGCTAACATTTCAACAACAGCATTTTCACACCGGCTGCCTCCTCTGGTTTACATGTAGTATTAAACTAAGCAAAAGCTTGCAGACACAATACAAACTTTTGTCAGATTTTTTTTCAAATGGAATTTTTATTAAATACAAATAAAAATGGTTGTCCCTCAGACTTACTGTTTGGGATCGGTACGATTTTTTTAATGTTTTTGAAAGTGTCTTTTCTGCTCACCAAGGCTGCATTTTTTAGAGTAAAAACAGTCACATTGTGAAATATTATTACACTTTAAAATATAATATATTTGAAAATGTAATCAGGGTTCCCACTCTTTTCCAGGGATCATTTTCAATTTTACTACGGTGCATAAAAGACAAGGATCATGTACTAAAGTAATATTTTGATCTCTCCATTAATCTTACAAGACATACAGTTTATGGCCATGACTTCACTATTAAATCAGTTTTTAATACGAGCACTTAATTATAGAGAAGTCTTTTCTCCTCCCCAAGGCTGCATTTATTTGAAAAAATACAGTAAAAACAGTAATATAGTGAAAAATTATTACACTTAAAAATAACTGTTATATCTTGTAATATATTGTAAAATGTATTTGATAAAAATATTAAAAAAAACATTTTTGTGGAAATGTTTGTTTTTGGGATTCTTTGATGAATAGAAAGTTCAAGAGAACAGCATTTGAAATAGAAATCGTTTGTAACATTATAAATATCTTAACTTTTGGCACTTTTGATCGACTTAATGTGTCCTTGCAAAATATGAATTTCTTTCAAAACCATATCTTGAAAGAATTCATAGTCCACTTTAGACTTAAATGTCAACTGCCAGTCATTAGAGTGAGTTAGCTGACACGCAGTTACTTATAATTAGTAGAATGTCTAATATGGCCTATTGAAATATAAAAAAATATAAAACCTTTTAAGGGTAGTGTACTGTACATTGTAAGTGCATTTCTGACCATGCATTTTTTATTTTGTGTGGAAATAAGCAGCATACAGTTATCATAAACCTTTATAATATAAACCTTTTTCCTCCCCTCACAATTTTTTTTTCTTTTTCATGCAAATGATACCAAAGCCAGTTATTTTCCTGTTAGAATTTTCTTAAACACTATTTTCAGAGCTGGTAACAACTTTCAAATCCATAAATAATATTCCTCCTCTACTCGACACTGCAGCAGGATTGGCCCTTTAGATGACAGAAGCAGACAGGATCTATATTTAGAAACCAATGGGTTGTGTGTCCATCTAGGGCTGGCAGTATTCTGTGTGTGTGTGTGTGTGTGAGTGTGTGTGTTTGTGTGTGTGCGTGTTTGTGTGTGTGCGTGTCTGGTAAACCCTACATTATGGGGACAAAATGTCCCCACAAAGATAGCAATATCTGAAATCCTTGTCCTTGTGGGGACATTTTTTGGTCCAGTGTTTAAATCACACTAAGTGATGTTTTTTTGAAAATGTAAAAATGCAGAAAGTTTTGTGTGATGGGTAGGTTTAGGGGTAGGGTTAGTTTAAGGGATAGAATATACAGTTTTTACAGTATAAAAACCATTACGACTATGGAGAGTCCCCACAAAGATAGCGAACCAGATGTGTGTGTGTGTGTGTGTGCCACCACAAGCGAGTGCAAACAATTGTGCACACTTGAGTTTCCATCAGCCTTAGGGAAATAAATGCTTTTATAAGCAAAAACTTTACTGAATAAAGCCAATTATCCATGTATGCTACTATAAGTGACTTTTTTTAATAGTCACTATAATATGGTCTGTCACAGAGGACATTTATTGCACAATACAGTCGAACTGACAATAATCACAGCTGTCAAATATTCCCACCAACTGCTTGAGTTTCTCTCTAACGTCATGTTTTACCATTTCTTCCACATGTTATTTCCCTTCCTCCTCTAGTCCAATGATGCATAAATGCACACTGTTTTCCCAATCTAGCCACATAATATTAAAACGACTGTTATATATGGAAGCTTGTTTCCACCACAGAATAAAACAAAGTTTTTTTCAAAAGGTAATTTTTTATCTTTTTTTACTTAAAAAAATCTGACTTTTCAGAAATGTGTGATATAAAGTCACAATTGTGTGTTAAAGTCAGATTTGAGAGAAATAAACTTTTTTCCCCTTCAGAATTGCATGTTTATATCTCACAATTTTGACTTTATAACACGCAATTGGGAGACATAAAGTCAGAATTGCATGATATAAACTCGCAATTGCATGCTATAACGTCAGAATTGTGAGATATAAACTTAATTGTGAGATAAAAAGTCGCAATTATCTTTTAAAATGTTTTATTCTATCATTTATTAAATGATATGGCCAGCAGCCATATCACCCTGTAGCCCAAGACTGGTTGCCCACTGAAGCTAAGCAGGGCTGAGCCTGGTCAGTACCTGGATGGGAGACCTTCTGAGAAAACCAGGTTGCTGCTGGAAGAGGTGTTAGTGAGGCCACCAGGGGGCGCTCTCCCTGTGGTCTGTGTGGGTCCTGACGCCCCAGTATAGTGATGGGGACACTATATTGTCAAAAGAGCACCGTCCTTCGGATGAGACGTTAAACCGAGGTCCTGACTCTCTGTGGTCATTAAAAATCCCAGGATGTCTTTCGAAAGAGTAGGGGTGTAACCCCGGTGTCCTGGCCAAATCTGCCCATTGGCCTCTGTCCATCATGGCCTCCTAATCATCCCCGTATACTGATTGGCTTCATCACTGTCTCCTCTCCACCAGTAAGCTGGTGTGTGGTGGGCGTACTGGCGCAATATGGCTGCCGTCGCATCATCCAGGTGGATGCTGCACACTGGTGGTGGTTGAGGAGATTCCCCTCTATATGTAAAGCGCCTTGAGGTCCCAGATAAAGCGCTATATAAATGTAACGAATTATTATTATTCTGTGGTGGAAACAAGCTTGCATGGATACAGGCTTATCCTTAAAAAAGAGGGAGTTGGAATCTAAATCCAGAGTACATCAACTACAAACAATGAAAGCAATTACTCTACAGTAAATTCTCTGCCTGATGCAATATTTTGTTCAATTAAACCAAATCACACAAACCAACATTGGTGGAGATCCCAACATTTGCATCTCTACCATTGGAGAAAGCAAAACCGATCACGTGAGCCTTGATAACCAATCACATTACAGCCTTGACGTCATTGAAATGCAGTCAGAGTTGTACAAGAGTTTGTGGATCCCACAGAAATGAACGAGAACTGCTATAACACAAATCCTAGCAGTGACAAAATTGTCTGTGACTTCTCTTATAAAACACCTTGTTTTTCAGTGTAAACTCCAAAGATAGATCAATCCAAAATGCATTTAATGGCAAAAACGCTGCATGCCTTTTTTTTTGTTCTCTTAAATCCTTTTAAGAGAATGATTGGTTTTGTCCTCCCAATGTGTACAGCCTTGAAATGAAGTCAACCTCATCCATCACATCATTGCAGGTCAAGGCAAAAACAGTCAGCATGTGACATCAAAAATTAGTTCTCTTACCTGTCCTCTTAGACGCATGTCCTCCCAAGCCCGAATGTTAGCTGTTCTGTGTGGGAACCCTAGTCCTTTCTCAAAAGGTTGAGTCCCCTGATAATGCCCGTGGATGATCTCCGAATGCCCCATGTCCCGCACCGGCTCAATCAGGGCTTCTTGGGCCAGGCAAGACTGCTTCGAGTCACAGTCCACTGCGGCGCGCACTGAGGACATCATCGACTCGATTGCCTGTCTAGGAAGGGAGCATTGTAGAGACCCAACTCGGTTCTGAGACGGATCTGGGGGCGAGTGCCAACCGGGAGTCCCCTGGTCCTGCAGGTAAGACAGGAACGACCCACCACACAACCTGAAAAACGAGACAGAAAATGACAGAAGAGGTTATGACAATGCAGTCAGCAGTCACTCTAAAAAATACTGGGTTGTTTTAACCCAAATTTGGGTCAAATATGGACAAACCTAGCCATTGGGTTAAATTTTTTACTTAAAATTTTTAACCAACAGTTGGGTTAATCCATATTTGACCCAAATTTGGGTTAAATCAAATGCAGGGTTGAGTATAGCCTTATTTCTGTTCTGCTGCAAAGAAACACAGTTCTAGGGGCTTGTCCCAATACCCACACTTGTGGTCTTTGCACTTGACCACTTGGCAACTTACATGACATATTTCCTGTATTTAATCTACATTTAATTTAATATGCAACAATATTATTGATCTGCCTGCATTGACACCATTGTATGAGAACTGAACTGAGCTGGACGATGACATCACGTTTTTTTCCAGAGCGGCTATATATATAAATAAAGGTGACTTGACTTCAAGTGGACATGAATAACTTTTGATTACTCCATGGGACACACTTATAAAATAGAGTAAAAAAAAAATGCAAATTCGTGCTGAGTTTTATATCCACATTTTGATTCTCGGTACGTTTTAAAGCACTAAACTTCTAAATGTCGGTTAAGGAGGCTAGTCCTTATGTTTTGCAAAATACAACTACTCATCTCTGCACCAACACAACATTTAACTACCAACTAATAAATTTAACTTACAATTTTGCACAATTTTAGGGCACGCAAATTCCTGCACATGATGAATGATGGGATACTCTTAGCCTCAAATTCTACTCCTAAGCCGTATTAGAGATTTAATGTGCATTATGGGAACTGAACTTTAGCACTGGACAGTCTTGCACACTTACTTCCTGTCACATGCTCTCAAGAGGCCAAGATTAGCAAGTTCATGTGTGTTTGTTGAAGATAAACTCAGCATGTCCCTCTTAGAGCAGGATTATTGCAATATGAAGTCGAGGTGCTGTACAGACGGGATCATCCTCTTCTTTACATAGCCAAAAGCCTTTACTTTAATTTATAAACCACACCTGACAGCTTGACAAGTGTGACAAACACAATGAATGCTACATACATTTTCAGAAGAAAGACTGAAGAACTATGATTTGCTATTTACTATTGCTAGTCAGAGTCAACTGTTATAGACCTCAGTCATGGTAGACTCTATATTGAATTTTACATGGATAAAAATGAGACTGTCTGTAAAATAGCACGCACTATATAAAGGTCGTAGATCAAATGTGATTTTACATTTTCAGAACTGCTTCATGAAGTCTTCTGAAAGTCTTTTGGAAACAAGTTTCGTGAGATGAATAAGATGAATAATCAGCTGGTAATTAAATAAAGTAATTTAATGCTTCACAGCTGGGTTTTCACGCCTGTCAAATTTTTTTTTTTTAAATATGCCGCTACCCTGACTAAAGTCTATTTATAATTTAGGATTTTCATTCTAGAGGCTGAAACGTTTTATAGAAGGAGATCATTAGCCATTAATATTTTCGGTCCATCGGAAAAGAAAGACTAAATTCTGTGGCACTAATAAAACATTGATCCATTTGAGGATCTCGACCAGCCTGACACAGTCAATTAATTACATCAGTCTGGGACAAAAACCATTGTAGCGTGTAGAGAATTGGGGAAAGTGGAGTATTTTTGCAAGTCAAGTCACCTTCATTTATATAGCGTTTTTAACAATATAGATTGTTTCAAAGCAGCTTTACAGAGATAATAGCTCAATTAAAGTAATATTGTTTTGGCTTTACAGCAGCTCTAGAATAAAGTTAAAGATAAAGATAAAAGATAAAATTGTCCAGATAACGTTAGGTTTGATTGATTAATCTCCGTTGCAGTGATCATTAGTTATTAACTTACAAGGCACCGTTTTAACAGAAAATCTTTAATGCGCTCCGGCCTGCGATCCCGTTTGGTGACACCAGTAGCCCATAAACGACACATATAAACTAACATTTGGTCAAGTTTAGCCTCATTTTCAATGCTCTTCAAAATTAATAGTTGAAAAGGAGTACCTGAAAAATAGTCCCTGCTGGTCCACAAAGTAACTCAGAACGTAATGGCCAACTCACCTGTCTTCCCCATGATCTGCCCGTCTTCTTAGCCCAGGTGACTCACTCACTCGAGCATAAATTCGCTGTTGCCCTGAAATGAGAGATACGCTATCTTCTAAGTTTGTGCCGTCACCTCCTCCTTCTCCCAACCCTCCATTGGAAGCGTCTTTAACGTTGTTGACTTCTTGACCAACAGCCCCTTCTGACCTCTCCAACCCCTGACCTCTGTCCAGAGCATTGATGTTGACCCCTTCGCTCAGACACAGCATCCCAGCGGCACTGTAATCTGAATCCGCCCCAATGGACTGATCCTCGAGTAGCTCGATGGATCCGCTCAACCCTCTCTGAGCAGCGAGTCCCTCGGGTCCGTTTCCACCGGGAGTCCCGCTCCTCGAGTGGCCCAGGTCGTCAGCATTGCTGCACTCCAGTGACGAATCCTCAACGGTCACAATGGAAGGACTATTGCCTGAGGGCCAAACCTGTACCTCAGACATCTCCATGAGTGTGTCCTCTTCAGTGGTAGCGATTGGCGCACACTCCATGCTCGATACTTCTTGCCAGTAGGGCTCATTGCCCAGTGGCGAAGGTAGACTGTACTGCATGGAGGCCGGTGAGACTAGTTCCTCCTGTACCACCAGCCCGTAACCTGGAGTGACACAGAGATTGGCACACTGATACAGGCCCCCCACTGCGCCCCCCAGTCAGCCCCACACGCTTTAAACCCAGGAGGGATGTGCTCCAGATCAGGGGGTTAGGGAAGGGAGATTAGACAGCAAGCCCACTGACTTGGTGGAAAGCAAATGGGGGGAATAACGTTTGTTGAGAGAGGTTGCTAAAACTGCTGTAAGCCATTTCTCATCCCAGGTACCTGACAGATCTGGGTGTCCAGAACTGCACTTGAGTGCATCTTGCATGGTTAGAAAGCTCTAGAAAAGAGGCTCTTCTCTGCTCGTCAAAGAGTTTGCATGTTTGGGTTAGCAGACATTGGATTTGCTGCTCAGTGCTAAGAGTGTAAATGCACTGTTAACCCTCATCCTTCCCTCGCACTTTGTAACACATCTTTCCCTCGTGGGTCAAAATTACCCGAAGCCCTAAAAGTATACTTTTTTTGTTGTTTTTTTAAATAATTGTTTCTATTTATTTTGTTGCTAACGAATTTCAGCACATTCCTCCTATTCTTTCAACCTTAATTTAAAATAAATCACAATTTCATGCATAACCCTAGCCTGACGTCGTCAAACTCAGATTTTAGTCAGAATGTGAGTCTGAAACTGCTCCGTTGGGCTGTGATTATGGGGTGTGTTTCAACCGACCAGGAAAGAAAATGCCTCTGCACTCACTTGGATAGACCGAATCCTGTAGGAAGGACGGCAAAAACATCTTTCCGATCGACAAATGCCTTGATTCTCTGTTCCTCTTTTTAAATGAATGCGCTGTCTAGATCTTCTATAACAGACGCAAATCTACACATTCTCCCGCGGCAGCCATTCTTTGTTGTAAACGAATTGGTGACGTGGATGATTACGTTACTGTTCATCATCGTATAAAGCCGCCCTGATAATGTGATTGGTCCGAACAGCTTTGGTTCGGGCATACTTGCTTCACAACGGATCAAGTCCAGACCGAACTTCCCATCCTCAAATGTTGTGGGCGGGGCTAAGTTCGGCTGGCATCCAGGCTAGCATAACCCTTTTAATTCAGCTCAAAATATCTTACATCGGGAGTCTTTGCCGACCTCTTAAAAATAATATAACATGATATTTCATGACTCTTGGCACTAGATGGCCTTATAGCTCTATATGGAGCAAATGAACTGTTCAGCTGGGTCCTAAAGTAATTTCTCTTCAGTATGCATTCAGATACATTATTTAGACATTACAAAATCCTTTTTGGGTAAAGTTTTAAAGCATTTGGTAAAGCATTTTTAGTTTTTTTTCTATGTGTACTGAAGCATTCTTTGCATTACATTCATTCCTATGGGGATCAAATTGACCCGTGAGGGAAGGATTTGTTACTTTTTAAAATTTCAACCAGAAAACTCCTTGAATCCTTAAAAATATTTTTTGTGTGTATTCGTAGGTCAAGTGCGACAATTTAGAGCAGCTCAACCAATTATAGAATACGAAATAGTGTAGCTTTTAAAGAAAACTGTGTTGTTGTTTCACTGCAAGTCTGGAAGCAAGACGGCTAACATCGCTTACAGCAGCTTCAGGCCGGCAGCAAGAGCACAGGCAATCGTGGTAGCACCAAGTATGCAGTTGTAAAAGACTGTTGCTGCCCCACTTTTTTTTTTTTTTTGTCACAGGAGATAACGGGGGTTAAAGAGAACCTTTTGACTGTCACCAACCAGGAAGTAAAAGACACCCCTTCAGAACTGTGGAGTTGGGGCAGAGCACCCTATACACACACACATGCTTAGTCTTCCATGCTCTCATTCCCAGAGTCATGACATTTTGGCCTCTATCAGATAACATGCATGCAAGCAACCAGCACAGATCATCTTCAATAACCATTGTTCTCATAAAAAAGAAGTGTAAGGTCTTGTAAACATACACAAAAGTCCACAGTATACTCCAAAAATGTAGCTTCATTACATTTATGTAACTTTGATACAAGTCAAATGATAAAATACAGCTATATAAAGTGTAAAAACATGTGCTCTCAAACTCATCTAATTTAAATGACATAGAGCCCAGTCTTAAAGGGGAAGTGTGTATTTAAAATATAAATATATTTCTGTTTGTTTGAGCATTGTGCAACATTGGCAGTTTGACCAATGGAAACAGGCCCTGTTGACTCTAGTGGTGCAGAAATTACACACTTCACCTTTAATTGATAACAGACAAACAAACAAACAAACAAACAAACAGTAGGTAGTTATATAGACATGGATAGAGTATTCCAATAAAAATCATTGTGATTTAAATGCAAAAATAATTGGGGGACAAAATACATTCATAATTGACAATACGTGTTTTCATATTTTCACAAATAACTATTATGCTTTATAAGCCAACAATATGCACCTTAGTACTTGTTGTCTGTTTTTTTTACAAGGAGCAGATTTTTGGTAGCTTTTAGTGTTTCGTTACACACTAATTGACAGAAATGCCAATAAAGACAAGTGTGACTATACTATAAAGAGACTGATGTGTATTGTCAGAGATGGAGTGAGAATTATGTGTATTGTCCACAAAAACATTCTTACTGTGAAATAAACAACGGGCCTTATTGACTAGTCTGTTTCCTCTCCCCAGTTTACGACCCCCGTACAGATAACACTTCTCATAAAGAGCACACTACACACACCGGAGAGATATATTAACCACATGGCCCTGGAATGGGACTTCAGAGGCTGGAAATACTCAATCATGTGACCTCATGCCTGTGTAGTTTATTTGAAAAATCTGCAACACTTTACAATAAGGTTCTAGTGTTAACATTAGTTCAATACAGTTAACATGAACTATAAAAACTACATTAATTTCAACATTAACTAATACATTATTAAAATCAAAAGTTGTATCTGTTAATGTTATTTAATGGACCTGAGCATGACATAACAATTAATAGTTGTATTTTTAACCAAGTTAGTTAATAAGTGTTTGTTAACGCATTAACTAATGTTAACTAATGGGACCTTATTGTAAAGTGTTACTGAAAAATCAAATACTGTTACACACACCAAAGAACCTCTATTTAAATATTAATTCAAATAAATAAATCGTAATGTCAAGTGATCGATTTGGGAAACACATTTTGTATGATGTGCATCTAAAGAATCATGTTCATATGCATATCATTCTGTGTTCGTTTAGTTTATGTGATAATGAATGGAATGTACCTTGCTTAAAAACTTTATGAATTTTAGAATATTCATAAAAGAAATTCAAACTAAAAGGAAGAATCGAACGTAAAGTTAGGAAAGAAATGAATAAATATAATGCAGGTAATAGAATGGAATAGAATTGGAATAGAATAGAATAGAATGGAATTGGAATAGAATAGAATAGAATGCATGGTCTCAGTACAAAATGAAAAGTTAATCAGACCATTAAATAAAATTTTAAAGTGGTCAAAATTATTTAAACATCTTACAAATGTATTTATTAATCTTACGCAGTTGAATAAAGCACTTAAAATTTCAATATCAGTATGACTATTTAAAATGTTAATGAGCTAATTTGGATCTACTTTAAACAGTGTACAAAGTTTTCAGAATCTTTCAGCTATTTAAATTATTTTCTCTACTATAGTACCTTTTGGCCGGAACCATGGTTTCAATATTGAATTTGTGTGTGGGGTATCAGACACACAATATAATTTGTAAAGAAATTACAAAGGGAGCATGAGCCCTAAAAATGGCCAGGATCCATTTGAGTACATATATTTCAGTACTACATATGCTCTAGAGCATTTTGTGTGTATTGAAGGTCTTTTATGACAGACACAGAGAGGGAAACAGACATAGACAGACACACACACAAAATACACTCACAAAACCCAACAAATAACACACAAGTCACAAGCTCATGAAGATAAAAAGCTAGTCACAGAAGAAAAAACAATAGAAAATGTTTCTTATATAAAAAAAACAGGCCAGTCCATAACATGTTATGTATAAACAGAAACATAACATCCAATAACACACAGAAAATGCATAATTGTGAACAAAAATACTTAATTACGTTAGCACTTAAAAAACTGATTGTGAGGAGATTCACAAGGTCCCTGAATTCACAGCTAATAGACAGACATAAGGAAAATGACAACATTGAGTATAAATAAAAGATTGTACAGTGACCAAAACAGTTACAAAAGAAAGGTAACAAAGAAACAAACATATTTCTGAGCTCAACAACTATCAAAGAGCACAATGAGCACTAGCAAGGCCTTCGTGCAGCTTTAACAGGCCAAGTTCCGTTGTCGGACATCATGCCGAAAAGTGATATTTTATTTGAAGGGCATCACACATGGACTATAACAGCATATGCCATAAAGACAGTTTAGTGATAACAGAATATGAATTTGCACGTTTTCGGGTTAGGTGAAGTTAACTTCATGATTACTTTTATGCCTTTATTTTGTTTCACTTATCTTTATGGTAATGCATATGCCATGTGAATGTGTCATTGTGTCCTGTTCCAGAGCCCTTCAAGCTAGAGTTTTCTCAACATCTCAATGGAGAAGCATTCATGCTTTATGCCCTCCTCTGATACATGCAGACAGGGTCCAAAATTAACCCTCGCTAAGAGCCAAATGTGAGTAAAACCGGATTTGGTGAGAAAATAAAACAAGGTTACTGACCAGTTGGTTGATCAAATAATGGGTTAAATCTCATTTTTAAAGTTTGCTAAACAAAACAAGTGCTGTGCTGTATTTATTTAAGAATCTTGAAGTTATTTTTAAATCAAATATGAAATATTCCTTGCATTAAGTCAACACAGACAAAAATTCATTTGCAGGTTCTACTCATATATGGTCCTGCAAGAGGTTCAACAACTTTTTGTCACCAATATTTAAAAGCAGCTAAATAGTTTAATTGTCATGAGGTGAAAAATAAATAATTTTTTACCCGCCATTGGCAGACGTGGCAAAAAGTTACTTTTGGACCCTGCATGCAGAGATCATGGAATGAGGTACATCCAAGAAAGTGCCACAAGAGCATGTAAACAGGCCTCATAGCAGAAAGACGAGAGAGGGTTGTTTGGGTGGAAGGAGACAGAGCGAGAGAGAGATAGACAGAGAGAGACAGAAAGAAAAGGAGACAGGTGAGTCAGAAACACCTCCCTCCTGTAGGGGGCGCTAAGCATAAAACTGGTGATGGAGGGGGTTGATCACAGAACAGAGCAATAACTTTCCTTTTTTTTTGAGGGGGGGGGGGGTGGTTTGGAAGGATGGGGGAAGAAAACACACACAACTGGTCTGAGGACAGAGATAAATGAGGGCCAGAGGTCAACATGATGTCTGTATGAGGTCAAAGGTCAGAGAGGAGGTGCAGAAGAGGAGGAGGAGGAGAAGGAGAGGAAGAAGGCTGGGCTGCATGTGACATATCAAGAAAAACACAAAGCATGGGGTAAAGGGAACAGGTTTAATGCTCTGCCTGAATAAACAGAGTACTCTTGCCAGTTTGCCCACTAATCCAAGACGTTACACAAAAAAAGCATAGCTTAAATTTACTTGGGTTTTGTGGACTAATCTTGTTATTCATAGTAGACTATACTGACTATAGCCACAAAGATAGGGTTTAAAATGCTAAAGTCTTAGCATTCATTTCAAGATCTCACTATGGAGACAAGGTTTCTGTGTATTCCTCTATTCCATTGATGCTTGTGTCTAGGAGTCACTCCATTCCCACACATAACCAGACAAATTACTGGATCTTTTTCACCAATTTACTCCCAGTTCAGTTGGTTTGAAGTAAATGGTTGTGGCAACTCAGAAAACACTGTCTAGCAGGGAAAAACCTTTGGAGGTTTTGTGTAAGTGCTTCCACCATAGCAGAAACTGCAAAGTCTCGCTATGGAAGTAAAGGAAAATTGCAGACTGAAAACCCGGTTGTAAAAATAAATAAATTCCAGAGCACCTGGATGAGGTTGCAGTCACATAAAAAACAAGCCTTTCACCAGCCATTACCCATCCACGGTGATCTGTGCTCCGGGTAAATGGGATTCTCCTACTTGGGCTTTTATTGACAGCTCACCAACAGCCCAGGAGTAAGGAAGCCACAAGCTCTACACTCCCATCAAAATCAGTCAAGCACTTTCCAGTCAAGCATAACTGAAATGAGCTTCTAATGTATTTACTGTCCATTTAACTCCATTTTAGTGCTCACTTACCAGGCAAAACCATGGGACAAGGTATCTGCCATGACTTCTGCCACAGATGCGCTGAGCCATGGAGAAGACCAGAGCTTCGAAGTCATACAGGAGAGAAGATGATGGCTTGATCTCCCCAGTCTTAGAGAAAGAGTCTATCCTGGATGCACCAGTGTAGACTTCCTACTTCCGCTAATTTCATTTCGCTCCTGTAGTCAGTCTGAGATAGCGACCTATCTCTCAGTTTTCCTCCGGCCTGAAAACAGCCGGCCAATCAACGAACAGAGAGCGGGCTGAGAGCCGTGACATAGACGCTAAGTGCCGAGTTTAAGATTGTATTTTAGGTTAGGGAAATCAAAAACGACCGCGGATATGGAGACACGGGATGCAATTCGCTCTGTTGTGGAGAATATTCCCGGCATTTGCAAACTGAAGCCCGAACAAGAAGAGTGTTTGTTAAACATTTTGAATGGAGTGGCCCAAACGTTATGTGATTGGCTTACGGGTAACCAATGTTTTTATACTTCAGACAAGCGCCCCCCCACGATAAAGAAAACACTTTTCAATTATGCCATTCCAGACTCTGTCTACGAAGCAAAGTGAAGTAGCAGAGTCTGGTATTACCAGGCTAGCACCAGTGATCCCAGAGGGGATTTTTGGCACAGCTTTGATGCTGATGCTGAAGAGGTGTGGGGAATAAAGGGATGACGAGGCTCTTCCAAGGAAGACACATTCATTCCCTCCCACATCACCTTGCCAAATTGTTATGTAGGTGGCAACAGGCCATTTGTTTGGCAAACAAATGTATGTTTGTTGGGTCAGAGTGGGATACTGCTACACCGTAGAGGGACCGACCTGCTACTCTACCTACTCAAGGATTGAGGAAAAAGAAGAGGGTACCCTGCTGAAAAAATCAGCATATCTGGTCACCAGAATAAGATGGGAGCAGAATGGGAAGCGTGAGTGTTAGTGAACCAGCTATGCCAGCTCAGTTCTGCTAGATACCAGCTAGACCAGCACTAGACCAGCTCTAACCATCATAAACCAGCCTGGACCAGCAATTCATGCTGGTTATGCTGAATTTTTCAGCAGGTTAGCTTGATGGGTTCCCTCCACAGGGAAATAAGCATTTAAGCAGTGAAGACATGTCACATTTTCCAAAACCTACAGTTTTACCACCAAATAGCATTGCATGAGAAGAGAAAATAATCCAAAAATTGGGAGAACATGCCGGGAGCTACTGCTCCCTTTGAGGTGGTGAGTCACTCAATAGATGTCCCAGCCAATCGCACAGTTCAGTGCACAAAATCTCTTGCAGCTCCACCACTAGATGCCACCATGGTACTGTGCATAAACAAATCATGAGCATGCACAGAGTCTCAGCATCTCGCTCACATACACAGGGTATTGTGGACCTGCTCTCTGGAAGAAATCCTTTTTACAGGGAATTGAAACTTGAGTGTGATAAGACAGACTTAGTACTTGTATTGGGCAAAGCCAAATCTGGGGAAGTTAATCACTAAGCATCTTAATCATCAACTTTTGCAATAGTATATTTCAAAAGAAGTCTGATGGCCCAAACTGGTTTATGAGCATATTTGGTAAGGGGAATATGGACACCCTTGGGTCTGTATTAGGGGGTCACAATATAGGTGTCCTCACCATACATACTCAACAAGGTTTTATGAATGAGTTCTTTTATTAATAAAATGATATGTACGGGTAAGGGGGGAGACTAGACACAAGCATTGTGTTTGCCAGCAAAAGGGGCTGGCGTAATGAAGAATTCACAGAAGTGGCATATCTAATAATGAGACACCTCACTGCAGTAAAGTTATCTGTACTATATTCATAATTATGTGTGAGCCAGTGTCTGATGCAATGTGGCCTATGTCCTTTTGCTGAACAGAATATTTCAAAGGTTGTGGCTAATGGCAGAGTCAAGAAGCTTTGCTTAAAACTGTTCCATTACAGTTATTACCCATCCATTTGTCTTAATATATCTTAACATACCCTTGAGCAAGAACTAAATGCCTTCTGAGATCTGATATCTCTTAAAGGGGTCATGACATGAGAAAATAAACTTTTCCTTAATCTGTTAAAACTTCCTCCCTACACTCTAAAAATGGTGGGTTGTTTTAACCCAATTTTGGGTCAAATATGGACAAACCATTGGGGTTACATTTTTAAATTACATTTTTAACCCAATGTTTGAGTTTGTCCATATTTGACCCAAAATTTATTAAAACAACCCAGCATTTGTTTAGAGTGTAATGAACAGTATAGACTTGCAGTATAGGGAGTATAGACAGAGGGATAGACATCAAAGGTTCTTCTGCAGAATTCATGTCCATATGCACCATTTCATAAATTGCTTATTTTTTCGACAACACTTTATTTTTGGGTTCAATTCCCATTATTAACTAGTTGCTTATTAGAATGCATGTTACTAGGATATTGACTGTTTATTAGTACTTATAAAGCATTTATTAATATCCTGCATGACCTACATCCCTTAATCCTACCCAATACCAAAACTTAAATGCTATAAAACTACCTTACTAACTATTAATAAGCAGTAAATTATGAGTTTATTGAAGCAAAAGTTGTAAAAAATATTGAATATGTGTTTCCCATACCGAAGTGTTAGCATTTTTTTCTATGTAAACATGTTGTAGATTGATGTTTTTGACCATTGCAACACATCTCAATGCTTGAGTGATGCATTTTTAAGACAAATAAAAAAAAAACAGTTGAAGTTTAATAGTGTGTCAATTGCTTTGTGTGTCAATTGTGTGTCAAAAGTTATTTCAGTCTTGCATATGAATGCTTCACATAATTTGTGAAATTCAGCTTTCAGCAAATGCCTGGACTAATACTGGATTAGTTATGTGGTTGTTGCAATGTATTTAACCAACATGACATAGCATTAATACTTTCCTATGCAAAGATGTTTACCAATCATGACAATGGGAGTTTACTCTGAAGTCTTAAAATAAAAGAAGCATAATCATGGCACTTTTAAAGCAGAACGCCATAGAGAAAGTGGAGAATTGTCATGTATTACTAAAAATACCAAATGTGATATTTACATTATTGTGAACCTCTGGTAAAATAATACAACAAAAATTATGTCATGACCCTTTTAATATTCCTTCCAGTGACATGAATGTATAATTTACACTGGATTTTACACTCCCAGTATCTGTAGAACTGACATGTTTCACTACTAATGTTTTTTAATCGTAATAAGTGCATCTCTCTGTACTTGTAAAATGTGCGTTAAAAGGTACCACAAAACACAGGAAGCATGCTACTGAATGAACTGATACTGAATTGAATAGGTTACCTTTGTTAATGGTAAAAAGGAACCAAATCATCATATATCAGATGCGCGGCAATGTGACAGACTATATAACTTGGGATAAATACAACTTAAGCTGTATTTGACAGGATCTGTTGCATGCTGTAAAGGTATCTATATTGTTTTCTAGATGGAAGAACTTTTGATTACCAAAATAATTCCGATGGGTGGAACTTCTTCCCAATTTATGAACAGTTAATTCAGAAACCGTACTCCAGGTGAAGACAAAAATCTTGGAGCTAAATGTGTTGGAAACACGCAATCCCAACAGGAAAACCAAAAGCTGTTTTGCGTAATTGGAAGTTAATAATGGAGATGCAACATTTGCAACCCAATGATCTATGAAAATATCAGACGGTTATAACTCGGGAACGGTTTCTATGAAGTCAGAGTCTTGATCCGATTGGTAACAAGGTACATGTGATCCAAGAGAAGTGTTTAGGCTTTGCCAAAGCCAGCGAGTTAAACCAGTTTGATAATATTCCACTCTTATAAGAAAACCTATGACTATATTATGTGTCTTCCCAGAATCTTTTTGTAGATATCAAGCAAAAGTGGCCATGACATTATTCTTTCACATCAGTTTCATGCTAACATGCTACCTACATCGAACTGTTACAGATGTACAAGGTTTATGGATAAATATGTTTTCATTAATAATTTACAAAATAAGTTAATTTTAAGTCAACTGCAAATCAGATTATGTCAGAGCTTAAGTTATATTTTCCCTTGTAATATACATTAAACTGTACAAAATGAACTGTAAAAAATAAAATTAGAACAAATAGTGTTACAACCCCTAAATGTGTCCTATCCAAACACACGAGCAAATCTCCTTAATCCCAAATATTTCCTGAATTTTAAAAGGAACAAAGGAGGTCTTTGCAGAGTTTTAGAACATTTCCCTGCAGTAGTCAAAAAAACATTTAAACAGGCTATAAAGATAGGCAACATAACATAGTTCTGGAGGGGTGTCATCAGTTCTGGTCCTGGTGACAGCAGAATTGGAAGAGGAAATGTTAGGTTCATGGCCAAAATATAGGGGGACAAGGGTTTGAACAGAAGATACAGCAGCAGATATCAACTGGATGAGAGGAAAAGCCAGCTCTTGGGGAAAAAAGCATTATGTGGGACAAGTGAAGTGTAGAATGTCACAAGGGAATATCTCTCTTACCATTTGTAATGGCAGGAGATAGATGGTCCCTCTCATGATGCCTAGACCTGGAAGCCTCTTGCTCCCAGCCCCCCTGCTGACCTGTTGGTGGTCCCTGTCCCTCCATCATGTTCACAATGTCCACTCGGTCAATACTCTTGAGGGCCACGTACAGGCTGTCCACTACAGTGGTGAGAGACACACAGATGGTGGAGAAATGGAGAAGGGGAAGACAGGGTAGTTGGACATAAAGGATGAGGACAGAGACACACCACTGACAAAACCAAAGGATTTCAAGACACTATTAGGAAAAACATCCAAAATACAATAATTGATTTACTTTAGTTATTCAAAACAATTGTGGATGAATCTGTCTCAGTCACGTGACCTTATCTTTACAGCCACCATATTTATCACCATCGAGAGGAAAGCAATGGCAGGGAATTCAAAAACATCCGACAAGCTATATCAAGACATAACATCAACCTCAATTCAAAAGCTCACGTGTGCAGATATTTACATATATTTCATTTATAATCTGAAGCCTTTTAAGACTACCAAATCCTACAACAACATCCAGAAAGTTTTGAAATGATTGTAGGCAGTCTTGGGTATACTTTCGTGTGACCAATGATCTTTTCCTCATTTCCACATAACAACATATGGTTACCCTGTGTAACCTTGGTTCTCTGGATGAAAGGATTGAGTATTTTGAGCTTTAAGGCCGTGACACAACAGCGTTGAAAGCTGACTGTGTTGTCGCCTTGCGTCGGCTGTGTCGCGTCCAGAAGCTGCGCTTGAACACACCAAAGGGACCACAGGTGAATATCATCTAGCCCGTCTTCTTTTCCAGCATGTAAGGAAATAACTGTCTGTATCAGCAGGCATCAACAGTCTATATTTGTCATTCAAAAAGCTAGGACTGCAGAAATACAAAGCGTAAACAAAGCAGCGCTTGCTTACCATTTTGATTATCAATTATGCTGATCACTTTCTTCAGAATGCTCAGGTAAAATGACATAAAATGACAATCTCCTTCTGTCTGTGTCGTCTTCTTTGCTCATACTGCATCACTTTCACTTTTATCCTCATGCACTGGCTCATACACTAAGCTGAACGCCGACGCCAATTCAACATGCTGTTTGGCCAAAATACCCCTGACCATGTCCAGCTTGTGCCGACGGTGCGGAACACACCGCAAGAACTGGGCCAGCCGGTGTTCAGCGATGGCCCAATCATCGGCTTGGTGTGTCAGGGCGTTTAACTCCGTGAGCATTAGCTGCAGGCTTGGGGAGCCGCATCTATTTGTACTCACATAAAGTCGACTAGCAGCCCAATTCTCATTCAAAACAGTTAAGCTCTAAAAGATGAGCTGGAGTGACATTTACATTTTACATTTAATCATTTAGCAGATGCTTTTATCCAAAGCGACTTACAAATGAGTAGAGCAATAGAAGCGGTTAAACAATAGGACAACAATATGTGCTGTGACCCTTCCTAGTCTAATGCAGTCTATGTATAAAAAAAAAATAGATATAGAGTAGAAGAGAAGAGAAAGTGTTAGCATTAATGGATCAAGTGTTGCCGAAAAAGATGCGTCTTCAGCCGTTTCTTGAAAATGGCTAGCGACTCAGCAGCTCGGGTTGAGTTAAGAAGATCATTTCACCAGGAGGGAACATTCAAGAAAAAGGTCAGTGAAAGTGATTTTTAGTCTCTTTGAGATGGCATCACGTGGCGATGTTCACATGCAGATGCAAGCTTCTGGATGGCATGCAAGTCTGGAGTAATGAGATTAGGTAAAAGGGAGCAGAGCCAGTGGTTGTTCTGTAGGCAAGCATCCTATGAATTTGATGCGAGCGGCAACTGGCAACCAGTGCAATGTTGTGAGGAGACTTGTAACGCATGTCTGTTTGGCTTGATAAAGACACTCTTGCTGCAGCATCTGGAACAGTTGCAGAGGTTTGACAGTGATGCTGGAAGACCTGCCAAGAGAGCATTACAATAGTCCAGTCTGGATAGATCAAGTGCTTGGACAAGGAGTTGTGTAGCATGCTCTGAATGGAAGGACCTGATCCTCCTATTGTTGTATAAGGCAAATCTGCAGGACCAGGCAGATCTAGCAAAGTGGTCTGTGAAGTTCAATTGATCATCAATCACAACTCCAAGGTTCCTGGCTGACCTTGATGGAGTTATGGATGACGAACCTAGCTGAATGGAGAAGCTGTGGTGTAGTGTTGGGTTGACAGAAATCACAAGCATCTCTGTCTTCGCAAGGTTTAGTTGAAGGTGGTGGTCCTTCATCCAGCAAGAAACGTCCGTCAGGCAGGCTGAGATGCGAGCCGTCGGATCCTCTGGTTGGAATGAGAGGTAGAGTTGTGTGTCATCAGCGTAGCAGTGATAGGAAAAATCATGTTTCTTCATGTTTCAGCTGCTTTGAATCTATATTGTGAAAAGCGCTATATAAATATACTTGACTTGACTTGAATGACAGATCCTAGTGATGACATGTAGATGGAGTTGAAGGGAACCCCTAGTCTGTGTCTCTCTCCTTTCTTTGAGAGTTAAACTAAGTAAGCAGATGTTCTCTTTCAGTCAAGTCCTTTTCACACAGACCACTCTATGGGAGAAATAGGGATATATAGAATAAAGCTCATCCATGTCCAGAAAATGCACTACCTGCCCGTAAGACCAAGTGAGTGACATTAGGCATGGTGACATCACGTCAGTAATACTTTACCAAAGTACGAGAGTAGGCCCAGTAAGCTTCTGCACAAATCTCCTCTACCGATATGGCCTTAAATAATGGTGATGCTACGAACTAGCTAGTGTAGCGGTATGGTGGTAGTTGAAGGCACAAGACAAAGATATAACACAATGTTTACTGGTAAAACTCAGACAGGATAAACACAACCACAACTAACATTAACGAGAACCGACAAGGGACTGAACAGAACAGGGAGTATAAATACACAGGGTGAAATCAGGAAACTAACTAGACACAGGTGGAGGAAGATTAACTAATCAGGGATTAACAAGAACAGTAGCAGACAAGACAAAACATAATTGTGACAGCTAGAGTGGCTGGTAAACAAATATGGCGGCTCCTCTCCTGCACAATGGTATGCAATTGTATCAACTGTAACACCCCAAAACAGTTTCAACATTTTGCAAACTGTAACCACTCTGTGCTGAGCACACAGAAGCAGGCTGTGAATGCATGCCAGCAGGGCTCTAATATTATGAAGTTAGGAAAGGGGGAGGCACGGCAAGCTATCACTGGCCTCACTCCTCTTAAACTTTACGGGGCATGACAATACCCAGCAAACATTTGGACGTTTAATGACCGTTGAAAAGGCGTCCCTTCGACATGTCCCGTCATGGTTGAAAAATAGTTCCAAAATGAAAGTTGAACAGACGTATTTGACGTTATCTGTTCTGTGTTACATATATTTTTATTAAGGGAAGCGCTCAAGCCAGACAGGATTTCAACTTTGTCGACTGGAGACCCAAGTTTGGTTTGAAGACAAAAAATGAACCAAGCACAATGTTCTCTCAGCATTCCTGATTTCTAACACACACTCACAGCGTTCGGCTGGTCTTGCGGCTGTCAGATCAGAAACGAAAACTACTGCTCTCCGTATGTTTTTCCATCGTCTCCGGGCGCATTCATTTGTAAATTGCGCACCCTTATTTTGTCCATTTGATTGAAAGATCTGATAAAGCCCATACATTTACACACCCATAGACCTTCCCCTCGAAGAAATCAGAACAGAAGTGGTTGAAAGTGGACAAAAGAAACGGAGTAAAATACCAGGTGTAAAAGGGAATATGTCTCCCTTGTCTACTTGGGATCTGATCGACCAAAACGCATCTACAAGGTGTAAACAGAGCCTGAGGCACTGGAGGATGGTGAGATGGACCCCTTGCCCAAACCCCATGTGGCGCACTGGCACTAAAGGTATATTCTTATGAATAGGCTGTTACCTGGGTTCACTTGTTAGGTGCCCTGTGATAAAGTGTGTGTTTGAAGCTTTGGGCAACTGGAGCAAAGAAAGGGACAGCTTTTGAGCAACAGGGCAAGGGACAAATGAAAGGGTCAGGTCTGCGTTTCTCAAAAGTATTGTGAGCTAAGTTTATCGTGGAGACCATTGGTGGCAATGGTTCTACGATCTACTTAGGCTTACAATGCTTTTAGGAAACGCTTTGCAGATTGCTATAAGGCAAGGGACAACTGAAAGGAGTCATATTTCTGCACCTTGAGGCCCTCAACAAAGCCCATTTTCAGCACCCTCCATTACCAATGTACTGTTAGGGAGGTTCCAGGAACAGATTTTGGAAGTACTGCTCCAGTCCCAGCCAAAAGTCCACACCAGGGGTCCTTCCTCTTTGAATTTGATCGCCTCACAGATTTGGACAAGGCTGTGTTTCGCATTATATCAATTCCAACCTAATCACTGAGATATCAGCAAATACAGTCAACAGGGCTTGACATTAACACCTGCCAACTTGCCAAATGTGGGTGGATTTCAGCAGTGGCGTGAAACACAGTCACTCCTACTAGCCACTTTGCCGTGTTGAATTTAATTTATAAAATATACATTTTAATTGTAGTATTTTTAAAAGGCATCTGAAATAACAAACTAAGTGCAATGTAGTGTTGTCAAAAATACAGATTTTTCAATACATGTCGATACCGTAACATCTGAAAAGCTTCCAATACTCATTTTCCTCTGAATAGATACATGATAACAGCTGTTCTTTCTTGTTCTCTCATCTCTCCGACAGCGAGCTACACACAAACCCGCCTCTCCTCACTCACTCGTTTCATTTGCTCTGGATGAATATTGTTGGTGTTACAGGGCTTGAATTTCTGCAAGGGATTGCTCTTATTGCACATAATTTTACTCATTCCTGCAGATTTTGTGCTCACACCCAAAGTGCGGCACATGAAGCCGCCTAAATTGGGTTCTTTTTCTCTGCTTATTGCACTCACACAGTCAAATACACACAAAATAATGTCAAAAAGCCGGTCTTTGTGAATGTTCACGTAAACACACAGTCAGTTATGTTTTAAGTGAACGTGAACAGTTGAGAAAGAAAACACACGTGTAACAGTATAATGGATCTGTGCGTCAGGTCTTAAAGTGACAGCAGCCTAACATAACTGCTGCCAAATTATGAGATGATATTAAAAATATCTATATTTTCCCCATGGTATCAATGTCAAAATTGTGGCCAGTGAAAATTAACTTTGGAAAACTGCTAGCCACAGTGACTGGTGAGCAAAAAAGTTAATGTCAAGCCCTGGCAGTCAATAGATGCGACAACCCAAGATGATAAGAGAAGCGCGGCCTTGAAGAGACTCGAAACTCTCCTGTTTCCACAACAGTTATTTACACCTCTGATTTGAAAAGGGTTCATAAATGGGGGTTTGGAAAGCCATGGTAAGGTGTGAGGGTAGAGGGGTGGTGAGAGGGAGGAGACTGCATGATAAAGGCAGGGCCTGAAGCGCAGCAAGACAGATCATTTGCATTCCTGCCAACTGGGCACTCACTTTATCAACTTTTAATAACTCTACATCCCACATCACTGCAGATTAAAAGCATGCTGATATGTATAGCAACAAATATGGCAGCATTTTCATACAGTTACGTCACATGAGACAGATGAATTAGGTCCAATTTGTTTGTAAATAATTGAGGTATTCTTATAGGATCATACATAGTGAATGGACACTGTGGCACTCACTTTTAGCTTTCTTCCCCTCTCGAGCGGCCCACAGGTTGAGCAGTGTTGAGCTCTGCTCTAAAAGGGAGTTGGGATTCTCCACACGGATCTTATTTATTTCATCTACATTAAACTGCAGTTCACGTCCCAACTCTGCACAGGAATTAGATATGATACATTATGTGCTAGCATGAATGTATTTGTTCCTTCACTATTAAGTGACTCATATTAGACTAAAGCATGATTTACTGTGTGTAAGTATGAGGGCTACATTTGTGCCACTCAATCAAATATTTTTGTATCAATAAACTTGACAAATCAAATAATCAATCACATATGAATTGTAGAAATTGGTGGATAAACAGATAAAGCAAAAATAAATGAATCAACAAAGAAATCAGAAATCGGTGTCAAAATAAAAATGTGGATGAAACTAACACGTTGAAAAGCTTCGCACATTTATTTTCTCACGGATTTATGTTGTAGGTCTATATTTATGCTCTTGTGTTACGCCAGTGCATCCCTAGCCACTTATGCGGAAAAATATGCAAAAAACATTATAATAGGCTAATAATCTGTAGCTTTTGAAGATTAAAGTGATTATGTGTTGACAGGAGAGCGTGTATTGACAAAAAACACTGCAGGCAATGGAACGCTGAAATAAGAAAAATGTGCATTTATTTGCATATATGATATGAAAGTGTATGACATGATCTGATACGCCTACTTCCAAACATCACATCATTGCTACATTTTGTACACATAAATTGATTAAACTAACAAAACTATATAAATAAGAGTCTACTTATAAGAATCTACTTAATTTAAATCTCCTTATTTTTAAGTTAATTTACAGACTGAATTCAATGAAAAGTGCTTAAATAATTAAAGGAGTAGTTCACTTTTTAAAAAACTTTTGCTGATAATTTACTCACCCCCATGTCATCCAAGATGTCCATGTCTTTCTTTCTTCAGTCGAAAAGAAATTAAGGTTTTTGATGAAAACATTCTAGGATTTTTCTCCATATAATGGACTTTACTGGTAGCCAAACTGTCCAAGGTCCAAATGACAGTTTCAGTGGAGCTTCAAATGGATTTAAACGACAACAGACGATGCATAAGGGTCTTATCTAGCAAAACGATCGGTTATTTCTAAAATAAATAAAAAAGTTTAAGTTTTATTAGCACAAATGCTCGGCTTGCTCTGTTCTCCTGTTCGAACTCGTTCTTCAAAATGAACGAATCTTTTTTTGAGTCATTTCATTCATTCAACGAACAAAATGAACGAAATTACTCGAAAAAAAGATTCGTTCATTTTGATGAATGAGTTCGAACAGGAGAGTCACGACCGCGGATCACAGAACAGAGCAAGGCATAAAACTTCGTTTTTTATTTATTTCTTTTAGAAATAACCGATCGTTTTGCTAGATAAGACCCTTATTCATCGTCTGTTGTCGTTTAAATCCATTTGAAGCTGCACTGAAACTGTCATTTGGACCTTGGACAGTTTGGCTACCAGTAAAGTCCATTATATGGAGAAAAATCCTAGAATGTTTTCATCAAAAACCTTAATTTCTTTTCGACTGAAGAAAGAAAGACATGGACATCTTGGATGACATGGGGGTGAGTAAATTATCAGCAAAAGTTTTTATAAAAGTGAACTACTCCTTCAAGTACAGTTGTTTTATTAGTATCCATTCCTTCATTTTTTAACAAAATTATTTATCTGTTTATACAATAACTTTAAAATGTCCTAATTTTATCAAATAATTGATTATTGATTGGTCAGTTAATTCAACAGATTTTTAGGTTGCATGAATAGGCCCCCGTATGAAGCCCCTATAGCATGAAAAAAGTTTAGCTTGTGCAAAATTATCTCTTGTAAAGCCAAAGAATTAAGCCAAAGCTAGTCAATATTTGATCTCATCTGCACATGCTAGACATTTGGGACCTTAAAGTAAATGACTTGTCAAAACATTTTGAGTTCTCCGCAGAGAAATGGACATCTGCCTTGACAAGACATGGCCAGTTAAGCATTCTGCTTGTAAAGCGAAAGAAGTGCATTCAAACCCACACACTCACCAGCCCAGCTCAGGCCTAGCTGTTCAGCTATTAAAGCCATCTTTAACTCCGTCCTTTCCATGGCGCTCAGTGATGCTGCAGAAACCAGACCATCATTGGCTCAAGAGTTCAGCAATCTGATGCTGCAGCTCACATCTTATTCAAAGCAGGGTCAGGCAAAGGTTGTATGAGATTTGGGGGCTTAACATGCAGGAGCTGTCAGTGTGGGAGCAATCTTACCCAAGGCTGGTTCATTTAAAGCACTGTATCTTTCTCTCAGAGCCAAAGGTGTCAGAGTCCTCCTTCGTTCATCACTTCCTATGATCTGTTATAAAGAAATGAATCACTGTTCGAGAACAAATATATATATATTTGTGTAGGGAATGTAAGCATGTGACATATTTTGACCTTTGTATTATTACCTTAATGCATGGTGGCATGGTAACATTGAGGTTGCACAACACATGTTGACAATCTTCGTATTTGGTTGATTTGCGCAAGAAAGACAAAAAGCCAGAGGGGTCTTTACTGCTGTCTCTCACCTGGGAGAAAAGGAAAAGAACATGTGATGATACAGGCAATTATTTGTTCATTAATATTACATTTGAGCCAAGCACGGGCTCCTGTTTGAGTCATAAATTATTTAGTTTGATACATAAAAATGTCCTTTATTATGTCTTGGTAGTCCATCGATGTCGATGATGATGATCCTTTGCACAACTCATCTATTTGTGGACTCGTATGTGACTGTAGAGTCCAATCCTTCGCAGTAGGGACATGGGAACTGTCCTAGTTCAGCAATTGCAGATTCAACCAACTTCCTCCTATCTCGGGCCTCGGTGATGTGCGCGCGGCGTCTCACCTCGAATGTGCCTTGTGCCTGCCTTGAGAGAGTACACCAGCCAGTCCTGTCTTGTGCACGGTGCTCTAGATCTTTTGGGGCGATTCCAGCAAGTGTCAAGTTGGACTTCACACAGTCTTTGAACCTTTTTCGTGGTCTGCCATGCTTTCGTTTGCCTGAGCAAAGCTCACCATATAGAAGCTGTTTTGGCAATCTACTGTCAGCCATGCGGATGACCTGCCCTGTCCATCGAAGCTGAGATTTCAAGATCATGCCTTCGACGCTGGTTGTCTTGGCTCTGTCCAGAACCTCAAGGTTCGTTTTGCGGTCTTGCCAGCAAATGCAGAGAAGTGACCTCAGACTGCGTATGTGGAACTGTTCCAGCTGTTTCAAATGTCTTCTGTACAAGGTCCATGTTTCACATCCGTACAGAAGGCCAGTAAGAATAATAGCCTTGTACAATTTTACTTTTGTGGTTAGTCTGATGTTGTGCTGGTTCAATACCTGGTTTTTCAAGCGGCCAAGAGCTTGACTTGCTTTGCATATACGTCATTTATTACGTAAAATTTAGATTCGCCCTTGCAGTATGTCTAATTCTTCTTTCGTTCTTTTTTTCAATGAAAGCATTTGGTGACCATGATGTGTGAAGCTCCAAACCGTGTACCAAATTTGAATGTGTGCAAGTGTGAATGTCAGGCCTGTTCCATACACACACATACTTGATGGATCTTGACAGCCCTTGCAGACTGTCTTATTTAAGTTAGTTTAGAAAAGAGACAATTGGATATTGTGCAAAAATAACTATTTTGCACATTGCAGATCTACTGTAACACTCACACCATAACCAACCAATCAAATAAACCCTATATTCACTATGGGTGAAAGAATCGATTTTGCAATCAATAAAAATTTAGTTTTGAGCAACTGTGCAACTTTTCTAAATGTCATAATCACTTAACAAACAAGTATTCATTACTTCAATGGGCTCATTGTTTCTGCCTTAAATTATTACATTGTTTAAATTAATACATTTTTAGCTAACTGTGATTTTGTAAATACATAACAG
Organism: Semotilus atromaculatus; assembly: GCA_031834385.1. Classification (NCBI taxonomy): domain Eukaryota; kingdom Metazoa; phylum Chordata; class Actinopteri; order Cypriniformes; family Leuciscidae; genus Semotilus; species Semotilus atromaculatus. Next base: position 3,389,063 of record JAULUF010000049.1, read on the forward strand.
TTACAGTTAATCTAATAACAGAACACTCTAAATTGCAATGTGGACATTTTCTGTAAAGCTGCTTTGAAATGATGTGTATTGTGAAAAGCGCTATACAAATAAATGTGAATTGAATTGAATTGAACTGAACTGGGTGAGATGGCTTTACCTTGACAGACACAGGCAGTCTGTTGTCTCTGAAGGCTTGGAAGCTGAAACAGCGAGGCTGCTGGGCAGCTTTCCTTATGGGAACCAGGTTTCCTGAACACTCCAAATACAACGGCATGCCCTCCATGACCTACAGAACAAACACCAATCGCTATATTTAGGGTTACAGTAGATTTACAGTAGATGCATCCTAAATCAATCACAATTGACAAAATCTAGTAAAGTCAACATGAAACTTCATAAGCAACACATTTACTTCTGTAATGTCACGTATTTCAGAATATTCAAAGAGAGAGAGAGAAAAAACGTAGGTTTGGATTTCATCTATGCGGATTTGATTGGATTGTGAAAAGTGGGTTTTCCATTCCAGAATGGAGCCGAACCTCAAATGCAATTTTGCGTTTAATTATGGAGAGATACTTGTTTTCTGAAACACAACCATCTGGCTATTGGTTACAATTATTTCCCACGCCCACACTGTAAAAAGGGGTAGCCTGCAATATACATATACAATATGTATATATATATATATATATATATTGCTGAATCCACCTAACTACTTTAATATGTACCAACAAAACTAAATTATATTAGTTAAATACAATCAGTTACCTTTTTTTTTTTCAATGTGCGGCCTTGGTGATGTCAGCTGAAAGTTGTTTAAATGGTGGAACATGTTACTGTGTTTATACGAAAAATTACTAAAACAATTCTTTTTGTTAGTACTTTAATTTGGAGAATTGTGCACTCATGAATCAGGTACAGTAAGACCAAGAATGTGTATTAAAGTCACCATGAAATCAAACTTGACAATTCTTGTATTATTATGGAATATTGTGGTATTTATAATAAATGATTTATTCGTGGGCACTTTTTTTAAAAATTCATGCATCCTTGACTGTGATCTTTAATCAAACTAACTGTTCCCTCATGTAGTGACATCTCTTCTCTGATGATGAGGGCGGGGCAACCTGTCACACACATGAGATCCACCGATAGCAACTATCCAATCAAATCCCCACAGACAAAATCAAGGCACGCCCACATTTGTTCTGGTTCCAGAAGTCGTTTCACTCGGATATACGTCACAATAGAGAAGAAAAGACTTTCTTTTCATGCTGATTTTAACAGGGTTCATTTTTATTTCATATTGACTTTTAAGGTTTAAATGTATTATTGTAGAAATAATGGCACTTGCTGTAAACACAATAGATGCATTGTAGATGTATCGTCTATATGAAGCACATAACACACTATATCATATGACCTCAATGTCTCTGCTACGAGCCACTTCAGAAAAGTTCTCGTGCTGCTCCAGGGTTTTGTCCATTTTGTCATCAGTCATGCAATAACAACGGAGACGACCCTCTCTGGCTTCATTCATCTTTGCAAAAACGACAAACTTGGCCATGTACGGCACGGCTGACAGCTCGCGGTACAGAAGGTTAGCGAAGGACACGGCCTCCGCCGTCCGAGGACAGTCAGCCAGCCAGAAGCTGTGGGAGAGTGACTGAGGTTATTAATGTGACCAAGGTCAAATAATACTTTTAGTTATTTATATAGCACATTTAAACACAACTTTGTTGCCCAAATTGCTTCACAAATTGAGAATATATAGAGAGAAAATAGTTAATAAAATATTGTTGTGAAGACTAACGGGAACTAACATGTGATGTAGAGGTTATGGTATTCAGTGACGACTTACCGGGCAGAGACATTGGTGGTGAAACTGGCACAATCATTGGAATACATAAGTTTGGTGGTGCCAGTTATATCTTCCCACTGGGCAGGAGCTGTGCCACCTATGAAACAGGTGAAAATAAACATGCAATAGATAAAAACACAAAAATAAAAACCCTTAAAAAAGTCTTGCTTGGGTGTCCAATTTGATAAATCTGGTTACTTTGGTTTTAAAATGATGGTTCTTGAATATAAATATATGTTTTACCTTAAAAAGCATAATCCTTGCATTGATCACTAATGAACCTTTGTTGAGTTGTGCAACTTATGTGCCACTAGTGGCATCAATTGGAATTGCAAATCATTTTTGTGTCTTTTTTCAAAATTCTCTGAAGGTGTGTCTATTTTGTTTAGTTTTGTTTAGATCTAGTTAGATATAGATTTGTCATCTCCTTAAATGTAATTTTTTTTGCTCATTTTAATATAATGTGTAAACAATGTTCTCTCATTACTTAGAAAAGTAACAGCACACCTCCTTCAACAAGGCGTATGATTTAAGCGATCATTCATCCCTAACAAATAACATTTTAAAGAGCCAGTCAAACTATGAATGGCTTCTTTATTTGTATTTGCACATTAAACTAGAAAATATTTTAAAATTAAAAACGACACACTCCATCACCTTTTATTAGCACCTATTGTTTACATTTCAATTTCCCCATTTTATTACATAATTATATAAACTCATTTTCCCAATCAGTATTTATCTTTATATACTTAAAATAAGAAAGGTAAGAAGAAAATCTGTAATGCATAAGCAACGATATTATTATTCATATACTATTATAGTATGTATTAATATGTTGAATTAGCTTTTTTATTTGTAGATTTTAATATTATTTTAGGTTTTGGTAAATTTGTTATGTACTATATGTATATATATATAGCATTAATTTATTTGCATTTCAGTTTTAGTAATTTTTTATTACATTTCATTTCAGTTAGTTTCTGATTTTTGAAGGCTTTTAAGAAGTTCATCTAATAATTATATTTCCTTTTATTTTAGCTTTGTTGCAATGAACAAAGAAGTAGCTGTAGTGAACAATAACAACACCGTTTTGCAATTGTATATAAGACATATCTAATAGAATAAGAAAAATAAACATACACTATTTTGCTTCAAGTAAAATGATCTTGTTTTGAGGACGTTTCTATTTTTCATCACCAGAAAGTAATGATTAAGAAAAATATTTTTTGGGTATTTTACAGTGTCATTGTTAGACATATTATGTAGTTATAATAACTATTAATTATTTTACAGTGTCATTATTACACGTATTATGTAGTTATAATAACTATAAATTATGCATAATTACATGCAACTAACCTTAATCACAACCCTATAGGCCTATACATGTAGTTCAGCACTTAAATGTATAAATACAGTGTAACAAAGACACCTGAAAATAAAGGGTAACAATTTATTTTAAAGTGTCATTGTTACAGTGTAATAATAGATTTAAGAATGGAGTAATATTAAATATTGATATATATACTTACCATAGGGTTAGGGTTAGGATTAGAGTTTGGTTTAGGGTTAGCTGCATTTAATTATGCATAATTTACTGTTTTGACTATAGAAAGTAGTACATGGGTTTCACTGTATTTTGATGGTCCCTTTAACACGTTCTGTTGACTATAAGCAGGGCCACACGGAATCTGCGCGTGCAGATTTCCGCAGATTGTAGTGCCCGTCATGGTCAAGTACGACCTGCTGTGATGATATACGACCTGTATGATATATTTTGTACTATTTGCTACTGCTATACCGGCGCATAGCTAAAAATAACAGATCTGTCTATTCACTGCCGATCATATGAAATTGCTTGATTGTTCAGCGAGTCTCTGTAAATGAGTGCCACATGTTCATATACTACACATCACATACCGTACTCAAGTACACGTTCATCTTCAGCATTTCATCGTCAGGTACACTCAGAAACCCGTCAAAATAAAAGTTCGGTTTAACGTGAAGAAATTATCACAGAAATATATTACTATTGTACAATAGAATCGAACATACTTCTCAAAATATGAACACATTGTGTAGTGCTTCATGCATAACATATATAAACAATAATATAGCTTATGTGTGTGTGTGTGTGTGTGTGTGTGTGTATATATATATAGTTATAGTTATATATTTATATATATATAGCTATATAAAACCATTCCGCAGATTTTTCCAAAAGTTTAGCGCAGAAATCATAAAAAAAGTCCGCAGATTCCGTGTGGCCCTGACTATAAGTAACGTTGCTCCTACATGTCTACTATCTCTCAGAGTGTTAGTTGAGTATTAATAGACTGGTAGGGTTAGGGTTAGATTAAGTTGACATGTAGTTGCAAAATTACTTATAGTCAGTGGAGTGTCTGTTGGAGGAGAAACACAATTAAAGTATTTGCAGATATTAAGCAGACAGTCTACTAATACTCCAATGAGCGTCATATAGTTACTTATAGTCAATAGCACATTCAAAAGGGACCATCAAAATAAAGTGTTACCAACACATGTAACATATGTAACAAGGACACGGTAAAACAAAGTGTTACCAAATAAAGAGTAACGATTGTTTGGGTAACACTTTATTTGAAGGGGTGTGCATAAGACTGACATGACACTGTCATAAACATGACATAACACCTGTCATGACCATGAAGGAGTTTTTATGAATGTTCATGACTGTTGTCATTAAGTGTCATTCGGTAAATTATGACACTTTTAATGCAAAGTTGACATTGTTTAAAATGTCTTTGTTATGACAACTTGACATTAACAAAGACAAAAAATGTCTTGATTATGACAACTTGACATTAACAAAGACAGAAATGTCTTTGTTATGACAACTTTAATTAATATTTCCCCTTACCTCAAGTAAAGTGGACATCTTTATAACTAGTTCAACGTGTTCCACTTTACTTGAGGACAAGTAAAATATTCATGACACAGTTATAATGGTGTCATGACGGCCAAAGTCAAAACCAACCACATATGACAGGTTAATGTAATGTTAACGCAAAGCTAAATAACTTCTTTAAGTTTGATAATTAGACCTGTTATGACATATTTGTGACAGGTTGACAGGTTATGATTTCTTGGTTAATGTCAAGTTGTCATAACAAAGACATTTCTGTCTTTGTTAATGTCAAGTTGTCATAATCAAGACATTTTTTGTCTTTGTTAATGTCAAGTTGTCATAACAAAGACATTTTAAACAATGTCAACTTTGCATTAAAAGTGTCATAATTTACCGAATGACACTTAATGACAACAGTCATGAACATTCATAAAGACTCCTTCCTGTTCATGACAGGTGTTATGTCATGTTTATGACAGTGTCATGTCAGTCTTATGCACACCCCTTCAAATAAAGTGTTACCATTGTTTGCAATGTAAGAAAGCTGCATGTCTGGTTACCGATGACACTGCAGAGCAGACGGAGGCTGGTGGTGTCGCCCTCGCCGGCGTCCCGTGGACTCGACCTCCAGGAGGGAGGCAGGGGAATCCTCAGGCCGATGGGACGGTGAAACTTGCGCCGGCGAGGCTCTACTGTCACCACAGGCCCGAACGTGGCTTGGTTCCCCAGAAGCTTGGCCACCAGCTCATCGGGGACCGGCTGGGCCTGAGTGCCGAGGAGAACACCACAACAGTGTGGAAGAGCGCAAAGTACAAGATGAGATGGGGTGGGGAAGAGCAAAGGTGAAAGAGAAGAAAACGGAATGAGAGTCAGACACGGAGAAATAGCAAATGGTATATTTACGTATGAATGGATGGAGGAATAAATGAGAGCGAGGTTCAGTACAAACACATTTTTTTATGAGAAGAAATCAAGGGAAAGAAGAGATCTTAATATATTTCCATTTTCTAATTATTGCAATCATTGCAATTCAAGACACCAAATTTAGCTTGTCAATCAGTCTTATTTATTAATGGAAAATGTGTTACAAACATTGAACCAAAACGTATTCACTTGCAGTAGAAACTAAAGACACGGACACAACAACTTGACCCTGTGTAGTTGTAAAGCTTTTGAAGATCTGTGAGTGCACAGTTCATTATAATCATAATGTTATTTATTTACAAGGAATTACAGATTAGGTTGTCAGGTGTACTATATTGCGGTTCATATGTTGATATTAGAGCATTACAATCCTTGGACAGTTCTCACATTCTAATGAATTATAAATAAAGTGTACATTTGTAAAACATATGCATATTTGGGTATTCGTTGGATCAGGAGTGGAATTAAGCAAAGTTTAAGCAACATTGAAAGTATTTCTCACAGACTTTGCGTTTATAATACCAAAAACTGAGTGCAAATCTGAGAAAAAATTTTGTACGTCATGTTTTGTACGTTTCTTTTTATGCCACTTTACAGATTTGCTGACTTCCAGTGTTTTTAAACTACATGAAACAATGTATGGTTTATAATTCAGCACAATGAGAACTGATCAAGTTTGACAATACATTTAGATTATTAGGTCACTTTTCACAAAGAAAACAACAGCAAAAATGAAGCAAAAATAATGTAACAAATGATATAAATGATTAAACATATAATGGGTTAAAAACACGTAAAAAAATCAGCTTTGGTACGAGCTGGTTGTTACACTTGAAAACAAAAGTAAAACACATGCATTTCATTCTAAGTTCCAGACATGTAAAATATAAAATTGCTTTAAAGATGTCTGTGTAGCTAATAAAGATCTAAAAAATATAATAAAAATTTCTGTATCTCAGTTAGACGTTTGTGTATAAGGTGCTTCAGATATTTTCAATAATACAGAAAAATAGTCATCATCCAATTATTACTAATCTTCATCTTGCTTTTTTACAACTTCCTCCTGCCATTACCCTGAAACATTCAAACAAACGTTCCAACCATTCTCAACTTTTGCTGCTTTTATTCTCCCGCACCGTAAATAAGTCTGTATATGCTGATCGATATATATAGAAAGAACCTATGTTTTGATCCAAGCAGGAAGTCGAAAGATCCCATCCCATACTATACCACACTTCATCATTCATATTCACCATCACCGAGCAACTTACACAATTACATTCATTCACTTTCCAAAGGCACAAGGTAAAATTAGCAAGAAATGAAAGATGAGATGTTTGACCAAACAGAAAAAATCTAAAAGCTGCGAGATACATTATAGTAATACGCAGGAGATAAGCTTCCATTTTCCATCACATCTTCCTCCTCATCATCCTCCTCCCATCTCACCTGCAGTCCAAGACGGACACGCTTGGTGACGGCCGTCTCAGGGAAACTGGCCTGGACCAATGGCACCAGCTTACTGGTGAGAGAACCCCCTTCTGGGCCAATCAGATCGTTCTCCTGCTGGATACGGGACACCACGGCAAAGTAGAGCGGGAAGTCGGTCGAGATGATCCGCCTGATCCTTTTCTTCACGAGTTCCTCCTGACTCTCCAGGTCTTCAGTTCACGGTCAACAGAGAAAAGACAATGAATGAACAACGTTTGCAAACGAATGAGACAAAATGACCACAGTTCAGAAACAGGACATTTATGCAGACATTACGGAGCCTGGCAAGAACATGTCTGACAGATTAAAAGTAAACAAAAAAAAGTGTATTTTACATTAAAAAAATTAATTAAAATTACATTTTTAACTCTTTCCCCGCCACTGACGCTATTTTCGTTTTTCCGTGTTTTCACTGTTATACGGTAGGTGGCGCTATTACGCATCTTCTGAAGGAATACTGAAATCCGGGATCAAAACAGGTGATAAACGCGTTGCCTATGCACGTTGTAGTCTTTGAAATTTATTTAAATTTGGGACCAAAAATTATTCAGACACTTTGACCTGACCATGTTTTGTGTTTTTTCTTTAACTGCTAATGTGACCTTTTTACTCCACAGACTGAACAACATGAAGCATTGCTTGGTAATTTGTTCATCTAAATTGGTATTATCTAATTGTGTAGTAAAATTTAACAGCTGACAGATATTCAACATAATTCATTTGAGAGACAGTCTAACAGAAGGATGAACATTTGATAAATCTGAGTTCTTGTCATATTTTATTACCATTTTCTAAACTATAGCGAATAAACTGTGATAATGTGAGAAATGTTGAAGGTGTCTGAATGCATTTTGGTTTGACTATAAGATTTGCTATAATTTAACAGCAAATGTTACTGTATATACTGTACATAAGCCATCAATACAGTATAACCACATTTACGTCACTTTAAACAGCAGCGACAGTTAGTACACACCTTCATCCATGCCATTGAGGATGGTCTCCAACACCTCGTCACCATATCGATTACGATGTTCCTTCCAGACTGATCCGTTCTCACTCCTCAAGACCACAAGTTCACGATCTCCCCGACCGAGAGCCGCAAAATGAGGAATCTCAACAATCACAGGCCTTCAGGAGCAATATGAGTTAAAGTGTTAGTTTGTCATTTAAAGGTGCAGTGTGTGATTTTTAGTGGTGAGGTTGTGAATTGCAACCAACAGAAGTTACGATGGCCGACAGGAAAAGATGTCGTCGGTAGCCAGTTAAGTAATGAGGTTTCTTTACAAAGATAAATAAAGAAATTAGGTTTACCTAATTATTCAGTAAAACGTTGTTATTGCGAATATTATTGTTACTTGTTCATCATTGTGTCAGTGTTTTATTGGCTGACTTTAGCTGTAGCTTCTTTGCACGAAGAACAACATAGTGACGAAATACGTTTGTCCGTTCAGGGCCACCGTAGAAACACGTCGGAGCATTTCAATGTAAGGAGACCCGCGGTGTATGTAGATTCTAGGGTAATTCTAAGGTAATAAAAACATAACGGTTCATTAAGTAAGGTCTTTATACACCACTGAAAACATAGTTATGTAGCCTATAGACCTTATGCACCAGAGAAACAAGGGCGCCGCCATCTTTAGAATATTGTCTTTGAACTTCAGTTTTTGCGGTCACTCTGTATATTTCTATGGCATCGCTGTCGTGAAGTGGATTTACTTATTGTAGAGTTAACGAAAGTTATCATGAGCATTGTAATGTTTATCATAAGCATTGTAAAGCAGATGACTTAACAAATGTTGACCGGGAAATTTTTTAAACTTCATAACTACACAAGATCGCTATGAAAATACAGACCGGAAGTCAAAAGACAACGAGCGCAGCGCTGAAAAGAGGCGGGGCTACAGAAGGCCTATATGATATAGCATTTCTGTCAACAGATTCTCCTAAATATTTCACCATGCACATTTAAGTTTGTAAAAAAAAAATCCTGTTTTTGTCAAATCTGGTTTCCTCACCCTAAGAACTGCATGCCGGCGGGACCCAGAGAGATGATCCGGCTGGCGAGACCCTCGCCCTCCACTAAAGGAGGGGGTGTAGCGAGTTTCTGAGGCTTGACCAGGCGGCAGGTGATCCGTGTCGGAGCCGCACAGGTTCGAGGAGGTATGATGACACGCAGGCCGTTGTGTCTACTCCCTCTCATCGAGCCGCCACGAGCGTCCACCATGAAGCTCACCAGGAAACTGAGGAACCATACGGACATGCAGGAATTCATGAATTCATAGGTTTCACTTTATTTTGATGGTCCCTTTAACACATTCTGTTCATGACAACTATCTCTCATTAGAGTGTTAGTTGAGTATTAGGTTATTGGTTATTGTTGGATATTTCAATTTCAACTGAATTCCTCCAAAACGTCACCAATACTTCTGGTAGGGGAAGAAAACTAACCCGGTGTGGATGGGACTGGCCACCGGACTGACATTGTCTGATGTTTCTGTGGCGGGACTGCTGGGAATCAGGGAATCCTCGTCGTACTCCTTGGCCAAAGGAAGTGGCGTCTGCAGCTGTACATGTGTAGATATTGACATGTGACAAAAATACACACGTAAAGTAATCTGATTTGACCTTTAAAATAACTTTCTTTTGTCTAACCTAATGTATTCATGCTTTTTTTTATATATATTTTTTTTTTCTTTGAATCATTTATTTAAAGGTGCTCTATGTAACTTTTCTACTAAAATGAATCCTTTTTTTATTGCCTGTGTGTGAAAGGGTTGTAATCACACATTACAATGATCCACTAGTCAGGTTTTGCTATTACCTCTGAAGGCCAGTATTCCTACATTTATGTGAAGGCTCCGGGTCGGATTTCCCACGAAATCCATCGGATGTGACGTGCATGCGCACGCCCGAGCCTCTCTCCTTTATATACAGTCTATTGTAGACGGTCAGGGAGTTACGTCCGGTCAAAGGCGCAAGTGTTTCGGCTCGAGCCCACCCCTGAGGTCCAACTCGCCCGGGTCCCCGAGTTATAGCCGTTTGAAATCGGAGGTCCAAGCGAACGGCGATCAGGTAGGGGGCGTCCTCGGGGCCCGCCACTCTAGCGTTCGGGCAAGGGTCCCCCTGGGACCTCCTCTCCCGAATTTGAGCTCTCTGGGTCTTCGCGTTCCAGAGATACGAGCGGTTCTCTTCTGAGATCGTGGCGTCACCGGCGTCCGCCATTTTGCACCGCGCCCGATGGTTTTCGCGAAAACACCACCAAAAATTATGAAACTTATATGGTTCTTTTCAGCTCGACTAGATGGTTCCAGTGAGCTATGTGCTCGCCGAATCCGTCGAGTATTCGCGGAGATATTTGTGTAATAGACGGTATTGTTTATGAGTTCGATGAGCGCTCTTGTAAAAATTGACTGCAATCTGAAATTTCACCACTAGAGGCCGCTAAAAGTTCCAAAGAGCCCTTTTAACTTACAATATTATTATATACACCTGTAACCTATAATTATTATCATAGCGTTTTGTTTTACAGTAATAAAATTGTTTTTTTTTAAATAAAACTATGGTATTACATGGTACTCCAAAGTATTATGAGAATACTATGATACGGGCCCATTTTAAGTGTCTGAACGGCACTAAGACTAAAAATGTATACAATATATGCTAACTTTCAAAGGTGTGTTGCAATGTTTATGAAAGAAGTCTCTTACCAAGGCTTAATTTATTTTATTCAAATATATTTTGAAATGTAATTTATTCCTGCTGAATTTTCAGCATCACTACTAGTCTTTCAGAAATCATTCTGATTTGCTGCTCAAAAAACATTTCTGATTGTTATCAATGTTGAAAACAGTTGTGCTGCTTGATATTTTTTGGAAACTGATATTTTTAAAGGATTTTCTGATAAATATAATTTTTTTTAGCATTTATTTGAAATAAAACATTTTTTGAACAATTTTAAAGCCTCTACTGTCACTTGCAATGCAATGTAATGCATGCTTGCTGAATAAAAGTATTCATTTACACACACATATATATATATATATATATATATAATTTATCAAAGAAAAATCTTAAATCTTAAAATGTAAGTACATAGTAGTCTAAAAACACCAGTTATAATGTGGGACCTATGATGATACCGGTGCACATATTTACCTGCTCGATATCATGTTCTTTCAGCATGACTGTTTCGGGAGACACGCATGGGATCCTTGGAAGAGCAGGGGAATGATTCCTGAGGAACACAAGTTCAAATTCAGCCTGACACAAAGGAATCAGAAAATGACAGTTCTTCGGTCCCATCCTAACTCATCTCAGTGGCCTTTCCTCTGTTTGGGCTCTAATCTTTTCTATATTCAAACAACAATACTAAATCTGGTTCAAAATATCCTACGTAATTTCTTCCACCAACATTAAGCTGTCCTCTACTTCCTGATTTATCTGATTCATCTTCAACATCATCGCTGCAACTCTCCCTCGTACTCTAGAACTTTCTTTGGGGAAAGGAAATCCTCATCATGGTCCTTTATGTCCTCCATCTTCAAATACCTGGCCCCCTCGTTCCCCAGCAGCTCCTCGCCTGCCGCAAGGAGGGATGACAAGAGAAAAGAGAAAAAGACCAGACTTAGTGAAAGGGTTTTAAATGTGCCATCAAGAGGAAATTAAAGCTGAATGAAAACTGATTGGACAATATGGATAAAAATGGAGTGAGAGCTGTTGAGTGAGTGAAAAATGTTATGACAGTAACAAAGAAGCACCATGGTACTACCAAGGTTCATTTTAAAGGGATAGTTTACCCTAAAATAAAAAGTAAGTCATCATTTACTCACCCTGGTGTTGTTCTAATGTCGAACGCCCTTCTTTCTTTTATGGACCACAAAAGGAGTATTTAAAAAAAATGTCCCGTTCATGCTCGTCCATATAATGGCAGTGAATAGTGACCAACATCAAGTTTTTTTTTTAAAAAGATGCAAAAGTATCACAGAGTGATCTTATGTAACACGTGTCGGATATTTCTAGTGTTCTGGGGGTTTACGATAGGGTTTGGTATTGGGTTTTATGTATTATTTGACGAAATTCTTGAACTTGGTCTTCAGTGTGCGCTCATGAGACGCGATTAGCACCGTAGTTCAACTCCAACTCGCCCACAAGTTGTGAGAAATCAAGAGTAACAAAAACGCAACATGAAATACAATACCTGTACCTTCTTCTCTGAGGGGAATTTATCTGTCGTGTTCGTCATAACAAGAAGTTATCGCGTTCACATCTGTCAACTCATTCTGACCGTCATCAGACAAAGCCAGTTCTGGTCTGGAGATATTTGACAGTGAAGAAATTGGGATTTTTTTTTTATTTTTGCCATTTAATTTCATGTTGCATATTTATTAATCTTGATTTCTCATGACTTGCGTGCTTTTTCTGGGCGAGACGGAGTGAACTGCTGCGCTAATACACTTACGCGAATGCGCAGAAGACCAACGGACAAGGTCACGATTTTCATTAAATAATACATTTGATTTTGGTTTGTTTTCCACCAAACCCTGTCGTACACCACCAGAATACTTGGAATATACGGCACGTGTCACATGGGATTTTAAAAAATCCACTTTTTTAAAAAGCTTGATGCTGGTCACTATTATCTGCCATTATATGGACGAGCACGAGCAGGACATTTAAAAAAAAAAAAAGCCTTTTGTGGTCCGATAAAGTATTAGAACAACACCAGGGCGGGTAAATGATGACATAATTTTAATTTTAGGGTGAACTATCCCTTTAAGAACCTGAGTACTATGTAAACACCATGGTATTCATTCATTTGTTATACCAAAGTATTATCTTATAAAGTGTACCATGGTACTTCCACAATACTTTTTTTGAAAAGGGAAAGCAACGCATTACTGTAATCAGATTACTATTTACTCTAATAAATGTAACCAGTTTCAGTAATCCCATCACAATTAAGTTTGAGTCTTTACTTGCTTTGCATTTACAGTTTTCAGAAACAATTAATAATTTCAAGCCTAAATGTGACATCCAACAATGAATATTGTTTTGTTCAAAGTTATTTTTGATTCCTTTCAATTGGTTGACAAGCCTGTGAACTCGCTCGCTCACTCACTCTGCAAACTATTGGATATTTTATCGTGGGAGCGACACTACATTTCATCTCTTCACACGGCAGATAATGGAGAGAGATCCATGAGTTGTTCACAAACTCCTTGTTTACTTACAAGGACAATTTGGTGTATTTTTGTGATGTCGATCTGGCAAATGTTTTTATAGCTTTTCGAAATTCAATCATGTAACATGATTACTGTTGAAATGTGTTTCATTCCACTGTTGAAAAAGTAATTAGTAAGTAATAACTAATTACTTTTTTGAATAACTCTCCCAATACTGAATTGCATGTGAGTGAGAATGAAGAAAAGGGAAAGATTTGTGATGGACATACTGCAACAAAACATACCAAAGCAAATGAATGAGAAACATTTGTGTGTGTGCGTTTATAATATTAAATTAACTACAAAGCATAGGCACAGATGACCTTCAAAACCCAGTGCCTTCAGGGATATCACACAGCTAAATGCACAGTCATTGGTAAACTGTGCTTGTTTTCATAAAAAAATAAGACATTAATCTTAATTGTGTCTATTGAGGTGATTTTATTAGCCATTCTCTTGGGAAGTTGTCTTGCAAACATACACACTATAATTGGTAGAGCAGAAAATAACTATGATTTTTTAAACATAATCAACAAACCTGCCTTTCAAAAGCAATAAGGTCAAGCAGGCTTTAGTTCTTTCATAGACTGTATGTGTGTGTGTATAACATATAAGCAGTAAGCACCTATAATAAATATGCCATATATATTTTATATAGTACTGTATATACTCAATATATATATTAAATTATGAAACTTAAAGGATTAGTTCACTTTTAAAAAAAAACATCGAAAAGAAATGAAGGTTTTTGATGAAAACATTCCAGGATTTTTCTCCATATAATGGACTTCATTGGGTACCAAATCAGAAAAGGTCAAAATGACAGTTTCAGTGCAGTTTACCAGACGATAAACGACACCAGACGATGAATAAGGGTCTTATCTAGCAAAACGATCGGTCATTTAAAAAATAAATAAAAAAGTTTATGTTTTATAAGCACAAATGCTGGCCTTGCTCTGTTCTGTGATGCGCGTTCGTGACTCACGTAATACGCAGATACGTTGAAAAGGTCACGCGTTGGCGGAAGTACCGAGTCAGTGTTTACAAACGTGAGGAAGGAGGACCATATACACATATTCAAATGTCTTTGTGTCAGTTTATCGTTTAAATGCCCATTTCGTGTGCGTATCCTGAGTGTTTTAATATTAAAAAGGCTAAAAGAACATTTTCGTCAGGACAGAAGCGTGACCTTTTCAACGTATCTGCGTATTACGTGAGTCACGAACGCGCATCACAGAACAGAGCAAGGCGAGCATTTGTGCTTATAAAACTTAAACTGTTTTATTTATTTTTTAAATGACCGATCGTTTTGCTAGATAAGACCCTTATTCATCGTCTGGTGTCGTTTATCGTCTGGTAAACTGCACTGAAACTGTCATTTTGACCTTTTCTGATTTGGTACCCAATGAAGTCCATTATTTTTGAAGTCCATTATTATTAATGAAGTCCATTATTTTGGTACCCAAAAATCCAGGAATGTTTTAATCAAAAACCTTAATTTCTTTTCGACTGAAGAAAGAAAGACATGGACATCTTGGATGACATGGGGACGAGTAAATTATCAGCAAAAGTTTTTTCAAAAGTGAACTAATCCTATAAATTTATGCATTAGATTTGCACGAGGCCGCCATGTGAAGTCCATCTGTGTGAGAGCCCAGATACATATGAAACATTTTCAGGACATTATGTAAACACACATTTAATATCTGTAACTTCACCAGGAGCTGAAATACAGTGCTGTCCACATTATAATGTCTGATTTTATATGACTTAATTATTGATTCTACAACAAGTTCTTAAAAAAAAGTGCCGACACTTTAAACATTACTGATTTTGCAAATCATAATACTGAAGAAATTAACAAATGCATGAATATAGTGTAGTAATGTTATATTTGCAAATCCTTAATCAGTATTTTTGTCTTGTAAATGTATTTGATAAGAAACATTGCACAAGATAAGACTTGTTTTCAGAGACTATAATGTATTCCTCATAACCTATTGGGTACAAAGTATTTACCTGTGGAGTACAAGACAAAACTAAACAGTAGCACTTTATTTTACAGGGACCCTGTTACACATCTTACAAGTATTTAATATCAGTAAATCATGTATAATTACAAGAAACTAACGCTAATTATAGAGTAAGTACATGTTGTTAATTAATATTACTCAACACTTATTTGTATAATAACACTGTAAAAAGGATACCTAAAATAAAGTTTAACCAAAAAAAATAAAACAAACAAATACATTTAATTTAACCCTCCTAATGCATTCGGGTCCATTTTAACCTGAAAGGAGTACATACAAATTTTTGTAAAAAAATCCATAGTTTTTTTTTTTTATTTAACTTAATTTAACTTAATAAAATTAAACATTATGCTTGTAAAACAAAAATTTTATAATTTTTTAATTAATAAAAAGGGGGTAAATTGAACAATAGCATGGTAAAAATTATAACATTTAAAAATTGTGCGCGTTCACTGAACAGATACAATATAGTTTTAGTTGAAAAATATTAAGTTATGACTGTTTTATAAGCATAAGTTCCAAACGAACCCGGAAATGCAACAGATTTACAGTTTATTTATGCAAGATACAAGAGTTCTTATATAGTCTCTGTGTTTTATTATTTTATGCAATTTTGATTCTCAAGTAACTATATTTAAATAAAGTTTCTGAAAAATGCGACAAAACTAATATTGAACATGCATCACTTTTTGTTCACGGCCCACTGAACTTTCCATCACACAAATCTGTGCTACTCCAGAAAAAAAATGTAAAAAGAGATGTAGCAGGTTAGTGGGGGAGAAGTTTCAGGAATAGTTAAGTATTTTGGAAGGCTTATTAACTTAAATGCACACATGCTGATGACACGTCCATCATAATTGTCAAAATGCACCAGAGAATGACAATGTGTTTGTGTTTGTGTGTGTGTGGGCGCACTTGAAATGAAGTCACTGTACGAAGAAAAAAGAGGGAAATTCATACCCAACGTTAGCTGTGCAATTCCTAGAAAAACCAAGAGGAGTCTACTTCAGGATGCTCTTTAAATGCCCACTCATTTTATTAAAAGTTCAAAGTCTTGTATTTCGAATTAAAATACATACAACTCTAAAACAGACCATGAAATAAAAATCGAGAGCTGTTTTTACCTTCATCTTCAGACACATCCAAGATCTCATCAACTGTCTCCGGGAAACTCATGCGATGCTTTTCTGTGGTGGTCTTAAAGGGAAGTGTTTATTACGACAAAGTTTATTTTATAGAAGTCATAATATCAGATTAATTTGATGAAAATTCATTATGAGAACTCATTATTTGAAATATTTCAGTCTGGCTTTCAAAAATGTCACTCCACAGAGACCGCATTGGTCAGAGTTCTTAATGATATTTTAATTACTTGCGACTCTGGTGATTTTACAGTACTTGTTCTTCTCGATTTAACAGCAGCGTTTGATACTATTGATCATACTATCCTAATTGACCGTCTAAGGCACTATGTTGGTATAGGAGGTACAGCTTTGAAATGGTTAATATAATTTTTAACAAAAAGGAGTTTCTCAGTTAAGATGGGCGAATGTTATTCGAGTACAGCACACCTACACTATGGAGTTCCGCAGGGCTCTATTTTAGCTCCATTATTATTTTCTTTATATATGCTTCCTCTTGGGTCCATTTTTAAAAAACACGGTCTGTCATTTCACTGCTATGCAGACGACACGCAGGTCTATTTGCCCGTGAAACGAGATTTTTTAAGCCTAATGTCTCTTACAGCATGCCTAGAGGAGGTAAAGGCATGGCTTTCTTTAAATTTTTTAATTTTTAATGAAAAGAAAACCGAAATCATTATGTTTAGCCTATCTGAGCTATCAAAATCCTTAAACCTAAATCTGGGTGAGATGTCCGTGTACTTGAGACCCTGGGTGAAAGATTTGGGTTTTGTTTTAGACGATAATCTAAAATTTGATCGTCAAATAAACTCTGTGGTAAAATCGTGTTTTTATCAGCTACGTCTGCTCGTTAAAGCAAAACCGTTCCTCTCATTTAAAGATCTTGAGAAATTAATTCATGTATTTATTTCGTCGAGACTGGACTATTGTAACTCATTATATCTGGGAATTAGTCAGCAAACACTATCTCGTTTACAATTTGTCCAAAATGCTACGGCCCGTTTTTTGTGCGAAAAAAAAAAAGAGAGAGCATATTACACCGATTCTAAGATCATTGCACTGGTTACCGGTGTGTTACAGAGTAGAATTTAAAGTATTACTTTTAGTTTATAAATCTTTAAATGGATTAGCACCAACGTATCTAGTGGAATTATTAATAGAAAAAAAGCCTGAAAGGTCTCTACGCTCTTCAAATCTGGCCTTACTGTCTACCCCAAAATCACGGCTAAAGCGCAGAGGAGATCGAGCGTTTTGCATCGCTGCACCTAGACTTTGGAATACTCTCCCAATTAGCTTAAGACAGGCTCCATCTCTTACTATTTTTAAATCTAAACTTAAAACATATTTATTTTCAAAAGCTTTTGAATAAAGACTGTGTTTTTGTATGTGCTTACATGTTACTTAAATATAAAGTTTCTTATTGATTTGTGAGTCTATGTGGAAAGCACATTGGTCAACAGCTGTTGTTTTTAATAGTGCTATACAAATAAATTGTCATTGTCATTGTCATTGAAAAGTGTAACTTACCATAGTGACTGTCTCTTCGGTGACCAGTTTGAGCACGTCAATGACTGAGATGTATCCAAGTCGCTTTGCGATGGCAAGAGCTGATGTACCATTCTATAGCATATATAGAATATAAATATTAATGTGTTAATTTCATCAGTCAACATCCAGCATATAAAAAAAAAAAAAATCAATGACGGTAATTATTGTCTGGCCTCTTACAGATGTAATTTCATTTGGTTGTGCACCGTGTTTCAGGAGAAGCGTCACAATGTCCGTATGGCCCTGTTGAGCAGCCTGATGGAGCGGCATATACCCCATCTAACAGTCCCACGAAGAAGACAGAAAGAAGAATCACACATAAGATCTCTTTAACATGTCACTTGTTTCTGCTAGAGAGTGACCAGATTGTCAACTGCTAATTAACACTCTTGCTTCTCAGATTTGTCTTCTGAGAAAAATAATTTGTCTCTAGAGTTTCAGAAATGCACAGATGTCAATTGTCAACATACTGATTCATATTCCTGTTCTAGGATTAGGAATCCAAGGGAGAACATCTGAGACAAAGTTGAACGTTTGAAAAGTGAAACAACTGAATAAAGCAAAAGCAATATGTCACTTACCCTGGTCTTGCTGTTTACGTTGGCCTGTTGCTGTAAGAGGAACTTTACCATCTTGATATTGCCGTAATGACAAGCCACATGAAGGGGAGTGTAACCCATCTGAAGAGAAATCAACAATGATGATCATAATCATTGACTACATTGACTACATAATCATTGGCAAAACTTGACCTCATGTAAACACAATATTGATGTGATTAAGCTCATAATTGTAGTAACCATATGCAGAGTAAAATATGTGGTGTATGCCTATTTTAATCGCAATAAACAGACATGTAAACACTTTAATCGCATCTATTCCACTCTGACCAAAGTGCTCACTGATGACGTTGTCATCATAAACGCAGATTCATAAATATAGCGGTAAAGAAGACATCACAATTTTGAGGTGGCAAAGAAACGTCTCGGTTATGTATGTAACCCTCGTTCCCTGGAGGAGGGAAACAGCGTGGCACAGCAGATGTGGCGACGGGATGTGGCGTCTCCGTTCCCTCCTTCAGGGAACGAGGGTTACATACGTAACCAAGACGTTCCCTTTCAGTCGGTAACTCCGACGTCACGTCGGTGACCGACGAATAGGAATCCCTACGTAAGGGCCAAAGCTGCTGACCCCCTCCAGCGCCCTGTGTAAACCTCCGACTCCCTCTTACCTGATGGGACAGGGCTTACACAGAGAAGTCCATCACTGCTGTTCAGAGACTATTGGATAACATGGGGAAAGCGTGCCCTTCCCATTGGAAAAGGAACACTGCGGACGCCACATCCTTCCCTGAAGGAGTTATGTGGAGATGATATATGGACTAACCCTGTGGGGTAGTTTGGCACCAATCTCTTTAAGAGATGGGTTCTCCCAAGGCAAAGACACGGGCTACCGTTTAGGAACGACCATGGAAAAAGCAGCATATGGGATCCCCGCAGGGTCACACATATGGCACCCAGCTTAGATCCGCTTCTCAAGGATTCAGTGAGATATAAGCCTGACGCCAGACGCTCCACCACGCTCAGCTGCTGAAGGGTGAAGGAGGACTCAACAGGTTTTTGACTCTGGAGACATAAGCGCAACTTAGGCGCAGCAAGCCGAAAAGAGACGGGCCTCTCTGTGCTTTGACCCGTTTGAGGTGAGAACACAGGAGTAACCCGGCTCTACACGTAGGCTATAGAATCTAGTGAACGCGTTGGGTGTCGCCCCGCCCGCAGCTCTATCTGTTAGCGAGGCGCCACATGCCAGTGCCCAGGAGGATGCAACACTTCTTGTTGTGTGAGCTCGCAACCTGAATGGGCAAGGCACGCCTTGTACTTCGTAAGCCAAGGTGATGCCATCCACTATCCAATTGGCCATCCTCTGCTTGGAGACAGCCTTTCCCTTCTGCTGGCCTCCGTAACAGACAAAGTGCTGGTCTGAGGTCCTGAAGCCTTGAGTTCTGTCGACGTATAGTCGCAGAGCACGGACGGAACAGAGGAAAGCCAGGGCTGGGTCTGCCTCCTCCGAGGGCAGCGATTGCTAACGTTAAGCTACATTCGAAGTAGATTGGCCTCTATAGCGAGATTCCTATTCGTCGGTCACCGACGTGACGTCAGAGTGACAGAATGAAGGGAACTAAGTTCATGTTGACGACATTGCGCGACGAGTATAATGCAGTATACTGATATCAAAAACAACAAAATGAGAACAACAAGACATTTTAGTTGCATACAGAGTCCAGTAACACACCTACTATATAGAGTTCATCATCTGTGCTGTGCATTGGGGTATGTGAAGAATGGCAGTAAAAATAACCAACATTTTTTGCGCATAATCAGAATAATGAAAATTGTTTGGGTCATGTTTACTGATTACTGGAAATAATCACATTATTGGTGCACATGTAAAAGTAGTCATTGATTATTATCAATAATAATGTGAATAAAGTTTTGCAAGTTTTTACCCGTGTAGCAGCATAGACGGATGCCTCATGTTTCACTAGTATATCAGCAATCCCAACATGCCCCTCCTGAGCCACAAGGTGAAGAGGGGTCAGACCGCTCTGAGGACAGACAACAGAAGTGTATCATAATCTGACACAGATTTTCCTCCATCCTTCAAAAACTGCATCACTAACATCTCCGCCATGAAATAAAGACATTGTTCTCGGTTATTATCTTGCAATTCTGATAATATCTGTGTGTGTGTGTGTGGGGGGGGGGGGGGGGGGGGGTACTTGCTTCAAAAAGGGTGCAAAAATGTAAGTATGATAAGTTTACCTTATTGCCTAGATTTACATTGGCCTGCTTTGAGATAAGCAGCAACACCATGTCTGGTTGTCCCTCTTGGGATGCGAGGTGTAAAGGTGTGACCCCTTGCAGTGACTCAGCGTTGGCAGAGGCTCCATGCTGCAGTAAACTACTCGCAACCTCCACCTGGTTCTGCTTCGAAGCAATATGGAGCGGAGTATAGCCATTCTGAGGAGTAAAAATTCACAAATGTATGCACTTTGTGGCTAAAATAAACGAGTTGAAAATAATGATTAAGACTGTGAGTTTTGGCAGTGTAATAACAGTCAAGCAGGGCATTAATAGTGTCATACTCGAGCGGCACTGTGTGGCGATCCCCCTTTGCTGAGTAAAAGATTGACCACATCTAGATTGTTATGATGGACGGCCACATGCAACGGCGTGAGTCCAACCTGTAGAGGAGAAGGCATCTTACATCACTACTATCAATAATACACAAGGAAAATTCAATAGATATGAATGATAGAACACTAGTAGTACTACCACTGAAAAAAAATGTGTGCTTAATTGTGTTGATTGTGCACTTGTAGTGTACTTCAAATTTTAAAAGTATATTTTAAAAAACTACTTCAGGATAATATCATATTAATGAAATAAAAGGTCATTTCAATGTAAGGATTTCCCAACAGTCAGGTCAGTAATAAAATGAATGTGATATTGGTTAATGGTCACATGACATGCAAGTAAACAAAACAAATTTTTTTTGTAAATGTTTTTTTTCTTAATTGCTTTATAGCTTTTCATTAAACTCATGAACCGCCTGCAGTTCCACCATGAACCCCAGTCTAGGAAACCCTTCATGATGTTGATAAAGAATGAAATATAATTACTTTCTCTTAGTAAATTTATATCAATATGGTACAAGATTATCCTATTCAAATCAATGTGATAAACGAGCTGGGTCAAAAGTAAGCAAAAAATATTCAGAATGCATTGCCTAAAATGAGTAATCTAGATTACATTACAAACTGCAATTTTTGTCATGTAATCTGGAATCAGTAACCGACTACAATTTATATACCCAGGATTGCATGTTATATATGTTAAATTGTAATCAGATTATAGTTACTGACTATGTTACTGAATTTCAAATAGGTTGTATCTGTTTACACATGTCGACACACAAGCCATTGAAAGACCCATTTCAGTCAACCACTAATTCTATCGGTAATGCCTGGTTCAGATTACACGATTTTTTTGTCTGTTACGATAGTCACTGTGTCAGATTACGCGATTTTGACTCCTAAAATCTTGTTGTGTCGTGGACAAGAAACATGTCAGACTACACGTTGTTTCCTGACCCGTGATGTAATGGGGAAGGCGAAACTAGC
The DNA here is from genome assembly GCA_031834385.1 of Semotilus atromaculatus. Taxonomy (NCBI): domain Eukaryota; kingdom Metazoa; phylum Chordata; class Actinopteri; order Cypriniformes; family Leuciscidae; genus Semotilus; species Semotilus atromaculatus. Next base: position 3,411,350 of record JAULUF010000049.1, read on the forward strand.
GAGTGACTTCCGGAAACGAACGTAAACAAATGGATAAAGCGGTGAGTGTTGTATTGGCTGTCCTGTGTTCAGAAAAACATAAAAAAAAGAAAGAAAACCAGACTATGGACACGTTCCTGGATTGCTCGAACAGGACAGTATGGGCTGTCAATCCTCCAAAGAGAACTTGAGGTAAAATATTGTTTTCTTATATATTTTTACTTTTAGTCAGTAGTACAAGTAAAATAATGTTGCTAGCTTGCCACAACGATAACATATTACAAAAACAGATTGTTAAAACCTCATACGTGTGACGGAACCCGTCGTGGACGACCGTTAAAAAAATTAAACATGCTAGTCTTTTTGTCGTGATGTCGTGAAGCATCGCAGACGCGACGTAGGTTGTCGCCCACTATGACACACTATACGAGATGATACGATCGAATCTTGCGTCCCGACTCCCGTTGTCGTTTACGAATCCCCACGACACCCTACGTCAAATGGATCATGACAAAATCGGGCTAAAATCGTGTAATCTGAACCAGGCATAACACTTTATTTGATAGTGTCCTTGTTACATATGTTACATGAACTTACAATAATAATAACAACAGTAAATTATGCATAATTACGTGCAACTAATCCTAATCCTACCCTAACCCTATAGTAACTACATGTTGTTAATTAATATTTCTCAGTACATAAATGTATAATAACATTGTAACAATGACACCTTAAAATAAAGTGTAACCATTCCATCTATATAAATAGCTATAGAATTAACTATAATGCGTATAAATGCATACATGCATGCAGGTGGTTCATACTTTGCCTGCAGCATTTGGATTGGCTCCTCTCTCTAAAAGCAGCACTGCCACGTCCAGCTTCCCGTATTTGGCCGCCACATGAAGAGGAGTGAAGCCTTTCTGCATGACACCAACCAAACAGCAGAGAGAGATTCAATACAAAACCAAATCTATATTAATTCAATATGCTGGTGACTTAGGTCTTGGGTAGAGCACTGTACCTTGGTCATTTTGCTTAGCTGGGCGTTGACGTCCAGGAGGATGCTGGCAGTTTGTGTGTGTCCCTCACGGGAGGCGATGTGCAGTGGAGTGTGTCCTGCTGTTGTGTTGGAGTCGGGGTTTGCTTTGTGCTCCAGCAGAAGCTTCACCATCTCGTTGTGGCCCATACGGGCTGCACAGTGTAGCGGCGTCTGGTCATCCTGATGGAGGTGAAGATCCATAAGAGATATTTTTGAATAACATGACACACACACACACACACACACAAAAAAAAATTTGTTATGGCCAAATTTATTAGTTCTTCTCAAATTGTATTTATATTATACATTTAATTTTTATTTTTTTATTACATATACAGGTTAATATACTATATATATTTTTTTTATAATATTATATATTATTATACATACAGGTTTTATTTTACTATTATTTGACAACACTTTAGTTTAGGGTCCAATTCTCACTATTAACTAGTTGCTTATTAGCATGCATATTACTAGGATATTGGCTGTTTATTAGTACTTATAAAGCACATATTAATACTTTATTCTGCATGCTCTTATTCTACATACCTTATACCTAAATTGAATAACCACTTTAATAACTATTAATAAGCAGTAATCAGGAGTTTATTCAGGCACAAATAGTAGAAAATAGTTAGTTTTAGAAACAAGTCCCCTTGTTGTCAAGAACTGCTCCGAGACACGAAAGTTGAGATCCAAAAGCAGCTTTTAATTAAGGGGTAATCCAAAGAACAGGCAATAGGTCAAACACAGGCAGGCAGTCCGTAAAAACAAACAAACAAACAAACAAAACAGGCAGGGGTCAGAGGCAAAAGAGTAATCCAGGGAACAGGGGAGGAAACCCCAAAAACCAAGAGACATGAAACCAGGGAGAATGCTCACGCCCATTTCACACATACTCCGTTTGCAGTGCGTATGCGGTGCGTATTTTTGTCCGTACCCATGTTAACAGAGCTTTCACACTGCACGCGGATGCGGTCCGGCGATCCGTTCCAGGTGCGGTGCGTATACAGCAGTGCGATCGTTTCCGCACCGAGTCTATTTCTGCTGTGCTGTACACGCTGAAGTAAAGTGACAGCGCACAGTTCATGGTCAAAATGAACACAAATTGACATGAAAATGTAGTAATTTCATCATAAATGCATTTAATTAAATAAAATACATAGTAATTTTACCATAAATGCATTTAATTAAATACTACTATTTTTCATAGTCATCTTTTTACTTTAAGACCGGGGTAAAACAAGGAAAACTACAATTTACTTCAACAAGGCGACATAATGAACGACACTCGTCTCATTTGTGGAGGTTGGAAACAAAAGTTCTTTGTGATGCAAGATTTATTGTATAAAGATTTAAATGATGCAAAAGAAAAGGTATGAGTCTGCTGTTTTTGTCAATTTTAAGTTTTAATTTAAAATGTTTGTGATTTTAATAGCCTATAAGTACATATGGTTCAGTATGTTACCTTGCTTGAGCAACTTAATATGTAATCTATATAGAAGTAATGCATTGAATAATACGTTGTTTAAATTGCATTTAAACGTGAATACGTCTATTAAAGTGTGTAGTCTATGTGTACAAAGAGAATCGCACTGGTGACAAAACTTTTTTTAAATAAAAGTTGCTGATAACTTCTGGATTTGAAATACAAATAGTGAGTAAATATGCTTGTTTGTGTTTGTGGTAGCCTACAGCCGTGGATCAGTTGCGCACCGCAAACGCAGCATGTGTGAAAGCTCTATAGCGCGTGCTGCTGCTGTACCGTATACGCACCGCAACACACACCGCATACGCACCGCACACGGAGTATGAGTGAAACGGGCGTCAGAAATGCACTGTGACACAAACAAAACTTCGCAGTGAGTGAATGAGTGAACATTGAATAAATAGGCTGAGACTAACAAGGTAATGAGACACAGGTGAATGCAATCAGTGATGATGAGTCCGGGCAGTGAGTTCTGGGAAATGTAGTTTGTGACCGTTACAGTTGTGGTGAAAATCAGGCTTTTAATGTTGTTTATATGTCTATGTGGTGTTTTTAATATGCTTTACGACAAACCATGTGCAAATGCATGTGCAAATCAACACCATTGCTGAGTATGTTCTCCTTAAAATAGCAGTGAACCAAAGACAGTTAAAAAAAAGCATTTTGAAATCATCAACGTGTGATCGTCAACGAGTGGAGGCAAGGGCGTAGAGTTACATTCAAGCTATTTTAAGGCATGACAAAATTGCAAGGTAATTGCAACTTTTTATCTCACAATTCTGACTTTATTTCTCACAATTGCGAGTTTATGTCGTCAATTACCTTTTTAATTTTTTATTCTGTGGTGGAAACAAGCTTCCATGAAATGTTTCCTCATTTTGCTTAAAGAGAATAAAAGACCAACATATACAAACTAGTGTTGTAGTACCGGTCTTGGTCTCGAGACCACTTTTTGATGGTCTCATTTGGTCTCGGTCTTGTCTCGGTCTCGGACATTGAGGACTCGCGATTTTTTTTCAAGACCAGTCAAGACCATAACTGTGGAAATATCACTAAATTGCCAGTATATTGTCTCATTTTTTTGTTAACATCCTTGCTTTTATTGGATGTAAAACGATCGATGAGTAATGTAGACGAACTGCTGCGCGTGTGACAGAGAGAGAGAGCGAGAGCGAAAAAAGGATTGTTGTAGGTTTAAAAACAACATAACTTTATGTATTGTTTATAAAAGGCGGAGAAAAGTGAAGACTTTAGTGATGAACAATGAATAATTGTTTTACATTCTGTACTAAATGATGGAAGTCACCCAGGAGTATTGAATAAAGATGGTTAAGTTTATTTAAACTTTGAGTGTTTAATATCTAGGCTATGCATTTTTATGGGAATGTGGATCTTTCAGATCAATTTGAGAAGCTCTTTTGATCATGTTTCACATTTTTTTGTGTCATAGTGTGGGGCGCTGGTCTCGGTCTCGCCCTCCCTCGGTCTTGGTCTCGACTTGGTCTCGGCCCCTAAAAGTCTTGGTCTTGTCTCGGTCTCGATACACTCTGGTCTTGGTCTCGGGTTAGGTGGTCTTGACTACAACACTAATACAAACTAAACTAAACCAAAATTAAAATAAATGTCACAACAAAATAACATAAAATGAATGTACCTTGGCTTTGGCGTCCACTGGAGCTGCATTTTGCAACAGGAACTCAGCAACTTCACAGTGACCAGCTCGAGATGCCATGTGCAGAGGCGTTTCCACTTTCTACAAGTACACATTAATGTACAGTAAGTACAGTAAGATCACAGCAAAAGCACAGCTCGCAGGGATGGGTAACTTCAGTCCTGAGGGCGTTTCACTCAAACACACGCTGATCAATGTCTTCAGGATTACTAGAAAACTACAGGTTTTGGTAACAAAAAGTTTAGTTTTTTATCAGGGTTGGAGTTAAACTCCCCAGGACCGAAGCTGCCCATCCCTGACCTAGAGATAAAACTGTGTGAGGAAAATGTTGCTTAAAAAATGTTAAATTCCATAATAACGTGGCCTTATTTTAACATACTTCAGTGCATTGCTTTAACTGCTGATTTTTCACTTGGTTGCTTACCACGTTTGAGGCATGCGGTGATGCTCCTTTTTGCATTAGTATCTTCACTATATTCAGATGACCCATAAAGGAAGACACATGCAGCGGGGACAACCCTGACTGTTGGACAGAAACACAAAGAACAAACATGTCATGGCCTGAAATAGTGATCATGCTCACACTATGCTCACTCTATTCAATACTACCTAAAATGCATGTTCCTTTTTATTGTTCTTGAAGTTAAATTCATACCCAGTCTTAATGAATCACTGTATCTGTTTTTATGCTTTGTTGGATTTTTTGTTGGATTTGTCTGCCATGTCCTTTGCTCCCAATAGGTCTATAATATCTGGAGAAATCTACCATTCCTCTAATGATAATAACCATTGAGCCACAAAAATAAAGTCTTGATAAAACTGATGTATTGGTCAATCCTGTGGCTCTTAATAGCATCTACTGTACACTGAGCTGTGATATCGTTACCGTACTTTTCGAGTCAAAATTGCATTGTTGAGAGGAAAAAAAAATCCACAGATAATCAACATCGGTGTATAACTCACATTGTATTATTTATACTGTATGATATACACTGTAGCCACATTGGACCAGTGGTTTGGAAAATGAGGGAATTCATTCGGCCCGCGACTCTCACAGTGCATTATGGGTATTCTCTAGCCGTTGAGCGTACATCGTTTGTACGCTCGTTATTGCGCTGCGTTATGGGATTGAATAAATGCACTTAATAACGTCCACTATGGTTTCGGACACCACTACAAATGGTTGTTCCCTTAAATAGTCCTATATTTAACGATATAGGGTGTGATTTCTAACACAACATTAGTCTCGGTCTCGTTTAGTTCTGTTCGTTCTTACATCTCATACTATGCTGGTTTGTGTCCGTTGACATTCCAATGTATTCGTTTTGTTTGCTTATGTAGATAAATACATTTACTGCAACTAGATCCTGCTTCTTACAAAAACAAAATATTTTTAGAATATACAGCTATTTTTGCATGGATGCCAATGGGAAAACATGTTTTTTGGCAGCACAATGATACACCTTTAGAAGCTAACTGTGCTATGGGTTGCTTTTAGTTTAACAATCAAGATACGAAGTAAAATTTATAATAAAAGTCCCCCAACACACCAAACAAATACAATGACTTCTAGAACTCATTTAAAACAAGTGAATACATTAAATAATGAAATGTTATTTACAGTATTTTACACTGTGAAATGATCCTGTTGCTCACCTCTGTTACCGCCTCCAGGGACGCAGAATGCTTTAATAGCAGGTCCATTACACGCATGTGGTTCTTCTTACAGGCAATATGGAGTGGTGTGAAGCCATTCTAAGCATAAGTGGACAAATAAGTGAATTTTGTGAACAGTTTCTTGATGTTTCATAATAACAAGGTAAATGTTAATATGTGCATTAACTGTTCCATGTGTGCCTTATAAACGTGTACTAACCAGAGCACGGGTGTTTGGTTTGGCTCCTTTGTCCAGGAGCACCTTGGCCACGCGATGATGTCCACAGTGTGCCGCCACATGCAGTGGTGTCAGGTGGTCTAGAGTGATGTCATCAATCTCTGCATTGTACTGTAATAGCTGTTTGATACAGTCCAAATGATCGCCCTGGGCTGCCATGTGTATTGGCGACAGGCCATTCTGTGCAGTGAACATATGGGAACATTTAGAGCTGCCAAATGCACTTTCTTTCTTCTGGCAATCAAGCACGTTTTTTTTTTTTTTTTTTACTTTTCCTTCAGGTTAGATTTCTGAACTGAATGTGTTTAAAATACACAATAACCAGGTCTACATATTTATATCAAGAAATCCAATTCATTCAATTAACTAATTGAATATTTCTTGTTCCACAACTAGAAATATTTTAACCATGTTTATACTTTAAATGTAATTGTTTTTACAATATACAAATGTATGCAGATTCTAAGCAATATGAACAAATGCATTTTTTTTATTTATTATTATTTAAATATAATTAAATGGATGCAAATAGGTAATAATAAACTTTGCAGAAATCTTACCTGTTTCATTTATGACAAATATGCATCACATTAAGTTTATTTGCCTATGTTAAAACTGTGCAAGCCAAATAAATGGAATTTTTATATGCAATTCAAATACGTTAATCCTAAATGTTTTTGGAGTGGATATTTGTTTTTTAATTAATGCATATAATTATATTTGCATTGCTGACACAGACTATTGGGAACTGGAGTGTCAATCATATATGTAAAAAATCCTTTGACATTTGTTCTTCAGTGTAAATATTCAGTCAAGATATGTCACTTTCTATTTCCCCTAACACGCTGTTTGGATGCAAAGCTGCAAATTCAGTAAATAAAATGTAATAATACCTAAAAATTGCATTGCATTGTTTTTTGGTGGGAGAAATTCTTGCATAATTGCCATACGAGAACAATAGCTTGACCTATGATGATGAAATTGACCAAGGTGAAGCAAATCAAAGAGATTCATAAACTATCGAATTGGTGATGTCGAATTATTTATTTTTTTATTGGTTACTTCAGAACCCCATGTGACTACACCACAAAAACAGGGGTCTCGATGTCAAATGTTTTGTGGCTTTATGTAAACGCCAAGTGTTTGGGTGTATGCGTACTTTGGTCTTGGCCTGTATTGGGGCTCCTTGGTCCAGAAGGATCTCGATTATTCTCCCATGGCCATTTCTGGCAGCACAGTGAAGAGGAGTCAACTCATCCTGAGATGACAAGGGAGGAAGAACAAACGTGTGTACAAATCCTCTAGTGTCGCTAATGTTTAGACTTATACCTTTATAACATACTTTTGTCTTAGCATCAATCTTTGCTCCTCGGTCCAGCAGAAGTCTGACCATGATAACATTTCCTCTCCTGGATGCAATATGTAGAGGTGTGATCCCATTCTGAAAGAAAAACACACTAGTTCGCTTGTAGCTGTAAACAGACTTGAGGATCAGTGCAGAAATATTTATAAAAGACAGACCTTGGGTGTGAAGTTCACATCAGCTCCTCGGTTTAAAAGCAGCTGGGCAACATTCAGGTTTTCATAGTGGGCTGCGATGTGGAGTGGTGTGAATCCTGTCTGCAGAGGATCATGGGAAATTGAGTTAGTAACAGTTGTTCCTCTGATTGCTTCAATATCAGTGCAGATTTCAATTAACTGTATTCTCTACCCTTCAAAAGTTTGGGCTCTGTAATAATTCGGAATGTTTTTGAAAGCAGCATTTATTTGATTAAAAATACAGTAAAAACAGTACTATTGTGAGATATTATTACAATTTAAAATGTAAAACATTTCTTTTATAAATTTTGAAAGTTTTGCTGCTTAATGTTTTTTTGGAAACCGTAATACGTTTTTCAGGATGCTTTGGTGAAAGTTCAAAAGTCTCAACTATCACTTTTGATCCACTTAATGCATTCTTGCTTTATAAGAGTATTAATTTCTTAAAAAAATGAAATCTTACAGTGTGTTTACACAGATTAAAGCAGTAAGTCAGGCTTGCGGTGCAACCTTCAGCTGGTTAATGTTGATAACAACAATTTAACTGTTGTAAAATCACTATAATGTATGGCTATGTCACACTTGCTGTGTAATCCAACGTGAATGTTAACTTCAATAGTCTTTAATCCAAGAAATCAAATACTCAGGAAATACTTCACGTAATGAAAACCGTAGGTAGAATGGCATGATTCTGGAAAAATTAAGAATCACTTTTTTTTTTTTATGTGGGTTTTTGAATTGAGATTGCAATCTTTTAACGAATAATCGTGCAGCTCTAACAGTTGGGTTTAAAATGTTGTCCATATTTGACCCAAACATGGGTTGAAAACAAACCAGCACTTTTTTTTTAGGATGTACTCACATCATGATTTTATTAGGATTTTGATTAAATGCAGAGCGCTAGTGCTTAATACATCAAACTAATTTAAATTTAACTATAAAATATTAAAATTTCATTGCTATTACCATGTAACTAAGTGCCCAAAACATTACATTTTTAATCGCTTCAAACCTGGCTCATTTAGTCAGATAATATAATGTTACATTTATACTAGATGCCCAGCAGTTTAGAAAAAGAAAGGTTTTCATCAGTTTACACAAACCTTGCTTAAGACATCAGGATTGGGGTCATTCTGTAAAAGCACGGCGGCAGTGCGGGTGTCATCGTTTCGGGCAGCGATGTGCAGTGCGGGAAGGCGGACCTTGCCCTTAGTACCGTGGTTGATGAGCAGGGCCACCACATTCTCATGGCCCTGCTGAAGAGCCACAGCAAGAGGGGTAAAGCCATCCTGACAGAGAGACAAACATACAACACATCACGGGAACATACACATTTCTCTGAAGAACCGGAGTGAAAATACCAGGTTAAAGGTGAACAACAGTGTGATCCCACCCAAAAATAAGTGCGCTAATTATATTGTATGTGCACTTGCAGTGTACTTCAAATCTTATAAATGTATTATTTAAAAACTGTACTTGTATGTAACACAATAATAATAATGAAATAAAAGGCTAGTTCCCTGTAAGCGTACTTAAAGAGTAAACATTCATGACTATGTTTCTTAATACACTTTTAAAACGTGCACTTTGACATCTTTTTTCATGCTTTAAAGAAGTATACTTATTTTGATGTGTTGACTAAAATACTGAAGCACATGTAAAAAAAAAAAAGATAATAATTTGAACTGCAGTGTGTTATTCAATATTGCATTTAAAGTAAATACATTTTAAATGCATTACATTGCAACTTCACCATTATAAATGTGTAATTACAAGTAGATTTAAATACATGACATAGTAGTTCCAATAGAAATAACATGAAATATATTTTAGTTTACAAATGCTGTTCACTTTAACCATATTTCAAAGACAATAGCAGTCAATTTCTATGAAATTGCATATGAAGATGTGTTTGAATGGGTGAAAAAAGCACTCTAATGCAATCAATATAATATAATTTAAACTATACAGTAATACATTTTCATTTAATTCCAATTAACATGACAAAACAAGGTTGTTTACTCTCTCGTCTTATTTATTGTTCATTGAACGTTCAATATATATATATACATTGAACGTTATGCTCATTTAGATGCGTTCATTTTTTCAATTACTTCAAAAATGTAACTGTGATTCGAAACTCAGAAATCTGTTTTTATTTGAAAATTTTCCACTTAGTAAAATAAAATAAAAATTTAATAAAAAAACCCTGCTGAGTGCAAATCACAGTTGAATTTTTAAATTAATATTATTTTCAATTCACACTTAAGTATATTCTGTTAAAGAATGTGATTTGCACAACAAGTACTCTAGTCTATTTAAAAGTCTTTTCCTTACCTCAGTGGGAATGGTCTGATTGGCTCCATTATCCAGGAGAAACTTCACCACCTCGAGGTGATTCTCTTGTGCAGCCATGTAGAGAGGAGTGAAGCCCTTCTGTTGCAGACAGACATAAACACGCATATGCAGATACAATACCCAACTAACACAAGCACACAAATACACAGATGACAATAGAGCCAGAGAGATTTTAGTTCGGACAGCAATACTACATAAATTCAAAATGATTAAACTGTTTAAATGAACTATAAAAGATCCAACTGGGGAGAAGTCAGGAAAAATGCTCGCAGATAATACAACATAAAACCTATTTTAAAAGAAATCCCTTTAATGTTTTGCTCACCTGAGACTGAGCATTGACATTGGCTCCATAGTTGACCAGCTCAGTGACCACCTGTTCTTGACCAGCTAACGCTGCTATGTGAAGAGCAGTGTTTCCTTTCTACAAGACAAATATCTGATTTAATGACACAACATTATACAGTACATTCAAAACTGTACTAATATTATTGCAATATCACTAAGTGTACTTAAAGAGAATACACTTTCATGAGTGTTTCTTAACATGCTTAGGCACACTTTGTAATGATGATTGTCAGATTAAAAGTTTTAAATCATTGTTTTAATAATATTTTGGTTGATAATGTAGTGTTCTTTAATATTAAAAAAAAAAATTATTATAAAGGTACTAAATTTACAATTTTCAATAGAAATTACATTAAAGTATATTTTAGTTTAATGCTTCACATTTGGCAGTAAACTTTAACCATATTTCAAAGACCATATAAATAATCAAATTACATTAAAGTATATTTTAGTTTCATGCTTCACATTTGGCAGTAAACTTTAACCATATTTCAAAGCCCATATAAATAATCAAATTACATTAAAGTATATTTTAGTTTAATGCTTCACATTTGGCAGTAAACTTTAACCATATTTCAAATACCATATAAATAATCAAATTACATTAAAAACATAGTTAAGTGGGTCAAAACGTCCAGCTGATTGCATTTAATATACATTTAAACTATAATACATTTTCATTTGTAACATGCAATTAAGTGTCCAAAGCATTACAATGAGTTTGCACTTAAAATTATTATTTTAATGTATATTATTTTAATAATAAGTACTTCATAAATATGCTAAAGTGTTTCACAATGGTTTTTAAGGTACATGTGAAGTGTCTAATCAAGATTTTGTGTTAAGTTTTTAATCGCATCATGAATGTGGCCACAAAAAGTATTCGAACACATTTGCCACACAAATTTTTAAATATATGGATGTCATTTCATAAGATAAGAGATTTAATTAGATAACTAGATCTGTTAAAATTAAATGCGAAATAATTCAGAAAAGTGAAGTTAATTCTGCCAAAAGCTCTAGCATCTAATGCAATTATATATATATATATTATACTTTTTTAACTCTTTCCCCACCAGAGTTTTTGAAAAAGGTTGCCAGCCACCGCTAGCATTTTTGATCATTTTCCACAAAGGTTTTATGGCCCCCAGAATATTTTGTTGTATGAATATCTGAACATGCAATATATCAAAAGAAAGAACAGACCCAATGCCTGTAATCAAAACAAAACCCCGTTTTATTATAGCTCCATGATTCTTTTGTTATCAACACTTGGGTAAGTTTCATAAAAAAAGCAAAATTTTGAGCAAAAAGCTGAGAAATCGTGTATTTGTCAATAGACTACGTCTGGATCAGATTCAGAACGATGATAAAAACACAGATGGAGCAGATTGAGTCTATCAACACCCAAAGCTTCACAGTCCTGTAGCTCGTCCTGGGTCGACATTTCATTCAGTAACGTTAAGCAGTTTTGATTTCTATGCTGTTTTAATCTTGGTGATCGTGTTATCTTACATATGCATCTGTACATAATATAATATCGCTTGTTTCTGCTTCTTCTTCACATGTCTTTTGATCAGGAGATTCTGGACTCTTTAAGAAGATGCGTAATAGCGCCCCCTACCGTATAACAGTGAAAACACGGAAAGCTGGAAATTTCCGTCATTGGTGGGGAAAGAGTTTATTTCCAAATACTTTTTCGCTGCCTTTTGTAGCTCTAATTCTTACCTTTGTGGCCGTCTCAAGTACAATACCATGGTGCAGTAGTTCCAGCACCATTTTAACATGGCCTTCCTTCGAGGCCAAGTGAAGCCCGTTGAGTCCATTCTGTGAAGGGAAAGAGACAGCAGAGCAAACTCACTCTGAAGGTTATTCAATCTCAAATCATACGGCAACATTCCAAAGAGACTGAAATGGGGAAGTGGGAGGTTTGTAGTTTACACCCACTCTCACAAAACACATGTAGCACTGTCAAAAGACATCAACCGTTGATGATGAAGATGGTGATGATGATGATGATAGGTGGATGGCAGGCCGGTGGTCTCTCTGCTGGGAAGAATACGGGCCATGTGGGATAGGTCTAACCTCACACAGCCTTCCTTCAGCCTCACAGGACATGTGAGGTTGGACCTTTCTCACATTGCTGATATTATCCCCTCTGAGTGTGGAGACCACTCACCCCATCTCAACGTGAAACAAGCACAGGAACGAAGAAACAAAAGAAAAAGAATGGATGGATGAAAAAATACTGAACATTTACAAAGCTGCATCTGAAGAATATCATACAACTAATGGTTTCTAAAACATTTCTAGGATGCACAGTTAATTCATTACATTTATATAGCGCTTTTCTCAGCACTCAAAGCGCTTTACAAAAAGGGGGGAATCTCCTCAACCACCAGCAATGTGTAACACCACATGGATGATGACACGGCAGCCATATTGCGCCACACACCAGCTTATTGGTGGAGAGGAGACAGTGATGAAGCCAATGACTATACAGTATATGGGGATGATTAGGAGGCCATGTTGGACAGGAGCCAATGGGCAAATTTGGGATTGGGATTTTTAATGACCACAGAGAGTCAGGACCTCGGTTTAACGTCTCATCCGAAGGACGAAGGCTTGTTCTTATAGAGGTGGAGATCTCAAACTCTGGGTCTCTATCAATGGAAAAAGTGGATCACATGCACCTTATAAGCTGCCATTGAAAACAAATTAAGTCAGCTAATATGATTAATATTTGTCTGGTTTCCCCTATATTTAAAAACAAACAAACAAACTATATATTTTTTTTTTTTACAAATGCAATGAAAATACAGGTATCGGTACTCTGTATCGTTGGCTATCGGCATTGGACTCGGTGGTATTTGTGCATCCCAACAAATTATTGATTAAAAACAATAATAATAAACAAATAATAGTAAAATAACACTGCTGTAGAGTATATTGTACACTGAATAACACACTATTTCTGAAAAGGCACTGTCTAAACTCTAAGCTAGTAACCCTATTCCAAACATAACACAAATCTCCAGTCCAAACAAAATTATTTTTTGTATTTTTAGTTAATTGGACAATATATTAAGCCAGAGAACATAATATACTATATATCAATATAACTGTCATGATGTGGGTTTGTGTCTTGTCTTGTTCAGTGGTTCCCTGTCTTGTCTATTAGTTATCCCAGGTGTTTCTATTTCCCACGCCCCCTTGTTATCCTGTTAGCTCGATTGTTCCCTGATTATTTAAGCCCTGTGTTTCAGTCTTGTCTTTGTGAGTTCTAGTTTAATGTTGTAGCGTTGTGTACTGGCTGTCCTGTTCCTGAATCTGGTTATCGTGTCTGTATTTGATAGTTTGTAGTTTATTTAAATAAAACCCCCTGCTGCACTTGGATCCTGCTTCAGCCGCACCTCGTCACAATAACTTTGATTTTCTTACCCCATTGACTATTTTTTTGGTGCCAAATTTGTACATATTTTACTTTACATTTTTTACTTATGCGGTACCAATAATACATTTAATTCAAGATATATTTACTGAAAATAACTCTTTTGTCAAGTGAGTGGATCTTGCTTTAAGTATATGTATTTTTTAATGGAGGGCAAGACAATAATACTAACTAAGAATATATTATTTTCCAGTATAGCCTTCATGTATCCTAGCTCTTGCAGTCTCAGTGTGTCTTGCAGCTTAAGGAGTTTTCCAAAGAGCTCAGCGGTGCATGTAGCCGGGGTCACTGAAACCCTCCAGAGAGCTCTGAGGACCTGCTCACACGTTTGCTACAGTATAAGGACTAAATGAAGAAAAGTGCTGAAGTCATCATTCACAACACATGCAGTCATTAATCAAAGGGCATTATCATCTCAATTACTGATAGACCCACCCCACAGCAGGAAATGTCAGGGTAAAAACAGGCTAAAGGGAAAAGAAGCGGACATGAATGCAACTACTGGGCATACACACAATAGCATTTGTGCACAATAGACATGCAGTGCAATTAAAAAGTGGATTCAGGCATGGAAATGTACAATCGTCTCCCCCCCAGAGGTCCACTAAGGTAAAGTTAGTATGTAAATCTATCCAGTTGGCTACCTGTTAAGAAAGGGCTACTGTTACAGTAGATTTAGTTCCGAAATAATGGACAGACATTACAACAATCAATATTAAAATTCAGCATTGGTATCTTACTTCTCAGGCCATCACTCACTCTGGGAGTCTCGCGAGTCTTGGCACATTTAGAGTCAGACATGAAGACTTGTTCATAGAGTTCTCAACGGGTCGGGTCGGCCCGACGGGACCCGCGGGTTCGGACCGGGTTCGGGTAAAAAATATAAGCAAATGACTCGGGTCGGGTCGGACCTCGGGCTTAATTTTTTTCGCTCAGTAAAAAAAAAAAAAAAAAAAGTATTAATCATCGCTGCTATTCACCGTAAAGAAAGTCTGGCTGCTGCGTGCAACAGGCATCGTGGGGGCAGACCTGACGCCGCTGCGTGTACGCCTTTAGCCTGGAGAAGAAGATGGAGTTGATGAAAAGTAAACTTGCCGCATGTGAATTCACCGTCGCTACTACAGGAGTGGGAAAATCAGAGGTCTGGAGAGTGTTTGGAGTGGTGCTGGATTCTGATGGAAATTCTACAGGTAATGTGCAATGCTCAAAATGCAAGGTGCTGATGAAATATGACAACAAAAAAACAGGGTCGTCCAGCCTTTTTATTATTGTGTGAAGATTTTTATTTAAGGCATATTTATATAGCCTATTTATATATTTAAAGTTTATTGTTTCAGTTGTTTGTATTGTTTGTATTGTTAAAAGGCGTGAACATTAAAGGTTGATTTGAATTCCCGTCTGCTGGTCATGATAATACGTGTATGAGAAAAAAAAGGAAAAAAAAAGGTGGCGGCGTCGGGCCGCGGGCCGGGTTCGGACAGATAATTCATGTTGATGCGTCGGGTTACATCGGGTCCGGGCTTTAAAAGCCACGGGCCGGGTCGGGTCGGGTTGCAATTTTCAGGCCCGTTGAGAACTCTACTTGTTCAGACCGGATCATTTGAATTGGATCATTGTGTGTTGTTGAGTCAAGAACAGCTACAATCGGATCAGTCCAATTCTCTAACGAATCATTCAGTGCGATTTGCGAACCGATTGAACAGGTTCATTGAAAAGAACCAGCTCGTTCATGAATCAGAAATCACTATTGCATCTCGGAACAGGCGTTTATTTCTTCAGCTTGAAGAATCCATATCCAAAGCTATGGCACCAACAATAAAACCTATTTTGACTCCATGTTTAGTGCAAAAACTTATGCAATTGCAAACATCATATTGTGTACCAACTGTTTCAGCACAAAAATCAGGTGAAAAGATAATGAAAGAGTGTCCAAACTCGCACCATATACACCCGTCCTTAGATGGCACAGCAAACGTCAACTTCAGATGAACCGAATATGTTCATTAAACCTGAACCATTACACCTATACTCTCCTGATCTCCATCACCTATGTATAGCATTGATGCCCTCAACTGTGAATACAGTTTTGCTGCTGTTGAAATTCCCTGTTAACCTGGCTGGGAAAGGAGGAAAACCCGAATCCCTGGCTTATCCCAAAGCTGCTCTCTGCCCTGCGCTTTGCCATCTCTGATCCAGAAAATTCCATGGATCCCATTATAGGTAAGGTTTTTCTGCTCAGCAGCTCTCACTCTTTAAAATAAAGTTCATTTATTGGCATTGATGGTTCCATGAAGAACCTTTAACATCCATACAACTTTACATTCCACAAAAGGTCCTTTATAGTAGATTTTTTTTAATTGTTCTTCACACTAAGAAAAAAAAAACTTTTAAGAACTTTTAAGAACTGATCACTCAAAGGTTCTTTGGGAAACCAAAAATGATTCCAGTAACACTTTATTTTGATGGTGTCTTTTGAACATTCTGTTAACTATAAGTAACTTTGCAACTACAAGTCAACTAAGGGTGTATTCACACCAGGAAAGTCCGATAGTTCACTTGCTTTGGTCCGGACCAAATAAAATGTTTTTTTTTTTTTTTTTTTTTTTACGGTTCGCTTTCACACTGCTCTTTTTGCAAGAGAACCAAAATTTGTCAACAAAACCACACGTGTGCTAAGGTCGTCCATTCATTGGACAAGGATTCTCAAGTAGGGAAATCAGGAAGTGCAAAAAAGGCTCAGCATGGAGATATTTCGTACTGCAATATTTGTTCTTTTACTAATTTTGTGTTATTCTGTACAAACACAATATGAAGAAACTAATGAGTATCATATAATACAATGTCATCTATACGATGTTGTAAATCGGATTTTGAGAAGACGACGATGTGCGACTAGCTTTCGTGAGGATGCCGTGCGCGCGCTGCGTGCAGTATGTTCTGTCTCGCATACGCGCTCCAGAATCCGGGAGATTTGAACTAATTTGCGGGCTTCAGGGAGACGCTATCAATATGCGGGAGACTCCCGGAACTTCCGGGAGACTTGGGATGTCTGATAAGGCAGCTCGTCTCTTCGAAGCTCCAGGTCAAACCACGACTCATCAAATGTAGTAGGCTACAACAGCTCACTTTCCGATAACGCAACTCAGACTACGGAAGCCTGTTAACTCAAAGGCGCAGTGCTTTCTTGCAATTGGGTCGGTTCATGTTCACACCATAAACGAACCGTACCAGAGTTCGTTTGGAACCGTACCGAGACCACCTCTTCAGCTGGGTCTCGGTTCGGTTGTTTGGTCCGCACCCGAGTTCGATTGCTGTATTCACACCCGCCCAAAAGGTCCGCACCAAGGGGGGAAACGAACTAGAGTTCAATTCAATCGAACCAAACAAGGCAGGTGTGAATACACTCTCATTAGAGTATTACTAGACTGTAACTTAGCTAACTCTTTATTGTGATGCTCCTCAACAGACATTATACTGACTATAAGTAACCTTGCAACTACATGTCAACTTATTCTAACCCGAACCCTACTAATACTCAACTAACACTCTAATGAGAGTTAGTAGACGTCTAGGTGCAATGTTACTTACAGTCAACAGAATGTGTTAAAGGGACCATCAAAATGAAGTGAAACAATGATTCCTCTTTTGCATCACTGTGAAAACTCTCCTTTTGGAACCTTTATTTTTAAAAGAGTAAGAACTGTTGCCACTTCACAGAAATAATGATGTTGCGCTATGTGAGCTAGGTGGCCCTGTGCAGTATATAAGCACATGCAACTGTGTGCGGGTCACCAGCACAAGGCATGTTTTGCATGCTGAGACCTGGGGCCAGTTGCATAAACATAGCCATTATGTGTCTTAAGAAGTAGTATGACCATTTAGCAGTTAGTTAGAGTCAGTCTTACTGTTCGGTATCAAATTAGACCAATGTACGTTTTTATGTAACTAACTTAAAAAAAGTTATGAATGGTCTTGAAGAAAAAAACTAAATTATAAGACTAGTCTTAGCAGTTTATGCAACTCGCCCCAGAAAGGGATGCTTAGTTTTGCTTGAGAACAGCATGACTGGTCCACCATCACTCCAACAATTCCAACATGGAATTCATGCTTGGTTAAGCTGGATTTTTCATCAGGGAACAAACCTTTCAAAAGCTCTGAGAGCACATTTTTAAGATCGTGTATTTATCTGTAAGATGATCTGTAAGATGACATTTTATCTCTTATTGACTCTAAGCTTCAGAAGCCCAATGGACTACAATGACAGCTGTCAATCAGACAAATGTGTTCCTCTTTTGAAAAACCATAGATGGCATGATTGGCTGAGTTGAGGGAGTCTTACCTGATTGGCTGTGTTGATGTCGATGCCATTCTTGATGTGGTCTAGAGCCTTGTCCAGATTACCTGAGCGAGCTGCACGGAGGAAACTGGTGGTAGCATCCTGAGAAAAAATGCAGGAAGTAATACAGAAAGATAGAATTTATAAAATAAGAGTTTTTGACATAATTATAACATGAAAATGAAAGGCTTTATAGGCCAGCCATTCTGTATTTTCATAGACTTGTAAAATCGTAGAATCTCACGAGTGTTTAGTAAGATAACAATCGTGACATGAAATATGATTAATAGTAGTATACTTTTTTAAAGACAGGGACAACAACATATTGGGGCAACACCAGAAAAACTAAGGGAAAAAAAATAAAGGACAGACTTTTCAACATTAAATACACAAATGCATATTTACTGTACACACACCAAAGTGTAAAGCTCCCATGAAATGAATTTACAATTTCCTTCCAAGATGATCAATATTTTAGGTATTTTCTTCCTGGAAGAGAAAGACAAACGTGCAAAAATGTGTACTGTATATCTGCTAAAAGTTTATTTTGTCAACTTTAAGAAGTACACTAGCATTTAGATGGTCTCTAATAGACAAAACTCGTTTTGTTTTCATGGGGTCTTTTAATATTAAACATATAACCAAGAAAGTGTGTTTCATTCACTTATCCGTGCTACCGAGCCGTATAATACTGTAAAAGAAAGAGAGAATTCGAGAGAACTCTATCAGAGCAGCGGATAGAAAGAGAAAAAAAAAGTTAAATGAGTTTTTCTCTTCTCAGTAGTGCATCTTAATAATTTTTGGCATCAAGTCTCAAATAATAAATAACACATTATATGTGCGTGGAGACAAACTTATACTTAATCACATTCAGCAACACAGGCATAAAATCACATTCTCACCCACATACCAGCTTTTTCATGAAAGAACTGCAGCTGGTGTGTGAGAATTATATCAAATTGTGTAATTAATTAAAATACATAAAAAACATTGATCACTATACCATGGTTTCTTCTGTCCAATAAATCCACTCAGTGTACGAAGAAGCCAATCTTTAGCCAAAGACAGAAAGATTTTTAGAAAAATAATTTAGATACACATTTACAGAAATTCCAACCAACACCCTTAGATTTTAATCCCACGTGGATACGCTTCTGTGTTTTAAGTGCATATGAACAGATTTCCACAAATCAACACGTCCTTGGAACGGAGATTTTCTTTTGAATCGGTTTAAGTACATTGTATTGGTTCCGTTGTTGCTGTGGTGATGACAATTGGAATGTGTGAGAGTGTGTACCTTCCCTAGCAAGGGCTGCTTCTCACTGATCAAACATCCTTGACAAGCACATGGAGACACGGCACACATGCAGAACAACAAAGTGTGAGTTGGCATGGGGATGACTTGGTGACCTCCCAAGAATTAGGAGCACAATTTTTCTCCCCCATCTCTCCGACCCGAGCGCGAGTCACGGTGCATGTTTACATAGAAAACACTTTAAAGCAGCAGAGATAATGTCAGCACGTTCTGACCTTGTAAGAATTTTGAATTTACCACTAAAAACTTTAACATGAAACCTGAACAGTCACACACTCCACCTCCTGTTGTGCAGAGGCAACGCTTATAGGAAATATTGGCACAAAAAGCACGCATGGATGCACACTTCAAAAATCCAATGTAACTTTGGCTCTGTTTTATTTGAGTTTTTACATATGATTTTTACAGTTGTCTATCCTAACACTATGCTATTTTGCACAGACAAAACTAAAGAGATGGCATCATGCCACCCATAAAAAGTCTGATATTTCAAATAAAATAAAAAAACTAATTCATTTTAGTCTGATTTAGGCAGATAGAAAATCACTAAATTAAAAAATGTTGCTTATTTGATCAAAGTCCTGTATATAAGTTGGTTGGTTTTTGTGGGTTACTGCTAAAAAATTAGGAAGAGTGACATCTCAATAATTAAGATGATTCAAATCTTGAAGTTTTAGTCCTAAAGTCTAGATTTTTTAGTTTTTTGTCATTTCAGTAATGTATTATGCATTTTTAAAACTGCCATTGAGTACCATTTTAGGTGTACATATGTAAAAAGTGCAATCGCTGTATATGAGTGTGTTTGCGGATGATAAGGCAGAGGAGGCGATCATGTAGACCACACCTAATACTTCGCCTCTGGTTTGCCAAACTCTCCACACCTCCAAGACAACACACCAAACGCAGCAAAAGATGCTGTTTTAAAATGGAAATTCCCTCAGTGAAATAAAGCATAAATAAAGAATGAATGTCCACCGAAATCTAAACCTCCTCATGGATAGGTTATTAATATTGCATGATTCAATAGCTGCCACAATTGATAGGTTTTCTTGGAAAAGGCATCCTAACAAGTACTGTTATGAAAGCATGATTTTAGAAACAAACATTTATTAGAGCAATGCAGTCCTGTTGATTCTTCATTGTGAATGATCAAGCTTTCAATGCAATGCTGTAATCATGTTGCAAAAAGCAAATGATAACGTTAATATAGCTAATAAAACCTATAATAATTTGAGGAAAAAGGATAAATAAGCATGTTAGCACCCACCCCAGCTTTCCCCCTCTCTCTAAGATCAAGAGTACTGCAGCAGACAGGGTGACATCATCACTGAGACGCAACACTGCAGTGTGTGTGTTTATGACTGCATCCGAGAGAGAGACGGAGCAAGTGGAGGAACGAGTCTTTAAATCCCCTCTACTGAGAAACACACGCATAGAGTCAAAAAAAAAAAAAAAGCAGCGAGAACAGGTGGTGATGCGCATTTCCCATGAATGCACATATTATTGCATTTCTGTATTCGTGTATTAGTAATATATACTTAAATCTTGCATGACTGAGAGCATGAACTCTTTCTGCCATCTGCAGTTGTTTTAAAACTGCTGCCTTCTCTTGCTTCTTCCTTCTCCACATATAAGTTCAGATGATGCATTATCCAGGATCATAAATGTGTGTGATTTTGGACATGCATTGTTGTGGAGAGCTAAACTACATGAGCATGCCAGTCTTTTAGTGCAGCTCCTGTAAAAACCTTTAACTCACACAACATCAAAACTCTCATACCAACTGAGAAATCTGCAGAATGAGTAATAACTATTTTTTATGTGTGCATGGGTAACATAATACTTGTTTCACTGAGCATTCCTGCTACAGATAACTACTGTAAATGTTTTATCAACAGAGAAAATATGCTTGCAGTGATGGTTGCAATTGGATGATAAATGAACAATGTAACCCTGAATTATGATTAGCGGAAACAAATAAAGTACAAATAAATTTGAAACTATAGTGGGCTGGATGGCTGTCACACCTTTATTGTCACATTTTACAGTGTCCTTGTTACTAATGTTCCATGTATTTACTATATTAAGACAGTAAGAGTTAATTACTGTAAGCATAATTTCAAGAAACTAACACTAAACCAAACCCTAACCCTGTAAGTGTAACAAGGACACATTAAAGGTTGTATTAGTGACTTCAGGCCCAAAAATAAATGTCTAATCTTTCCTAACGATCTGCTAGCTGCCCGCCCCATAAGCATGCCGTCAAAAAAACGCGTCTCTGTAGGCAGCCTAGGCTCTGAGATCTGCACACAAAAACAAATGGGTACACCACCACTTAAAAACAAAATAAAGTGTTCCAACCAATCACCGACAGGGGCGGGTGTTGTGAGTTTTTGAGCTCGTTCACGGCTGGACACGAAGTCGGAGCAACACCCGCCCCTGTCGGTGATTGGTTGGAACACTGTTTGTTTTGGTTTTAAGTGGTGGTGGTGAGCAAATGAATTGCATTCCCGCTTAAAACGAGCGTTCGTAAATATTTCAAATAAAAGTTGTGCTCATTCTCAAATATCACTGGATCATTATGGATAATCGCGAAGTTGTTGTGTTTGGTGCTGCTTTATTGTATGCGGACAAGATGTCGGTCTCTGAGATTTTGGGTTCGTTCATGACACCCTCCAGGACCGTTATCAATTCGGAGAGTATCACGGCTGGTGCAGCAGCTGCGGCTAATGTTTTAATCAGAACTAATGTTTTGGTAGGAACGAAAGTTTACATTTTATGTTTCTCCGGAATCAGCCAGCGCGAAGCACGTCTATATTCCGATTGGTTGCTGCGTTTTGCCGCTGCTTGCCGCTGAACCGCGTCATAGCTCATTACCATAACGTTGAGCTACTTTCAACTTTCTGATTGACACTCAAGACGCTCAAAACGCCCAAAACGCGACGCCGAGGGATTTGACGCTCCTTGCAGCTGAGAGAAGCCAGCTTCCATTGAAAATAAATGACTTCCGGTAGCTTTGGAAGCTCAAGTCGGCGGCGGTGTGAACGTACAGTAATGGTATCATTTTCAAAAACTTTCACTTTGAATTCCATTTTCAAAAGTTTGCATTTTTAGGCCCCCAAAACGCAGTTGTCATGTAAGTAAACGGCCAAAAAGCATAAAAAGTTTTCTGTTTTTAGGTGTACTGTAGTGGCCTTTAAAGTGTTATGGGTTACACTTTATTTTAAAGTGTAGAATTTAAGCCAGAATTTGTATATTTAAGCTACATCTAAAAGTCTGTGAATTGCATTGCATTTGTTTTAAAGAACAATAATACAGATTTTTTTTTTTTAATATTAAAATAGACTGTTTCAAAATAGGCAAGTGCAATATGTCTAGTCTCTGCTGGGACACCTGTGTGAACTTCATCCATCCACTAACTATCCTTAGTTTGCAGATGGCAAAAAAAATTATTAATTTTTTTTTTAATTACTTAGTTTGAATTTGATATTTTAAAATAAAAAGAAATACTTTTTTTTTGTCATTCAAGTGTCAAAAATTTGGGAACAAGTTAAATTTGCATCAAAGAACGAATCTAATGTGAGATTTCCTGTCATTTATGTAAAGATGGCTTTGACTTTGAATGAACCCTGCATCAGTTTATTAACCAAGTGCAAAGGTGTTTCTGTCCGTGCCACGGCAAATGAAAAGCATCTTAAATTCACAATTTGAAAGTCTCCATTAACACCTTTTTTTTCCCTCTCATGTATAAATGTGAAAAAGTTTATCCTTAGTCTTTCTTTTTAGTCCCATGCATATTCTTTGTACAATATGTAAATAATTATCCTTTGCACATTACGAAAAGAATAGAAATGTGCAATTGTGCAATTCGAGAATCTTCACAACATCTAAAAACAACAACAAAGTAGATGAAGGAATCCTGAAGGAAATTGGATTCAAAGGAAATTAAGGAAAGTTGTACTTACTCCACAAATGATGGTGTTCATTGGCATCCCAGTGCACCCTCTCTACGTCTTTGCCTCACTGTTTTCCTGTTACACTATCTGGGTGTAGGGGTCTGGGCACTGCCCCTTTCCCCCTACGCACACACACACACACACACACACACACTTGTGAGGGGATGGGTGGGGCTGGGGGCTTTGAGGCCAGAGGGTTTATCTCCAGAGGAATGCTGTCAATATCGACACACACACTACTAGCCCAAACTAGATAATGGCATAAGTCTCTCTCCCCATTTTTCCATTCCGTAGAGCATTCTCGATCTGCGCAGACCTGCTCGATGCATTCTGACAAGCAAAGGGCCTTTCTGAATGAGCTATAGGGAAAAGGACACATTATGTGTGTGTGTATCTGAGCTTTGGCACTGTTTCAGTCTGCAGAGGGACTTACAGTGACAAAGACCCTAGGAGGGGTGGGGGGTACTTCAGGAGTACCAAGCCTGGTGACAATGGCCCAGACACAGATGGGGAGGGCATGGTGTGTGTGTGTGTGTGTGTATGAGGGGGGCCCAGTCTCTTTCAATAAAAGATCTGTCACTCCCAGCCTGAAAAGGCCCCTCCGTCCTCTCTCTCCTAGGCCCATGCTGGGAAAAGCACATCTATGCCAACGGTATGTACCCAAATAAATATGTGTTGCAGAAGTGGACGGAGAGAAAGTGCATCTAGAACTAAGGTTATCAATTAAAATGGGGTCGTTTTCTAGTGAACAGTCTGGCATTGAGGAATTGGGATTGCCATAGTGATTCCCTTTCTAGGCGATTTATTGCAATGGCAATGAATCACAAGGCCCTTTGAGGTGACTCAAGAATCAAGAGTACTCGTCTTTGATTCTTTCAAGAAATAAAGGTGAGGTCACATTTATAGCTGCTCTGCAAACTTGCGTGGGCAAAATCCAGTCATTTCTGCTTGGTTTGAAAGTGACTTCTGTGTAAGTTTTGCCTCAAACAACTTTACATGTTTGATAATAGACAAGGGACTTTTTTTTGCATGCATGACATGTCTTTAATGTGAGTTATTCCTGTTGTGCAGTATTTTTTTATGTTTTTATGACAAAATCATATTTATTATACACTCTGGATATATACAGATATTTAGGTGCACATTTACCGTTGCTTTGCAAATTTCCATGTTCAAAATCCAGTAATTTCAATAAGAATCCACACGACTGGGCGGATTTTGCACTTCCTCGCTGAGATTTCTCAACGGGTTCAAGTTAGCCACGTGACTTCAGTGTGAGCTGTGCTTTATACATCGCAATACTACAGACAATGGACCACACTACTTTTTTGCCTAAATTTCGCTAATGTGATTGCTCAATTGTATAAAACACAAAAACATGTCTAATAATATTTAGAACTGTAGACATTAATATTCTTTGTTGCACAAATTGCATGTTAAGTAAATGCTAAGAGGACACACGGCAAATCATTGGTAAAAAGGACTTAGTACAAGCCACTAGAGGGTGCTGCATTTGTCATGCGTAACAAGCGTAAGAAGCAGTCAATGAGCCTATTATTATTCTGTGCTACTGTTGTGCATAGCTGCTGCAATGTTGCATTGTCCTAATGTTTTGTTTTCATTTAATCTAAAAGCACCCAGAAGCATGACCGAAGTACACCAGGGAAAGACTGTCATCAGTCATGCATTCTACTATATCTATCAGCAGCATTCAATACTGTGAACCACCAAATCCTCCTCTTTACCCTCAATGAAGTAAACATTACAGGCTTAGAACATAAATAACCACATATCATAAAAAGGATCTGCATGATCTCCACACCAACTACCCATTCACGTTCCACAAAGATTAGTACTAGTATTCTGACTTCATACCAAATTGCTTAGTTAAAATTATCACCTGTAAATGTCTGGAAGTATTTATGCATGGATAAATGCCGACTATCTGAAGTGGAATTTACTGCAAACTACACTGCTCTACATCCCAGCCAAAAAAACATCCTTGCCAAGTCATCATCATAGACAACACAGTCATTTGCCCACACATAAAGCCAAGAACCTTGGCACCACACTGGACAATGGCCTGTCATATGCATCCCACATACTATCCACACTCTCAGAAAATAATGTACCTTTAAGGTGTACAACAGCTCATCTGGGTCAGTAACCTCAAAAGGACATCTCTGTACCTTATTCTCCTCTAAAAGGTTTGTAGTAGTACTTTGTACTAAATTGTGCATATTAGTACTAAGGTACAAGCTGTTGTACTTCTAAACGTACAAGTTTTTCTGACAGTGTGCAGTCAAATCATTCTTTCTGCAGAGTCAAACATTTTCTTTCTAGACAAGCTGCTCAGATTATAGTACAGGTCCTAGTCTACATACAGTATATCATTCCTGTCCAGTCTCTCAGTGTAACCTCTGCAGATAATGCAGATTATTGCAGATATTGAACCTAAGTACAGTACTTTGTCATCAGACCGTCCCTTCACTGATTCTCTATTCAAGCTAAGGTGAAATTCATAACACTTGTTCTGGCTTACAAGGCAGACAAGCACCCTCCTACATCCAGTCCATGCCAACATGTTAAATTTGATTAACTTCCACACCTTATCTCATAGTCGCCACTTCAGCAGTGCTGAGCACTGGGCAATTTTCTCCGCAAACCCAAATCAACTTTTGAAGTCAGGTTTTAATTGTATTTGTGCATGTTTGAACCCTTCTTTTCCTATGAGGTAATTTTCTGAATTGCATGCTTGTGTTGATCACAAAGGTCTAACATGAAGCATGAACAATACAACATAGTAAGTCATGAGCCATACTCTAACATACTCCTGGTACGTCCTGGTAAGGAGTTGATAGTGGTTAATGGTGGTCAGGCAGTAAATTGCGTTCCTCTGTACCCAGATTGCACTAGTTATGGATGGTCACAGCTTCCTCTATGTTCTTGCACCAGGAAGAGGAGAGAAAAGAGCTTAGGTGGAACATGAAGTAAGAGTTTTGATCCAGAATGCAACAACTGATTAATCCTGGGTTAATCCTCTTTGGAATTGTCTGATGTCTTCGCAGTTGCAAAAAGCAAGCATATTTCGTAGTTGATGTCTTGAAACCCTTACCTTTATGTTTTCCTAGCATCTTTTAGGTGGCTGGCAGAGAGTGATGCTTCACGGCTGTTTTCCACCATCATGTTATCATCAATTGACTGTCCTTTTCAGCTCCTGATCATCTCATCCAATCCTGGTTCTGGAGTATAGCTCCAGCTTGCCCCAACAAATCTGCCTTGGAGTTTATCCTGAAGACATTGATTACCTTAAAGGTACAATATGCGATTTTCTCTTACAATAACAAAGGCGTAGGTTTATTACGCAGTGACGAGCTGAATGATGGGACTTGCTGTCAAGCTGATGGATCTAATAATGTTTATGGATGAGTGAAAACGTTCATGTTTTTTAATATTACAGTGGTACGAAGCAGGTCGCGATTGTTAATAAGAGACATATATCACACGCGAGTCCCGCGGATATAAAGGAATGAGGACGTTTCATTCTACCTAATACACGAAAGTGCTCAATTACCGTATTTTCCGGACTATAAGTCGCACTTTTTTTCATAGTTTTGCTGGCCCTGCGACTTATAGTCAGGTGCGACTTATATATCAAAATTAATTCATACTGACTGAGATGAACCAAGAGAAAACATTACCGTCTACTAATGCTGGGACGGTATGGATTTTTTCTTACCGTGGTTGAAAAGCAAGAAATTCCCTCGTTTTATTCTCCCGCAGCCGCACACACATAGTGAATCCGCCCGCGCTCACACTCGGCCATCACATCTAGTCCCGCGCCGCACGTCTCTAGATCACGGCCCGGCCATAGCGGCGGAAATATTGGGCTCGGGCAGAGAATCTAAGCTCTAAACAGGACAGAGTAACGCGGCGGATATCGCTCATATACATTTTGTTGACGAGGTAGGTAAGGCGGCAGGCAGGTTGGTGTTGCTTAAGGCTCGGTTATACTCCAGTTTGGACACGTACAAAAACAGCTGCGGACAGCGTGGACGCGGACTACTTGTCCGCTCAGTGAACACGTTCCACACTGCATCATAAAACAGTAACTTTAACGATGGGTTGTAGAGGTGTGGGTAGCGACGGACTTCTTCGCACAGCCTCTCTTCAAAATCGACGTCCATTGTTTTTCCCAAGCGCTTTCGCGGTTTTAACCTAGTAGTGACCGCGCGTACTTTGAACGCGCGGTTACAAAAAATGGGAGGCACACGGACGTCCGCAAGGAACCTCCGGGCAGACCCTCCGATGACGATTTTTACGTCACGCGGACCCTAGCGGACCCTCGCGCAATTGCGGACGCGGAAAGTATAACACTAGCTTTAGGCGGACGCCTTAGTTCCAAAGTGCTGCGGGAAACCCTGTTACGTTAACATACCGGACACTATTCAGCCTGTTGTTCTGTGTGCTGTTGTGGAGCTGAATAACTTGCCTTTCCAGATTAAATTTCTGTTCTTGGTCTTGGGTTTTGTGAAATCAATTTCTAAATAAATGCGACTTATAGTCCGGTGCGACTTATATATGTTTTTTTCCTCTTCATGACGCATTTTTTGACTGATGCGACTTATACTCCGGAGCGACTTATAGTCCGGAAAATACGGTACTCCTCAAAGTTCAGTTTATTTGACGAATTAAACTTGTTAGGGAACGCAGCGCTGTTCCACTTGATCTAACGTTAACTGTTACTATACTAAACAGCATTATGATGTTATTCTATGTCTTAGTTCGTTTACTATATGAAACTAGCAGTAAAGTTAATCTAGATCAACATTAGAATAACATACTGATCATATTCTAACATTTCATCATGTTGAGCTATATAACATTGATTTGTTTCATGCACGTTTGCTCACCTGTCTAACAAAGTATGTGCAAGAGTGCTCTCTTTGAGCTCTCGACATCTCGAAAGATGTTGATCTTTGTTTTAGTCCTCTTTTTGTCTCAAAGTCTGTTTGCCATGGTCCAAAATGTTTGACCAAAACAACAACAGCGTGAGCTGTTGAATATTGTACCTTTAATTGAGATGTGTGTAATTGTGGTTTGAGCTAAATTCTGCAGGATAGTGGCCCTCCAGGAGCAGGATAGGGAATCTGTTCAGGAATGATTACTCCAGCTTGACATAAATGGCCTCTTCCACACCTCTACCGTTTCACCATCCAATATCCATACACTGTTTCTTATAGACAAGTATGCAGCAGAATCCAACCAAGAATTGGTTGGCACAAAGATTGAGCTGACAAGAAAGTTGGAAATAGGTGCACTTGCCCAATTCAAGTGCTTTGAGGACATCTTGATCCATCTCTTTAGAGGGTATGAGACAAATATTCTGAACATGGTCTTCAACTGCAAGAGAATAAAGGCTTCAGATGAGGAATGTGTTGCACAATTACCTCAGCATGAAGGTAAGCAAGGCTAAAAATGGTAAATTAAGAAGACATGACTACAGGCTTAGTCCTGCTGTCATCTCACCTTTACTTACTTTTTGTATAGACATATTACCACAGCTACTCTGACACACAATCCATACCACCAACAAATGCTCTTAAACACTGGACTACAGCAACAACTTTATTAACTAGGATATTCCGGGATAGATTCTGCAGCATAAAAGCAGTAAAAGCAACCAACACAAACAAACATAATGAGAAGCAAGCCAGGCGGAGAGCCAAGCCTGCACCTGCCAAGTATCCAGCGAGTCAACACCCAGTCCTTGTGAGACAAATGGGGCCTAATCAAGACCAGAATTAAACACTGAGGTGTTAAAGACTGCAGCATTGTTTTCCTGAACAAAGACATGGCTGACTTCCTTGATCTGGATCCCTTGATGTTGTATTTTAAGTAGGACATGGATCTCTTGATCACCGTCCTTTCTTATCCCTGGCACAGCATTCCCATCAATCAATCAATCATAGCCCCAACCCATTGCCTTAACCAAACTGAAAACATATCCAACCTCTAAAATCAGAGAGAATTATGGTGGATAATAATGTTGTTCAATTAAGCCACTAACCTCAAACCTTACCTTACCCCAAAAACAATGAAGTTTCAGGACAAACAAGGATGATAATGTAGGAATACTTATACGTTAGGCTTGGACCACACAATATAGTCAGATCATGATATCTGTTTTCATCAGTAGAACAGACCAACTGAATCAAACAGATTGAGGCATGCTCCTTTTTATTAGTAGTAAGTGTGAAAATACGAACACTGCCTGCCAAACCTGAAGAAGTATATTTTGCCATTAGATATGCAATACGGATTTGTATTGCTTTTAGTTATCATTAAAACTAACCTTCTAATGAATAAGGATTTTTTTTTTTTGTTCTTGAGGGGAACATTAAGCAGAACTTTTGGCAACTCTTGGTTTAGACCCTTGTGAAAAAGAAGATGTGCACTCAATTGTACACTTTTAAAAAGTGCATGTTTAAAATCCCACATTTTGTAATTTAAAATCCAGCTCTTGCTGGGCAGCTCTAGGGATTGGGTAGAGCACAACACAATCTATCACAGCCCTTTTCATATTTTCTATGGCCTGTTCCTTTCTAACAAAGAGTTTCATTTGGCTAAAAGAACAACCTCTTATACACTGCACACAGTATGTAACATGAACATTAAATAAAGCATAATTATCCATTGAGGATCATTTACCTAAGCAAACAGTAAATTCATTTTTGAGACATGAGAGCAAGAAAACATGACATTGCTTGATAAATGTGACATGAGTCAATCAGTGGTCATAGTACATATCAGAGAACTTGAAATTTAATGCGGACTTCTAAATCTTATTAGGAAAAAATCTGACCAAATAAACACATACACAAGTAGACACAAATGGTTAATTAAGGACAGAATAATATTTGTACAGACCTAAAACATGTCTACTCAACGCTGTGAGCTTAAGACTAAACTCAGCAACAGTAAAATGGGTGAAAAACGTTGTATCCTAGTTTGTTTTTATTTATTGCATGGCTTTTGGTGGAATTTTTACACATAATACACAATAATTGCTAAAACAGTGGTTAGAAATATGGTAAGAAAATGGACCTTTAATTTAAAAGGCCAGACACTAGCTTTGATGTATCAGTCATACGGTATTTCATAGCAATTAACTCACCCAATTGATAACTGCATCTAAAATAACTTGCAAAATAACTTTTGTTGGAGTGCAATCAGTGTGTCCATCAACTGAATAGTTGACTTGAAGCATTTTTGAGAAGATGCCATGTGCTATGCTATCCAACAATTTTAAATATTATTTATTATTATTATGTTTTATACATGCAGCTTATTATTATTTGACATAATGCAATAGGAATTTTTTAATATTTGTAATTTTTAAAACCTTAAAGTAATGATGACCAGTTACAGGAAGATATACACTTCCCATCATTCATTCATATACGTTTTATTCAGTAATCTTTGATGTTGATTAAAAAACAATCTAACATAAATGTTGATGACCTTCTCTGTGTTGTTGCATCTCTATGTGTGGCTGACTTCCAGTGTAGACAACTTTCAGCCTAAAAAAAAAAAGTGTCATATTCTTTTACATATTGTGTATTGTGCTTGTTTGGATAGATAATTTAGGGCTTTTAATATAGGGGACAGTGGGGTAAGATATGCTACTTTTTGGGGTAAGATGTGCCACACCTACATATGTTTCAGGATGTCTGTTATCAACTGAAATTAGAATAAAGAGTCAATAACATGCAGCCAAAAAAAAAAAGAAATGATGTCTGAATGTGGGAATGGAGAATATATCAACCATTCACATTTCAAATAATAATAAAAAAACACTTTTTTACTTGAAAAAATATAACACATCCCAGTCTTCTTTTGCGGCACATTATTCACATTTAGGGCCCTATTTTAACGATCTGAAACGCAAGTATCAAGCGCGAAGCGCAAGTAACTTTGTGGGCGGGTCTTGGGCGCTGTTGCTATTTTACCGGCGGGATAAATGACTCTTAGTAGCTTCATTATTCATAGGTGTGGTTTGGGCGTAATGTGAAATAAACCAATCAGAGCGTCATATCACATTCCCTTTAAGAGCATGATGAACGAGGTACGCTTGTTCCATGGCGCAATACTATTATAACGGCACATTTACCAGGAGCGCTTCAGAATCGGTTCACAGCCGAGGAGATCGATGTTCTCGTCAGGGCCGTAAAAGAAAGAGAAGTGACATTGGGGACGGGACAAACCCACCCAAATTAGCTTCGGTTATACATGCATATAATAATTTGGGTAAATATGTAAGCTTTATGCCTATTTTTCCCATCGTCATGCACAACAATGATTTCCCTCGTGTTTTAATATTTTTCCTTATAATAATGTATCATTTGCAAAAAGGAAAATGCATCTGTGTAGATGAGAGAATCATCTACAGTGTATGCGCGTTGTTCACACTCTGTATTATGACGAAGCATGCACGCTTAAAATAGCATCTGAATGTACGCTCAACGCGCCACTGACTTTAGACTGTTTTTTTTCTGGTCAGTGGCGCAATTGTTTTCTGGAACTGCAAAATAGCACCAGGGATTGTTTGCGCCGATTGTTTGCGCAAAAAAGGAGGCGTGTTTCAGCGCAAACAATCCCTGGTGCTATTTTGCAGTCAAGTGCAGTAAAGAGAAAAGTGATTGCATTTTTTTTTTGGTCAAAGTAATTTTTTTTCTATTTTATTTCACAGCAAACTTATCAAGTTGTTTGATTATCCACTTGTTTATTTAAAAAAAAAAATGCAATCACTTTTCTCGTGCTTATCTCAATCACAGGCAGCTGTATTATATAATGGACACTTTTTGTGAATGTGCAGTTACTTGACAACAAATTGTGCATCTTATCCACAGTGACACATCTTACCCCACTCTCTACATCCTTGACCTCATGACCACAACAAAACGGTTTTACAAACTATTCTAAAATTATTCAGAACTATGATAAGAAGATGATTTGGAAACCTGTCTTTAATTCAGATCAATAAATAAAAACTGGAGACTTACCTGAGTCAAAGATAGTCAAAGCATTGTGTAAACAGAAACACTAACACTACACTAAAAATCAAATCCACAACACAACACACATACTATGAAATGAGCACTATCACAACACATAGACACACACCACAAGCACAGATGTGAAACAAAACACAGATGAAACCAACTGAACCTCACTCACCACTCAGATTCAGCTCTCACTGCACAACATGGAAAGATGTGGATAATGTGAATATCAACACACGTCAGTGCATGCATAGGTGTCTGGATACAAATGTGTTCACATGATAAAGTGTTTGTGAGTAACACATCAAACCATGTGAAAAGTACACTTAAGATCCCACAGGTAAAATAGGTTCATTTTACTTTAAGCCTTATTGTATTTTACCCATACTGTTTATGTAGTTTATGTAACTAACCTGATGTATTGGTATTTATTATATTTTTTTTTTGCCCGTGGACTCTTTTTATAAGCTGTGTGAGTACACTAATAAACGCAAAAATAATCCACACATCACAAAAACGGAACTCAAAATCTGAACCACAACAATCTCAGAAAACAACTAGGTGAAACTCATAGAAAAACAAATAAACCAACAAAAAAACTTGTCCAGACCACGACCACATCTACCGTTACTTAAAAAAACAAAAGCCAGTCTAACACCAAACAGTAATACGAAACTCTCAAATAAAACCAGAGTTTTTTTTTAAACTGAATGTTACATAAAAACGTTATGGTGCTAAAATCAAATTCACAAGAAAAAAAATGCGGATGAAATTAGAACCACTACACCAAAAAAACACTAACAACAATGACAGAAGCATATCTAGTGACAGATAACGCCATATACAATATGTATATGTATATATATATATATATATAAATATGAGAATAAAAATTTAGATATATGTTGCAGATATTTACTGTTTCCTCATAGTGCCACACTCCCTGGCCATCCGGCAGCTCAGAGCTCACACTATTGTCCTGATCGATTAGCCAGCGATGAACGACGTGGGCCTAAAAGGACACACGACATAAACACAAGAAGCCATTAAATCTTCACACTCTTGAGGTAAAAACAGAGAGCGAGAGACAGATACAGAGAGAGCGACAGAGAGACACAGAGCTGGAGAAAAGAGAGAAAATAGTCCCAACTATATCTTAACATGAATAAAAAAAGAGCCTACGCTTGAATTAGTCAGTTCACATAACGAGAAAAGGCAGACAAACATGAAAAAGAGAGGCAGAATGAGAGGAAAGTGCAAGAGGACAAAGAGGCACAAACAAATCCAGGGGGAAATTGGTATTTCAGAGGATAATTCAAATGCAGTATCAAAAGTATCAACTTTTTTCCCCCCAAACAATTCCTTTCAAGGAAGACATCTCATTTGTTTTCCCCCAATGGGAATATATACTATAATCATCTTCCTACTAGGAGTGT
Organism: Semotilus atromaculatus; assembly: GCA_031834385.1. Taxonomy (NCBI): domain Eukaryota; kingdom Metazoa; phylum Chordata; class Actinopteri; order Cypriniformes; family Leuciscidae; genus Semotilus; species Semotilus atromaculatus. The sequence continues at coordinate 3,445,236 of JAULUF010000049.1, forward strand.
AACGGTCCTCAGAAGTCACAGATTGACCAATTATGAGCTGTAAAATGCAATGGCTGTTTTCAAATGTATTGGTTTGATTAACGTGTTGTTGCACGTAAGAGCTGCACAAGGTTCAATAATACGCTTTTTCAAGAAACCACGGAAAAATGAGAAGGAGAAAAAGAGCCATCTACATCTGAGCCAACTTCACCTTTGGTTTGATTAACGTGTTGTTGCGCAATGCGCATAAGAGTTCATTAACATGGATGCACAAAGTTCAATATTACGTTTTTTTACGAACTCACGGAAAAATGAGCGAGAAGGAGAAAAAGAGCCATCTACATCAGAGCCTACTAAACCTTTTCATGAGGAGACAGCGAGTGAAGCGGCACCTGAGGTTTCCCATTTGCAGGACTCGCATATTTCATCACTGGATTGTAGAGAGACTTCCACGAGAAAAATGAATCAAAACGCAGCGTATAGGCTACTGGCAAGCTCTAGCGTGCCATCTGAACTCTTGCCCTGCTTCTCAATGTTCATACTAACCATCCTGAACAGTATGTGAGATTAGAAGAAGTGTGTCCCAAAGCATAGTATGTTGAAAAGAGTATGTCAAACGTCCCCAGATGGTCAACTATTTCCGGTGGATTTTCGAAGTGTGGATCTGTGCTCACTATAAGGGCTAATATTACCCACAACCCATTGCACTACAAACACGAGTAAAAAGTATTAAAAAACTACAGACGTGAAGAAAACCCCGCTACCGGCGGTTAAGGGTTTAGATAAAGGTTTGTCAAAGATTAACCTGATAAAAACTATTTATGTAATGTTATCTGTTATAGTTTATCTGCAATAACAATGTGGACTTCTATAAAGATCCGTTTTTGCGATTAACGTTTAAATGCATCATTATGGAGATTACCTCCGATACGGTAGGAAATTAAATGTGGAGGATTTTAACTGTGACAAGATGATTGACAGGCCAGTTTACTGTGACAGAGAGCAACCGTTAAAGACGCGATTGTATGACGTGATTGTATGTCTCAAAGCTTTTTCTTCACAAAAAGAGTACATACTTTTAGGGCGTAGTATAAGTAGGCGAATTGTTCTGGGTTGGTGCATGGATCAACTCTTCTTCTTCTGTTCTTTTATCAGTTATGGTGGTTAGCAAACAGCGTTGCATTACCGCGCACGTCCACTCCTGGATCGCCTGTGTCTAACTGTATTTGTCATCTGACTGTATGTACCGAACCGTGACGTCCGTACCGTGAAGGTTCGGGACGAATACATGTACCGTTACACCCCTACTTCCTACTATAATGCAAACTGGAATACGATCGAATTATAAAAATGCCATCTAAAAGTATAGATATTACATATTACTAGTGAGATACTGAAACTTTGACAAGCACTTGTGTGATTGATTTACCTAACGCAATCTCATGAGTATTCGTATGTATTTTAGGTAAAATGTGGTTTTCTAAGGGTTCATAGTAATCAGGCCCTGGTCAGTCAGAATCTGACTGAAGACAATGTCATAGTTATTCAATATATGTAGAACAATGGTAATGCCAGGGTAATAAATAAAGGCAGAAATATTCTCAGTCTTATAACAGAAACGTCTCTGGTTACGTATGTAACCTTAGTTCCCTGAGAACAGGGAACGAGACACTGCGTTGATTACGCATTGGGGAACGCCTCAGACGTGACAGGTGTCTGAAATCACAATCAAATCACGGCAATCACATTGACCGGCGACAGCCCGTGAATCATTAGCGCATGATTAACGAGCGACCTGCTAGTATATAAGGGCGCCTTGCAAACATGACAGATCACCTTATCGTCTGAAGGGACTGTATGGCAGGCAGGCCCCGAGGCATGGCAAGGAACGCAGTGTCTCGTTCCCTGTTCTCAGGGAACTAAGGTTACATACGTAACCAGAGACGTTCCCTTTCGAAAGGGAACTCAACACTGCGTTGATTACGCATTGGGGAACGATATACCCACGCCGCCATGCTGAGGGGAGTGCATGCCAGGTGGCAGTGACAACTGTCAGAACCAGCAGATTCAAATGAAACGCTAGAACCACTCACCCACAGGTCACACTGGGCTGTCAGTGACAGCACTCCCTACGGTCATAGCCCAAGCTAAGCCAACAGGAAACCTCCAAACATGATTACATGAAAGGCCTACCTGGGCCTGCTCAGGGCCTGGAACCACAGCTTTCAATTTAGAAGGGGTCCCTTCTAGGGAATGTGGCTAGGGAACCCGAAGGAACCCCAGCCAGTCACTATTCAGGGGAACGTACTCACCCCGAAATGCCACCAGGACGGCCTGACCCGACGTCAGATACATAGACACTTAGTCTGGCCACATCCTGTCTGTCTGAAGACAGAGCCTCTGGACATTTGCCTAGGTAAGGCATCCAGCCCGAGGGACTGCATCTCTCTTTTTTTGGCAGCGAATCACTCGGCCCGGATCTCAGAGACGGGATATCCCGGAGAGTATGACTCAGTGTAGTGCTATACAACCCTTGCCAGCGAGGGGAGTTTCTCTACTCGATCCAGGGATCTACCCAGTGTTTATGTTTCAAAACATTGAGGAGGCCTGTGAAGGCCTAGGGACTGATCTAACTGGGAGGCCTCACAAGAGGCCTACGACCGTCTGACCAGACTCAGGAGAACGCGTGCTCATAGTGACCCTCGATGAGGGGAGCACATGGTCCACCTGGTAGGCAAAACCAGGCTGTAGGCAGAAAAGAGGTTCCGAAAGGGAACCAGTAGCAGAGAATGAACACTTTAGATGAGCCAAGGCGCAAGCTCACCTTCAGCAGCTGCCTGCTAAGACCAGCTGAACTGATAGCAAGAGGCCACTAGCTTCCTGAACCCAGCACCGCTAGGAAACCACTCACAGGGAGGCCTGGTGAGGCCTACTACCTGAAGCCACAGTATGTGGTCAGCTTTCCTTCAGGGAGGCCTAAAGGAGCCTACTACCTGATAGCGATAGTACGTGGGGAACTCACCCTCAGGGAGGCCTGGTGAGGCCTGCTACCTGATAACCACAGTGAATGTGGGAGCTCACCTTCCAGGAGGCCTGGAGCGGCCTACTACCAGATAACCACAGAGAATGTGGGAGCTCACCTTTAGGGAGGCCTGGAGGGGCCTACCACCTGAAAAACACAGCATGTGGTCAGCTTCCCTTCAGGGAGGCCTGGTGAGGCCTTCCACCTGGAAACCATAGTACATGTGATTCACAGTATGTGGGAATTCTCCTTCAGGGAGGCCTGGTGAGGCCTACTACCTGAAGCCACAGTATGTGGTCAGCTTTCCTTCAGGGAGGCCTAAAGGAGCCTACTACCTGATAGCAATAGTACGTGGGGAACTCACCCTCAGGGAGGCCTGGTGAGGCCTGCTACCTGATAACCACAGTGAATGTGGGAGCTCACCTTCCAGGAGGCCTGGAGCGGCCTACTACCAGATAACCACAGAGAATGTGGGAGCTCACCTTTAGGGAGGCCTGGAGGGGCCTACCACCTGAAAAACACAGCATGTGGTCAGCTTCCCTTCAGGGAGGCCTGGTGAGGCCTTCCACCTGGAAACCATAGTACATGTGATTCACAGTATGTGGGAATTCTCCTTCAGGGAGGCCTGGTGAGGCCTACTACCTGATAACCACAGGGAATGTGGGAGCTCACCATCAAGGAGGCCTGTGAGGCCTACTACCTGATAACCACAGGGAATGTGGGAGCTCACCATCAAGGAGGCCTGTGAGGCCTACTATCTGATAACCACAGGAAAGGTGGGAGCTCACCTTCAGGGAGGCCTGGTGAGGTCTTCTACCTGATAACCACAGGGAATGTGGGAGCTCACCATCAAGGAGGCCTGTGAGGCCTACTACCTGATAACCACAGGAAATGTGGGAGCTCACCTTCAGGGAGGCCTGGTGAGGCCTTCTACCTGGAAACCATAGAATGTGGGAATTCACCTTCAGGGAGGCCTGGTGAGGCCTACTACCTGATAACCACAGGGAATGTGGGAGCTCACCATCAAGGGGGCCTGTGAGGCCTTCTACCTGAAAACCATAATATGGGAATTCAACTTCAGGGAGGCCTGGTGAGGCCTACTACCTGATAGCAACTGGTCGCTGAGACTGGGTGATCGTACTGAGGCGGCCCTACAGGGCCAGCCAGCTGGGGACTCGCCTATCAGGGAGGCCTGGTTTGGCCTACTAGCTGATAGCAAGTACATTCTGCTACAAAGAGACACTGTTGGGAACATACTAAACCAACATACTATTGGGCCCACACACAGGAGGCCTAATACGGCTAGCTACCTGGTAGCAGCTATAAAATATGTCCCACAACGTTGAGACTCACCTCCTAGGGAGGCCTGATAAAGGCCTGCTACCTATCGTGAGTCAACTGCCGAACCACCAAGCCAACCTCGATAGAAGTAGGCTGGCCTACAGTGCCCTCACGGGGGCTGCCCAGTCAAGGAGGCCTGCTGAGGCCTACTACCTGATGGCACAGCCTTTATTGGCAGATAAGCTGTTTACACAGCGCCTACAGCATCATGGTGCCTAATCACATTGCCCACGGCAGTGTACTCAGCAAGAGAGCTAGCACCCTAAAAAACAAGGGGAGTACAACATACGCCACTCTGCCTAAACGGAGGCCCCCTACCATCTGAGCGCAGGGGCGTCAGCTCATGGCAATGCTCTGGCTTCAAGGGAGCGTACTTTCAACAAGAAGTGAAGGCTTCTTATAGAACTTCCCGCTCGACCCGAGCCATAGTGGTGCGAGGTAGGATAATACAGAACTGAAAGTGAGGACTCAGACCTACCCTGAAACACAGGGGAATACTCCCACCTCACCCTGCGGTTTACCAGGGTGCGGGCCTGCCAGCGGCTCTAGGGGTGACAGAAAATAATCTGTGCCCATCCTTAGGGGAGCGGGGCTTGATGAGCCAAGCAACTACAACCCAACGCTCGAGCAGTAGCTCAGCGAGGTAAGTGAAGCCTATACTGGCGGCCAAGATCCGTAGGCTCGTTCTGCACGGCAGGGTCGGGCAGACAGAACCAGTCTCTTCGTGATGCGAAAGACGGCCTAGCCCTGCTCAATAAAGACACATTGTACTAGGAGGCCTGATTGAGGCCTACCCAGGGTCTTTATAAACCATACCTCTACACCATGCTACATTCATCTACCCCAGAATGCAGAGAAGGGGGCGGGCCTTGGCCTAACGACTCCCAAGGGAGGAGGCTGTCGTACAGGGACACTGAAACCAACATATTTTTCATGTTAAGTGAAGGGTCAGAGGCAGAATTGTTATTTAACAGAGCGCCTACTATCCCTGGCACAGCCTAGGCCAGCTACTGAGGCGGTCCTGGTGAGGGCCAGCCTGTAAGCATAGATCTACCTGAGGGCTCGGAGGAGCCACAGCCTTGCAGAAAAAATAGTTATTATTATTCCGAACAAGGGCTGCAGAATCGCTCAGCCCACTGCCAAGACAGAGCTCAGGGGGGCGATGTACTCAGGAAAGAAGTCAGACGGTCCCAACTGTTTGACCGGACTAAGATCTATCTGAAGTTCTAGCGTCAGTCAAACTTCAAATAACTCTATGAGAGAGAGACCAACTACTCTACCCTGAGGTGGCTAACAGCCAACTGGCCATTACATATATATAAATATATATATACAAAAGAGAAGCCCAAACCGCTGGAGCTTCTAAAATCGTTCTAACCACCTAAAGGGGAACTTCAGGGCCCTAATAATCCAGAAAAACTTCTCTTACCTTATTATCCCGACATAACCCCATTGCTCTATACAGGGAACGAGGTCTGTAGAGAGATACATTTCAAAACATTTTATTCAGAAAATGACTCTTAAGAGACCAAACAGCTCACCTGCGGCGTGCGGAGTGAAGACTCGCCAGACAGTTCCATATGAACCTGGGGTCCACCACTTCACAAGCCTGGGAGAGGCGTTCTCACTAACCCAAGCCTAGGCGGGCCATCAGAACATAGTTCTCATCATAGGCCCATCCCCAGGCCTGGTGTGATCACGCTGGGGAGTCGGTAAAGAGAGGAGAGGAGAGGGCCAAATTAATAGCCCTCTGAGGAGGTCATCCATCACTAACGCTGTGTGCGTTTGCGCTGGATAACCTCCCTCAGATCCTTCCTATTGCGGGAGTCGCGCCTTCTCTGCGTCCTGCTCCGACGCGGAGGGGGTGCACGAGAGGCGACGCTGGCTCGCTGGCCCTGTCTATGGTCCTCAGACCATGAAGGGCCAGGACCTCCCGCTTGCCTGGGTGTGGACGTGGATCTCAGCGGTATACAGGATTTAAATGCTGCTGAGCGCGCCTTCGCCTCCCTGAACTTCCCCACCACCGCCTCTACGGAGGTGCCGAAAAGTTCAGAAGGCGAGACCGGCGAATCGAGGAGAAAGGCCTTCTCTTTCTCCCCGATGCCGGCTAGATTTAGCCACAGATGTCTCTCCGTGGCCACCATCGCCGCCATCGAACGACCGATCGCGGCAGCAGTCTGTTTGGTGGCCCGGAGAGCAAGATCTGTGGTCAGGCGCAACTCAGCCACCGCCTCAGGGGACAAACCTGCCCCCTGATCGAGATCCCCCAGCAGGTCAGCCTGGTATGCTTGCAACACCGCCATAGTGTGCAGGGCAGCACCAGCGTGACCTGCTGCCGTGTATGCTCTGCCATTTAGGCGCGCTGTTGCTTTTAGCGGCTTGGATGGCAGGGTAGGAGCTTTCAGTGTCGACGCCCGCCCGGACACGAGATAGTTCGCGAACGTCTCATCAATGGGCGGCATCGACACATACCCATACTCTCGGATCCCCTCAACATCAGCGAAACTAGCCCGCTGATGTTGGTGAATACGAGCCGAGTATGGGTTCTTCCATGCCTTCTCGACCTCAGTGTGCAAGTCGGGAAGGAATGGAAGGCTCACCTGAGCTGGTGGTTTATGGCCGGGGAGAAACCGATCGTCGAGCCTGCCACGAGCGGTCTCTCCTCTAGCGCGCTGCCATGGCAGCTGTAGCCTGCAGGCAGCGCGCTCCATAACATCCAGCAGTTCAACATACACGGGGCAGGGTGGCTGAGAAGGTTCAGGATCAACCTGATCAAGAACCTCCTCAGCCATCTCCTGCGCGTCCTGAAGAGCACTAGCTGCAGATACATTAGGAGAAACAGCTTCCTCATCAACCTGCAGCTCACCCTCGTCAGCCGTCGAGTCATCTGAGAGGTTTACAGCCCTCTCAAGGTGATCGACGAGCTCCATCTGGGAGCCCCATGATGCAAGTCGCCGCTCTGCCTCAGCACGAGCGGGACCCGAACCACGAGGTCCAAATGCTGAGCCCTCTTCACTCGAGAAGAGGGTCAGACGAGAGCGGAGCGTTTTCAAAGAAAAACGCTCACAATTTGCACAGAGGGCTCCCTCGAGAACCTCCCGTGCATGCTCTTCACCCAGACAAAACACGCACAGATCATGTGTATCACCAGGTGTCAAATATCTAGGACACGGGTCTGCACATTTCTTAAAGGTCTTAGCCTTCTCTGCACGTTTCATTTTACCTGATCTCTGAGTAGTGAAAACAGACAAACAGTCCCTGAAGACGATAAGATGATCTGTCATGTTTGCAAGGCGCCCTTATATACTAGCAGGTCGCTCGTTAATCATGCGCTAATGATTCACGGGCTGTCGCCGGTCAATGTGATTGCCGTGATTTGATTGTGATTTCAGACACCTGTCACGCCTGAGGCGTTCCCCAATGCGTAATCAACGCAGTGTTGAGTTCCCTTTCGAAAGGCAACGTTGGTGTACTGACTTGTTTCCTTGCACCAGCAAATGTTCGAGTCTTAACCTCAGTTTGAAACATTCTGTCAAGCAAAATTCATGATTGACTGATGCAAAACATGGAAGTCATTTCAGCCACAAATGATCCCAGTAAGGATAAGTACCAAAAACACCATCAAATCAGGTGATACATAACAACAACAAAAAATGTTTTGGTAAACATAACTGTTTAGTTATAACAGAGTTTATAACAGACCAGAGTGACACTACGAGGTATGTGAAAAGAATTAGGCAAAGGGTGACATTTCCTTTTGAGAGTTTCTAATGCCTTTAACCACTCAAAAAGTGCATGTTTAATTTCTGCTGAGCCTAAAGCTGCATTCTATGACACATTCATAACTTTTAGGAACAATATGTTCATCTGCTGACGCACGCCACCATCCCTCGCCTTCAGGCTTTTCTATCACACAATATGCAACACGCTCGCACACACACACACACACAACAAGTTTCCCAACAGAAGTCCCTCGAAACACACAAAATCTCTTACACTGCAGACTGTAGCAAAGGACAGTCACAGTCAGCTGATAAGGTCACCGAGAGAACAGGACATGAGAGTTTAAGCTGGTGATGATGAGGTGCAATAAAGGAGAGAGGTGGATTTTCATTCAAATATTGTGAAGGATACAAAAAAAGTATAGCAAGAGTAAGGGCATTTTCTACATTCGATTACTTCGATTACTCTAACAATCAGTAATCATCATTTTTGTCCTTAGCATTGCTATGGAAAATCAAAGCTATGAAGTCTCTAATATCTCTAGGTAGTTTTAATATCTCAAAATCCAGGTAGCCCCAAAGTATGGAAGCTTGTTTTCACCACAGAATAAAAAAAGAAGAGCTAATTGCAACTTCTCATCTAACAATTTGGACTTAACTTGCAATTGTGAGTTGATATCTAACAATTTTGAGAAAAAAATAATTGTGAGATTCAGATTGTGAGATAAAAGTAAGAATTGTGAGATATAAACTTGCAATTGCATGTTTTAAAGGTGCCCTAGAATGTGAAATTGAATTTATTTTGGCATAGTTAAATAACAAGAGTTCAGTACATGGACATGACATACAGTGAGTCTCAAACACCATTGTTTTCTCCTTCTTACTTAAATCTCGTGTTTGAAAAACACCCCTGAAAAACAGGCGAATCTCCACATAATGTGACGCAACAGTCGGGATCATTAATATGTACGACTCCAAAAATCTGCATATGCCAGCCCATGTTCAATGACAGGCGGAACTGCAGCCGAAGCATGGCAGTGTTTGGATGTACAAATGAACACAAAAGTATGTTTTAGTTCCTTCATCCGAACCTCTGAAGAAACAATGGGTTAATTTTATTTTCTCTGGAAATTTCCAAACATTTCACCGACGAGACTGTTTCCTCAACTTGGGCCAATACAGAGCTGGACTCGAACGTCTGAAAATAAATCGATCGAGCTACCAAGCAACACTTTCTGAATTGTTCAAGTTCAGACAGGTCATCTTTCTCTCAAAATCGTTCAATACTGTTTATGCATCAGTAAGTCAAGCCAGTGACTAAAATATCAACTTCACATCGTTTATTTTAGTTGGAAGAAAAAAACCTTATTTAAATTGTGAATAAATTATATACAGAAAGCGATCAAAAGAACAATCTTTCCACAGCGCGAGTTTATCTCGACACTTGCCAAACTCGTTATGAATTCAATGACACATGTTACACTGCACAACGAAGCTCTTACTGTATTTACATCATCGTGTTTGCATTGGTGAAAGCATTAGAGAGAGTGCAGAAACTGCGTTGCAATGATAAGATCTTCATTCTCGCGATCAACACACTGTCATCTGTTCAGGGGCGTGGTACCGGGGGGAAAAAGGGGACAGAGTACCCAGGGCCCGAGGCAGCGGGGGGGGCCCTTAGAAGTCGACGAGCTGAAGTTAAAAGTCCGTCGGAGAAGTCCGTCCGAAATTCCGTCTCCTCGCGCAGTAAGTCCATCCGTCCGTCCCGTTGGAGAAGTCGCACAGTCCATAGTCCGCCGCCCCCCCCCCCCCCGCCGCCGCAGTTCATAGTCCGCCCCCCCCCCCCCCCCCCACCACCCCCCCCCCCCCCGTTGGAGAAGTCGCGCAGTTCATAGTCCGCCGCCCCCCCCCCCGTTGGACTTAGCGGAGGGGGGCCCAGCAAGATGGTTTGTACCCAGGGCCCAAAATTTGGTACTACACCCCTGCATCTGTTTGCTCAATGCTCATCACGGCAACATGTTATGTGATGGGAATAGATCTAAATACTTTAAAAACATCTCACGATGCGTTAATCTCGATAGCTGTAATAGTAAAAACGTATAATATCTGTAGTAAAAGTATTCGAGAGAGTTTCACATGTAATATGTAGCCTAGCTATTTCATATGCAAGCATGTCAGCCAATCACAGCAGAGGCCGGTTACACACAGCAGACACGCCCCTTCAAACAGAGCGTTCACATCAGAGGCTAAAATCAGGCTAGGAAAAATGCCTTTTATTTCTGATCTAAAAAAACATACTAACATTATAAGGCCAACCCAGAAAACATTATACAATAAAAATAAAAATCATTCTAGTGCACCTTTAAAGTCTGAATAATTATAAAGTTTACATCTCGCAATTCTGACTTTTTCTATAAAAAAATCATGAGAAAAAGCGAGAACCGTGAGATAAAACCATTTTTATCTTTTATTATTTTCTAGTTGAGTCAGAAGTTGACATATCGGACTGTTCAAACAGATGTTCAAAGGGCCAAAAGGCTGCAGGATTTACACTTTGGAAATTCACCTGACACAGGGCTTACTTTTAGTTGTCTCTGCTGTGATAGGAGAGAGAGAGAAAAAAAGGTCACCATTAAATCATGAAAATTCATATATAAAAAAACACAAAAAAAAAACATTCTGTCCAGAGTCCAGACAGGGACTATAACTATCATGTGAGCTATTTCAGGAGAGAGAAACGGAGTCAGCAACACCTGTTCTGCAGAGAACAGTAACAACACCCCTCTTTCTCATGGATTGCCAGTAACACTGAAACACAGACTTCATAAATCATTTCCCCAATGCAGTTCTGTACACTAATCACCTGATATATGCGCTGTTATAGCGCTGCGCCATGAATAAGGGTGGCATGACAGGTTTGTACGATAGAAATGAGTCATTCTACTCTACCGTTTATTCTTACATATTCATGGGTCTGTACCGGAACACTCTATCATAATTATGTTGTTTAAATCCTGTAATTTTTATCAGCATCATCATCAGCATTAATGTTGTTCATATGTCTATGTGGTGTTTTTAATATGCTTTAAGACAAACCATGAGTAAATTCATAAGTCGACAGCATTGCTGAGTATTTTCTCCTTAAGTGAAATAAGTGAAGTTTGAAATCGCTGGTGTTTCTGACGTCACAAACTACCTTGCCTTACAACTACCTTACAACTTTGGGTCAAATATAGACAAACCCAAACATTGGGTTAAAAATGTAATTGAAAAATGTAACCCAACGGCTGGGATTGTCCATATTTGACCAAAAGTTGGGTTTAAACAACCCAGGATTTTTTAGAGTGTAGAAAATGAATCTTATATATAGTATTATGAAGTTCCTTATTGTATTTCCACTGTGTTTAAGAGAAAGTACAGTAGAGATTTGTGCCTTCTGTACATTTTTCGCAGAGTGAATACTAGTGAAAGAGCTTATAATAAGATCATGGGGGAGGGGCCAACAGATTTCTCCCTAATGAATAATTCAGTAGTGGAAGCTGCCAGCTCCTTGCAGACTCACTGCATCAGCAAACCGTACCGAGACACAGCAAGCTCACAAACCGGCAGAGAGAAGAAGGGAAAACCGTTCCCATCTGCCTTTAGATATTCAAACTTAAAACATTTAAGAGATTACTTTAAACTGATGGTAACATCTAAATGACCTGCTTTTATTCAAGTCAAAAATTCCACCTAAACACATTAATTTATACCAACGAAGCAAATGTTTATGCGTCACATCAGAAATATCTCTTTAAGGTATGTAGAGGTCAGGTCATTTAATAACAGCATTGGCTTGCATTCTTAACTACCTGCCTTAGTAACAGGTATGCACTTATTTTAGTCATTTGCTTTCATCTCATTTTGGATGAAAATGCCAAGACCATGCATGTATTGAAAATTAAATGAATGGATGTGAATTACTTTCTTTTGCAATGACAAACATTTTAATGTAGGATTTCTGAACACAAAGCTGGAGAGTTTGGTCACTTCTATTGTAGCTGTAATAACTGTTATCCTGCTTCTACCATTCAGAATTTTGGAGTCAGTAAGATTTTGAAAGACAAGTAATAGTTTTATTAAGGATGTATTAAATTAAACAGAAGTGAGAAGTGACAGTAAAGATATTTATAATGTTACAAAAATCTCTATTTTAAATAATGTTGTTCTTTGAACTTTCAACTAATCGAAAAATCCTGAGGGAAAAAAAGTATCACCGTTTCCACAAAAATTATAAGCAGCGAAACTGAAAATTCAGCAGCTTCTGAAAATGTAGCTTTGTCATTACATGAATAAATGACATTTTAAATTACATTAAAACAGTTATTTTAAACTGTAATAATATTATAATATTTCACAATATAACTTTTGATTTTAATTAATTTTTTAAATTTTTTTTAAATAAATGCAGCCTTGGTGAGCAGAACAGACTTCTTTCAAACACATACACACTATATATATATATATATATATATATATATATATATATATATATATTGTTTTACACAGGAAACTTTTAAGTTAGGTGTGAAGCACCACTTATTATTATCATATTATGTAAAAAATGCAGATATTCTCATACAAACAATAACAATCCATGTGAAGAATATATATGGCTTACTATATGATTTCTATAAAAAGAAAGTGTTTAGACAGAATTAGCTGCAATCCGAGCAGATGGTTCTGTTTGAAGAAAAAACAGAGTTGCTGACAGAGGTCGAGAGGAATTTCCTGCAGTTGTTTATGGTTTATCAGTGACTTCCAGAGGCCTCCCCGACACCGAGCGCTCGTGAGGGAAGCCGTCTTTCCCAAACTATTTTTATCAGGCACTGCATTAGCATGATAAAACATTGGCAGAAGAATAGACAGTAACAAAGAACCAAATGCACAGATTTTCAGAGCCTATTTTCATCTTTCCTTCCCTTTTAGCATGAGAGGCCTTGGTATTATGCATGTCAGAGCATCATAATTGCCTTTGAGACTAGCTCTTTTGTGCTAGCTCTTGAGCCTTAGCAATCGCTTTTTGAGTCTCGCTCTCTCTCACACGCATACACTCTCTCTCTCTTTCATTTAAATTCACAGACACACATTGTACACACACATTTTATAAATGTTTTTGAATATACTGCTGAACAACTCCATAAAATAAATTAAGTGTTTGACATGACATGCACTATAATACGATATTACATTATACATACTATTAAAATCTGTCACTATAAACTGTGATTTTTTTAATTCATGATGACATTGTTAATGTGTGCAACAACAAAAAAATTGGTAATTTGATCTATTACTTAATCATTTTTATAACTGCCCATTTACACGTCTGAATGTCTAACTGCAATAAATTTGTGTTTTTGATTAATTTATTAAATATGCATTGCTTATACTTGAACATATACGGTACATTTACTAATACATTTTTTAAATTAAAAGTTGAATTTTTAACATAAGTCAATATGTAAACAATGACAATTTTATTTTTATTAAGTAACATTGACAAAGACTATTAAAATGTTGTTAAAATATATTGCTTTTAGTCCATGTTAATTAATACTAACTAATGTTAAAGCCACACTATGTAATTTTTCGCCACTAGAGGTCGTTTATTCAAAACAAGGCAGTAGCTTGATGACGGCTTGATTTCGAGGAATCATGGGATTATTAACGTTACGAGAGCCATTGTAGCGGTACGATGTCGCTGGAGCGATTGCTAATGAGAGACGAGCACGACACATGGCTCGAGAGCTTTTATTATCCCGCAGACACCGTTTCCGCCTCTTCCGGTCATGCGTATGTGGGGAAACACAGCACTGTTTTATCATATTAGATACATTTGAGTGTGATGAAAGTTGTTATAATGCTACTCTACTATATGAGGCACTTGTTGCACACTGCAGTGAGCTAGACCGATATTAGGCATGGTAAAATATGGTACATTTGAAAATCAAGAAAACAAGGTTTAAAGGGATACTTCAGGATTTAGCACTAAGCTTTGTAATAGTAGAAAACCTGTAGTATTTTTGAATTACTGTGCTTTCCACCCTCATAGATTTATGTATTTTTTGTCTGGAAAAAATCCTCCGATGATGCAAAAATCGTCATTTTGCGTCATCGGAGGATTTTTTGGCCAGAGGCTAAAGACTAGAGCCAGTAGTAGGGGCTGTCCCGCATGTTCTCAACCCGCTCATAGAGGGTGGATCTCACTCACGGAATATACACATAGTGTCAGCCATCTTTTTTTGGAAGCTAAGCTAGTAGGCTCTTGTTCTGTGGAGAAGGCGGAGTAGTAGGGGTTACCATCCTCTTTTTCTCAGTAAACATGAGCCGTTCTCCTGCGGCCCTCACTCGTCCTGCTCGCCACAGTAAACATGAGCCGTTCTCTCGCGGCCCTCACTCGTCCTGCTCGCCACAGTAAACATGAGCCGTTCTCTCGCGGCCCTCACTCGTCGTGCTCTCCACAGTAAACATGAGCCGTTCTCTCGCGGCCCTCACTCGTCCTGCTCGCCACAGTAAACATGAGCCGTTCTCTCGCGGCCCTCACTCGTCCTGCTCTCCACAGTAAACATGAGCCGTTCTCCTGCGGCCCTCACTCGTCCTGCTCTCCACAGTAAACATGAGCCGTTCTCCCGCGGCCCTCACTCGTCCTGCTCTCCACAGTAAACATGAGCCGTTCTCTCGCGGCCCTCACTCGTCCTGATCGCCACAGTAAACATGAGCCGTTCTCCCGCGGCCCTCACTCGTCCTGCTCTCCACAGTAAACATGAGCCGTTCTCCCGCGGCCCTCACTCGTCCTGATCGCCACAGTAAACATGAGCCGTTCTCTCACGGCCCTCACTCGTCCTGCTCTCCACAGTAAACATGAGCCGTTCTCTCGCGGCCCTCACTCGTCCTGCTCGCCACAGTAAACATGAGCCGTTCTCTCGCGGCCCTCACTCGTCCTGCTAGCCACAGTAAACATGAGCCGTTCTCCCGCGGCCCTCACTCGTCCTGCTCGCCACAGTAAACATGAGCCGTTCTCCCGCGGCCCTCACTCGTCCTGCTCGCCACAGTAAACATGAGCCGTTCTCTCGCGGCCCTCACTCGTCCTGCTCGCCACAGTAAACATGAGCCGTTCTCTCGCGGCCCTCACTCGTCCTGCTCTCCACAGTAAACATGAGCCGTTCTCTCGCGGCCCTCACTCGTCCTGCTCGCCACAGTAAACATGAGCCGTTCTCCCGCGGCCCTCACTCGTCCTGATCGCCACAGTAAACATGAGCCGTTCTCTCGCGGCCCTCACTCGTCCTGCTCGCCACAGTAAACATGAGCCGTTCTCTCGCGGCCCTCACTCGTCCTGCTCGCCACAGTAAACATGAGCCGTTCTCTCGCGGCCCTCACTCGTCCTGCTCTCCACAGTAAACATGAGCCGTTCTCCCGCGGCCCTCACTCGTCCTGCTCTCCACAGTAAACATGAGCCGTTCTCTCGCGGCCCTCACTCGTCCTGATCGCCACAGTAAACATGAGCCGTTCTCCCGCGGCCCTCACTCGTCCTGCTCTCCACAGTAAACATGAGCCGTTCTCCCGCGGCCCTCACTCGTCCTGATCGCCACAGTAAACATGAGCCGTTCTCTCACGGCCCTCACTCGTCCTGCTCTCCACAGTAAACATGAGCCGTTCTCTCGCGGCCCTCACTCGTCCTGCTCGCCACAGTAAACATGAGCCGTTCTCTCGCGGCCCTCACTCGTCCTGCTAGCCACAGTAAACATGAGCCGTTCTCCCGCGGCCCTCACTCGTCCTGCTCGCCACAGTAAACATGAGCCGTTCTCTCGCGGCCCTCACTCGTCCTGCTCGCCACAGTAAACATGAGCCGTTCTCTCGCGGCCCTCACTCGTCCTGCTCGCCACAGTAAACATGAGCCGTTCTCCCGCGGCCCTCACTCGTCCTGCTCGCCACAGTAAACATGAGCCGTTCTCTCGCGGCCCTCACTCGTCCTGCTCGCCACAGTAAACATGAGCCGTTCTCTCGCGGCCCTCACTCGTCCTGCTCTCCACAGTAAACATGAGCCGTTCTCTCGCGGCCCTCACTCGTCCTGCTCGCCACAGTAAACATGAGCCGTTCTCCCGCGGCCCTCACTCGTCCTGATCGCCACAGTAAACATGAGCCGTTCTCTCGCGGCCCTCACTCGTCCTGCTCGCCACAGTAAACATGAGCCGTTCTCTCGCGGCCCTCACTCGTCCTGCTCGCCACAGTAAACATGAGCCGTTCTCTCGCGGCCCTCACTCGTCCTGCTCGCCACAGTAAACATGAGCCGTTCTCCCGCGGCCCTCACTCGTCCTGCTCGCCACAGTAAACATGAGTCGTTCTCTCGCGGCCCTCACTCGTCCTGCTCGCCACAGTAAACATGAGCCGTTCTCTCGCGGCCCTCACTCGTCCTGCTCGCCACAGTAAACATGAGCCGTTCTCCCGCGGCCCTCACTCGTCCTGATCTCCACAGTAAACATGAGTCGTTCTCTCGCGGCCCTCACTCGTCCTGCTCGCCACAGTAAACATGAGCCGTTCTCTCGCGGCCCTCACTCGTCCTGCTCGCCACAGTAAACATGAGCCGTTCTCCCGCGGCCCTCACTCGTCCTGCTCGCCACAGTAAACATGAGCCGTTCCTCCCGCGGCCCTCACTCGTCCTGCTCGCCACAGTAAACATGAGCCGTTCTCCCGCGGCCCTCACTCGTCCTGCTCGCCACAGTAAACATGAGCCGTTCTCTCGCGGCCCTCACTCGTCCTGCTCGCCACAGTAAACATGAGCCGTTCTCCCGCGGCCCTCACTCGTCCTGATCTCCACAGTAAACATGAGTCGTTCTCTCGCGGCCCTCACTCGTCCTGCTCGCCACAGTAAACATGAGCCGTTCTCTCGCGGCCCTCACTCGTCCTGCTCGCCACAGTAAACATGAGCCGTTCTCCCGCGGCCCTCACTCGTCCTGCTCGCCACAGTAAACATGAGCCGTTCCTCCCGCGGCCCTCACTCGTCCTGCTCGCCACAGTAAACATGAGCCGTTCTCCCGCGGCCCTCACTCGTCCTGCTCGCCACAGTAAACATGAGCCGTTCTCTCGCGGCCCTCACTCGTCCTGCTCGCCACAGTAAACATGAGCCGTTCTCTCGCGGCCCTCACTCGTCCTGATCGCCACAGTAAACATGAGCCGTTCTCTCGCGGCCCTCACTCGTCCTGCTCGCCACAGTAAACATGAGCCGTTCTCTCGCGGCCCTCACTCGTCCTGCTCGCCACAGTAAACATGAGCCGTTCTCTCGCGGCCCTCACTCGTCCTGATCGCCACAGTAAACATGAGCCGTTGTCCCGCGGCCCTCACTCGTCCTGCTCGCCACAGTAAACATGAGCCGTTCTCCCGCGGCCCTCACTCGTCCTGCTCGCCACAGTAAACATGAGCCGTTCTCTCGCGGCCCTCACTCGTCCTGCTCGCCACAGTAAACATGAGCCGTTTTCCCGCGGCCCTCACTCGTCCTGCTCGCCACAGTAAACATGAGCCGTTCTCCCGCGGCCCTCACTCGTCCTGCTCGCCACAGTAAACATGAGCCGTTCTCCCGCGGCCCTCACTCGTCCTGATCGCCACAGTAAACATGAGCCGTTCTCTCGCGGCCCTCACTCGTCCTGATCGCCACAGTAAACATGAGCCGTTCTCTCGCGGCCCTCACTCGTCCTGATCGCCACAGTAAACATGAGCCGTTGTCCCGCGGCCCTCACTCGTCCTGCTCGCCACAGTAAACATGAGCCGTTCTCCCGCGGCCCTCACTCGTCCTGCTCGCCACAGTAAACATGAGCCGTTCTCCCGCGGCCCTCACTCGTCCTGCTCGCCACAGTAAACATGAGGAATGGCGACTGTAGAACGCAAAAGCCGAATCCCGGGCAGACTCATCACGGAGACTCACTAGTAGCGTAGCCTTGTTGTTTAACTACTGCGCTCTGTTACCGGTAGGCGTGGCTTCCAAGTGCATTCTGGGAGTTTTTCATCCACATAAGCCAAAAATAAATTTTCTGGTTTTTCTCAGGCTAGAAAGCTCCAAATTCAAAAATAATTTTCTTCTACATAAATGACACATTTTAAATACACATTCATCTTTCCAGAGGTGAAGTATCCTTTTAAACAAACTGTGTTGAGCTATATAACAATGATTAGTTTTCTGTCGATGAATGTATCCAAAACAGTTCCTCACGTGTCTAATAAAACACATCATATATTAAAGTGTCTTTGTGTTGAAATCAAGGGTAACGCGGGTATGATGTAATTGATAGGCGACACACAGACGCGGTCCGTATCCTGGTTAAAACTGCTTATTTCTCTGGATTTGAACTTTCTTAGAAACATTTGGGATAATGTCAGTACACAAATCAAAAAAATGTATAACATTGTTCTAGTGGTTTTTGTGTATTTTATCCAAAATTCTGTGCCTTTAACAAAAGAGGCCTTATTGTACTTTGTTTTCAAGATAAACAGCAACACCGACAATGATACTAGCATATTAATAATGCAAATTACTTTTCTCTGAGTATTGAGCCAAACACATCTCTTTCTAAGCATTCTCTTGCAGTTCTTTTGACCTTGCTGTATATGAAGAGCATTTCTAGCCGTCCTAAAGCCCATCCATCAGCTGTTCTCCTCTTACAGTTATTCCCTCTCCAGATTACGCATGCAACACACACACATTCACTTTTCCATACCTGCAAAAACCTTTTACCATCTAAATAGGATAGAAATGCACAGAAATGCAACACATCACTCCCACAAAAAGTACATTGCACGGCAGCAGTTTTTCCTCAACTCCCCCATATCCTAGACTGGCCTTTTCGGCGGCCCGGTCGAGAGCTCTGCCCAACAGTTCTCGGCCGCCCAGAAGCGGACTGTGGCTGACCTCGCGGCCAGCTGCTGCCACCCGGCCTCCGGCTCAGACGCCTAAGTCCGCTCGCCGCCGAACGCGCCCTCCTGTGACTCCGGCCCCTCCCGCCCGGCCCCAGCAGCAGCTTCTAGAGCCCTGCATTTCAGCCTGAGCCCGACGGGCCCCGACTTATTTACGACCCTAGGGCCGGGCTTCGGGCCAATTTTCACGTCATAGTTCACACGTGGGCCGGGCCTCGGGCCTGTTTTAGGCTTATATTTTTTATAGCCTATTTTAGACATTAATTAAAATATAATATGTGAAGATGACGATTGAAAAGCAAACATAGAAAGACGTTTTATAACCTATCACACTGACATGTGACTGACACACGACAGTGCTCGCGGAAACACACACAGGTTTCCCGGCGGCGCGATCCGAGATTCGCGCGACCGGCTCGTTCTGTGTTTAGTGTCCGCCAGCAGCAGAAGTAGCGAGCGTGACTTCAGCGCAGCTGGAAAAAGTGCGACTGGATTAAAACCTTCCACTGTGGATGCTGTGCTTTTTCTTCACGATGCTCTGTAAGAGACTATTCTTATGTGAGGCTGTCTTGTTGGTTTTCGTTTGATTGGGCTTTATTTGTATTAGTCTGTTGGAAACTATTGGAAATAAGAATGGCCATGCATGTTCTGTAGTGAACTTGAAGACTTGATTTTTGAGGTAAGATAACCTGCATGTTTGTTTTTAATTTAATTTAATGTAATTTATTTGATTTGTTTAGATTGTAGGCCTATTTAGCTCATTTAGTTTGCGAACGTTGTTGCGACTGAGCAGCAGCCTCAGCTTTTCAAAAATGATAATAAACGTTTAAACAAACGTTAACTGTCTGTGTGATATGCTTAAATTGTTTTATATCTATGGATTTTATTGTAGAAAATCCAACCCACTCCACCCGGAGTGTGGCATCCTCTTGGGCTCTAGCGCATGGCGCCTCGCTAACAGACAACTGCAGAGCTGCAGGCTGGGCGACACCTAACACATTGGCCAGATTCTACAATCTCAGAGTGGAGCCTGTGTCCTCTCGTGTACTCGCTTCAACCAGCTAGTACCGGACCCACTCAGGTGTCTTCGCTTGTTCGCCATTCCACTCCACGGACTGGGTACGTGCGATATTTCCTCAGGTGAGCTTCCCCGACAAGCCCTGAGTTCCTCCAGCACTGCTGATGTCAACGCCAGAGTCTATTGCCTGCTAGGTGCCTCTGTGTGCATGGTCCCTCCCCTGAGTGACCCCCACATGTGAATTTCCACTGTAAGCCTCTCTGAGCGTGTGTCTTTCCCTTGGCAAGCCACGTTGCTACCCCTGGGGTTGAAATATTCCACCTGCGGCTGGACACCCCAGTGTTCTCCATATGCATCCCCTTGGGTCATATGTGTATTCTCCAAGTCCCCGTCCCCCCCCCCCCCCCCCCCGGGCTGGCATTTTTTGCATATTTCCTCTGAGTTATGAGATATGCTCCCCTGTGTACCTTGGTATTCCTGTGCTAAATAGGAGTCCTTCGTCTGTGCTAGTCTCACGACAGGGATCTCAGATTTATGCAGGGCACTGGAAGACAGCTGTGAAGGTGGCTTGATTAGACTGGTAACCCCAATCGTCGTCATCCGACGGAACTCGGAGTGACACCGATGGGGAACATCTCCGTTCCGTCTGCCTGCCACTTTCCGCTGTACCGCTGGGAAACGCCTGAGTTCAGTCTTGGCTCCTCAGCAGGAAAACATGAACTGCATATTGCCGACGCCTCCTTTTATACCCACATGGTGGGGCAGAGTTGCGCCATGCAAATTCCACAGACCCATGGCATTTATTTGCCATTGGCTCGTTTTGTAATACTCAAAGTTGATAGGCTTCTAAGCGAAACCCCAATCGTCGTCATCCGACAGAACGTCTCCGTTCCCCACTCGGGGAACGAGGGTTACATACGAAACCGAGACGTTCACTTAAACATTTAGTTTTCTCCCGTCTTCTATGCCGTACATTTTCAGCTACAGTAGTGCAGGAATGAAGTTCATAGACCCTCTACTGTTACATAGAGCATATTGATGCATATTAATGGCCTGTGCACTGCAGCTATTTTAGACCACTGCAGTGAACTACAAACTGCATACATGCTTATCAGCATTTTTCTGGTCACCATTGAGACCCTTATCACATAGACACCCATGCACACATGTGTGAAACCATGTACACACCTAAATATGATACAATACCAATGAATGAATTACTTCCTGATATATCGAGCAGTTCAAGACACACTATATCCTGGCAGAGAGAAGGATCTGACAAACACAATCAGCAACTTTCAGTGAGCAACCTCGCCCACCACACACACACACACACACACACACACACACACACACACACACACACACACATACGTTGTGTTTTCATGTTTTATGGGGACTTTCCATAGACATAATGATTTTTATACTGTACAGACTGTATATTCTATTCCCTTACACTGCCCCTATCCCTAAACCTACCCATCACAGGAGACATTCTGCATTTTTACATTTTCAAACAACATCACTTAGTATGATTTATAAGCTGATTTCCTCATGGGGACCAAAACATTTCCCCACACGAACAAGGATTTCGGATATTGCCATCCTTGTGGGGACATTTTGTCCCCATAACGTAGGGTTTACCAGGCCACACACACACACACACACACACACACACTGCACTTTAGATCTCGAGATATTGTAGTAACCAACCTGGTTCTTTTAGGCAATCCTGATTGGACAAACAGCTTTTATGCAACTTAAATTATTTTTAACTGCTGGACAATCAGTTTCAACCAAGATTTGTTTCTGCAATGTGATCAATAATTCTCTATTTGTGATATGTGATGCACACCTTTGTAGTATATGGATAAATCTTAATGGGAAATTGCATGGATTTTTTTTATTATTTAACCATTTTCCTTGAGGTTCATTTATAATGTTAATAAAGTTTTTTGCACACACACACAAAAAAAAATATATATATATATATATATATATATTATATATATTTAGCTAGAGTGAGACCCAATACAGTTGGTTGCTTCATCATTGAACAAAAGTTTCTTTGCAAACTCTCCATTACACTGAGCCTCGTTTAACAATCTGCAGTCAAATTCTCTGTCTCATGTCGTCTTCTGATGTCATCTGCTGCCAGTTATTTTTAATATATGTTTCATTAAAAATGTCAACAAATTTATAAAACTTAATTTTATAAAAAATTTCATTATATACATATAATGAAATTTCGAAGTGTTTCAAAACTGAAATCACGTTACCTTTGCCAGTTTGCAATGTGAACTTGGGGAACTATAAAACCATTAGATGAAATAAAATAGAAGAAATAAAAAATTAACAGTGAGTAGCATACAGTAGCTCAGATAATTTAGTCTGAAGAAAAATGATTGAGTTCATATTGAAATGTGTGCTTAGATTACTGCTGAATGCACTGATAAGCATTTGTGTTAAACTAAAATAATGAATGTAATTTCTATTCAAACTTGTACGTAATGTATTTAAATATATTTGTAATTAGACATTTGTAATAACAAAGTTTCAATTTATTACATTCAAAATATATTAACTTTATTTATTAACAGATTTCAAATTTGAAGTACACTACAAGTGCACATTCAATACAACTAAGTGCACTTCCTTTCCAGAAGGGAACAGTTTGAGACATTATTGAGCTGTCCTCTGAAAATATTGTCGACACGTGTGAGATTAAAGAGAAAAGAAAAAGTCCCAATACGCTCTTTGTGTAATCGTATGTAATCTTGTGGATTAGGTTTATCTTGTTATGGAGAAACTGTTTTAGATATTACTGAGATCTTTAAAGATGACAGTGTTCAGATGACCAGCGCTGTCAGCTTTTAAGGAGGAACTGCTGACAGTGTTAAAGTCTAGGTGAAGTGAGTGAGATCAGCTGTGAATTAATAATAAATCAGCACTTATGTGAGACTCCAGATTTACAGTGAGGATCATCATTCGTCACCCCTGTTATTTCTCAAATGCAACATCAAATTAAAACTATATTATATTAAGCTGAAGATTAATAAGAGACAGCCTAGTAAGTGTTATTCAAATTATTTAGGTGCATATTTTAAATGTTGAAGTCTCTTTCATTTGCATGCCTAGCTACCTTTAGCAATCCTTCCTCACTGTCCCTCATCTGTTTTATTTAATTACCAGTTATCACTCTAAATAAAGACATTCATTGGACCTATTACTCAACTTGATTAATTGCATGGTTGCAAGATAAAAGTTTTGCTAACACTTAAGTTTAGGGTCCAATTCTCACTATTATCTAGTTGCTTGTTAGCATGCATATTACTAGGATATTGGCTGTTTATTAGTACATATTAATGCCTTATTCTGCATGACCATATTCTACATCCCTTAATCCTGATTCCAATACCTAAATTTAACAACTACCTTACTAACCAGTAATTAAGAGTTTATTGAGGCAAACATCATAGTTAATAATTAATTAATAGTGAGAATTGGACCCTAGTCTACAGTGTAGAGCTTAGATCGGGCCCAAAAAATCAAGCCCGACCCGACCCGAGCCCGTGCATGTTGTGTCCGAGCCCGGCCCGGCCCGACACATTAACTCTGATTATGAGCCCGAGCCCGATTTAAACCCGACCATTTTTAATACGTGGGCCGTTATAACCGGGGGCGACGCAGGTTTTTTAACGCAGGTGCTGAAAGGGTGCTAGACCATATACAGGGGGGAGCTGCGCAATTTTATATATATATAATATATATATATATATATATTCGATTCAATTCGGTGACAAGCGTCCCGAGAATTGATTTAATTTATGATGAGAGGCTCCAGTTCACGTGGTGACCGCGGCTCGCCGGCGCATCCATGTCATGATTATTGTCTGTTATACTTGCTTCTTATTTTTTTAAATCCAGGCAATTGGTTGATGATAAACTTATTAAAATTAAGATACAATTTATACAAAACGAAATTCACTTTAAAGAAAGGCTTTATTCAAAACAAAACGTAATGAAGTGGTCAAAATCATGCCTGCCCTGTACCACTCTCTCCCGATATTGCGCATCCTCCTATAGCCTACTCTGTTATATTCACAGAGTACTGTGAGTACTTCACAGAGTCTGTTACTTTCATAATCAACATGGAAAAAAATAACATTATAATATTTTAATTTTAACTAAAAATGAAACTAAATGCGCTTATTTAATGGCTACAACACGACGCTCTTTGTACAAATTGCTGCACAGTGCACATTCATTTAATTCTGAATTTTGCACATAAGTTGAAAGGCATATTGACTTTATTGCGTGCATTTAATTTGTATCTTTATGAATAATGTAACAAGGACGAAGCATAAACTGCGTTGGTTATTTATTCAGAATCGAATGGATCGCGAATGGATCCGAATGAAGAAACGTAAAAAAAAAAAAAAAAAGGTTCCATACCTCCGACTTTACTTCATACTTTCTCAGTTAATTATCCTGTTTTCATTTTTTTCTTTACTTCTTCAAGCTCCATTTTGCACTTAACTTAAGATACACAATACAGCACAGCGTGCGAGAGTGGAGGAGATGCTGCGCGTGACACGTGACGTGCTTGATCAAGGGCCCGACCCGACCCGACCCGACCCGAGCATAGTGGCGGGAAATATCGGCCCGGCCCGGCCCGCGGGTCGGGTCGGGCTCGGGCTCGGGCAGAGAATCTAAGCTCTACTACAGTGTGACCAAAAAAAAAAACATTATTTTGATTTTGGGTTCTATTTACAATAATAATCATGACATAATCTCCAATTGACCTGCTACATGGACTATAAACAGTCCCGCAAGTACACTGCCTATCTGATGTCATAGAGATTGACTAAAAAGTGCCTGAGCTCACTCATTTGCTGATTTTGGGGGCTGTTAATGGTGTATTGAATGGCTGCCAATATCTTAAGGATCCACTGCACCTAGATGCCAGCTAGATCTGCCTCAGTTCTCCTTCTGTTCTTCCATATGCATTGCTGCCTTTTCTAATTAGTAACGCACACACTTATGCCTTTGGGGACTAAAACCTTTAGTCATTACATCCTTTCCAAGGTCCATTGTTTCCACTCTTGGTGTCAGTGATTGTTGCATCCTAGGAGTTACCAATTCAGCTAAATTTCCATTAGATGCTCTTTGTGTAGTTAGTTGGGTTAACACATGTCAAAATACAGTGTAGTTTTTAAGGCTCTGGAAACTTTGCTAGAAAACATGGAATTATGAACTCAATATGAGATTTCATATTTAATCTGGCTCATCTAGAATGGGCTATGGATCTTTATGGAGGAATGATGGAGGGATGCCAATAATCTGTGACACATGCAGAATACTGTCCATCTGTTTTTGAGGGCTTACCTCAACATTACAACACAATATACTGTATATTTGAGATCATGTCATGGATAAACCTCTTTAGATCTACTATCTCCTTGCATTTGATGACTATGATCCCAATATTGCCTTCAAGATTTAGGAGAATAATAAACAAACAAGATAAATACAACGAAACAAACAAAATACAAAGAATTGTAGCATTAAAAAACGTAAAAAAATGGTTATAAAACAATAATATCCTCAAAACAATAAAATCATGAGATTAATCCACATTATTTTAGGTCCTATACAGGACAGAAATAATTTTTTTCCATTAAGGGTCAATATTTTCAGTGGGAGGTCATTAAAGATGATGATCATTGAATAATTTAATTCAACCGATTCGTTCAAAACGCAGATTCATTCAGAAAGCAATGTGTGTTGCTCGGATACGCTGTTTGTTTGTTGGTGTAATACAACAACAAAAAAATACTATATTGACAATAGTATGTCTAAAATCTAAGAAATAACTGGAAAATTAACTGTTGTATAAAATCAATATCACATTAGCAGTCGTGCTGATAGGCAATCCGTTTACACACAGACTAAAAATAGTTATTTTCCAACATCAATAATTATGTTAAACTCTGATATCTCCCTGTCTGACCATGCTGTGTGTTGGCAATGTGTGACTCATTGGTCAACAATACGTGCAGTAATAATTCATAAACAAACTTTCTTTTTATAATGTTACGAAAATCATAAAGAGACAAAGTGACAGAGATTATAAAGAGACTCTATTAACACAAGACAGAGAGAGGTACAATGCGAAAATTTCAGTCATAAATGGTGTGGATCCGTACTGAGCACTGATTATGCAGCTTTGCCTCAAATACTATCATGTAATCGTATTGAACCGAAACGGTACGGGCGTCACGGTTCGGTCCATGAATATATGCACGGTATAAAAAAAAATAAAACTTGCGTGCAAATTAATTAATGTAATGCGGAACTACTTTATACGCGGGTTCTTTAGGGACATAATCTGAGATTGCAATACTGGAATGTGTGTGTGTTTGTCTGTCTGTGTGTGTGTGTGTGTGTGTGTGTGTGTGTGTGTGTGTGTGTGTGTGTGTGTGTCCGTGAGAGAGAGAGAGAGGCGCGGGCGCGATCGAACAGTGGAAACAATGTTGTTTTTTTGTATGTTTTTAATACCTCGTCATACAGGACATAATTCAAACTGCAAAGTGTTAACTTATATTTGTTATATAAGTCGTTTTTGTCGTTGTTCTGACAAAAACTTAGTCTTCTCACATTCATGAAGTCTAATGACGGGTATACTGTAAAATATAATGAACCTCCGGCACGATTTGAACATCCATTGACCCAGCAGGAGATGACCGTTTTCACTTTTTATCACGAAATTAACTCGATTCAGCTTCTTCTTCTAATGTTCTGCCCACAGCATGCATGCCCACAGAAATGGCTCTCAACAGAACATAAAATATTCATTTTATTTAATTTTTTGTGTTCGCATTTATGAAGAAAAAACAATGTTAGCCTGTGGACGTGACAAGCTCTGAACTTTCACAGAGACCTCAAACAGAAAGCACAAAAAGCCTTTCATTAAAGTGAATTTCGTTTTGTATTAATTATATCTTAATTTTAATCAATGTTTCATCAACCAATTGCCTGGATTTAATAAATAAGAAGTAAATATAGCAGACGATAGATAATCTCGACACGGAGGCACCGGCGAGTGAACGGCAACTCGTCTTTTAAATTAACCGAAACTCAGCGTATAGACTTGAGAAATATATCTATATTGAAATGTGTAGGCCTACTTTTAAAACAGAATAATTCAAAACGAAAGACAGACTGCTGTCTGCTTATGTAATTCGTATGAAATGTGCATTTCTCTCTGGCGTGAAGATCGCGAGTCAGCGTCGTCAACTTCATCTTTGCAGGACACTTACTGAAAACACTTGTTTATTAATAAACATTTAAAATGTCTCCTTGCTATATTTGATTTATTCATAATCATTACGTTTGCCAGTTATTTGTGACAGCTTTTAGGTGCTTTATTGGCAGCGCCACCTTTACATGAATCACGCACCCACATTTTTTTAAATATTCATTTATCGGCCATTATAAATGCAGATACCGATAGTTCGGAAAATGCCTAATATCGGCCGATGATGTCGGCCCGCCGATATATCGGTCGGGCTCTAACTCCCAGTTACGAGCTCTGACGTCACATAGCCTGCGAAACCATACAAAACAACAATGGCAGCCACTACGGATGCAGTGTTTCTGCAGGTGGTACACGATGAGAATATACTTTAGGACAATATAACGTTGCAGTCAAATGAATAATAATATAATAATAATGATAATAATACCAAATACATTTCCAAATATACAAATAAAGTAAAATAAAAGGTATAAGAGCTTATCTTGCCTTATGCGCCGTTTTTCCTCCTCCGTTTCCCTCAAATAAACAAGGAGTAAGCAGCTTTGGCGACAGAAATTATTACAAATGTGCATTCGGTTTGTGTACATCTAGCTACCACAATGCCTTGCGCTCAGGTAGTTTGGCGTGACTGGCCTGGAACGCTACAAAGTCGTGAGTCGTGGTTTAAAGTCGTGATTTACGTGCTCAAAAACCTGCCTGGAACGCAGCATATGTATACACGGGTTTCTTGTATACAAACAATACCGGATGAGTGCACATCCAGGGGGCAAAAATCTGTTATGCCGAGTTCTGTAAAAGAACATTGTAATTAACGTAGATTTCGCATTGTTTGTAATTTCTTGTTGACTCAATAATAAACTGCAATTTCAGAGTTGGATCTGTTTGTTTGTGTTTCATATTAATATAACATTATGTAAGATTATGTTAGACTAAGTTACTAATGTAATAGCCTCTATAGAGCCCGAATTTGCTTTTATATAAATTAACCTTGTTTAAGTTACTTTTCGACCTGCAACATATCATGACTGCACACATATAACGTTACTTTACTGTAAATCAAAGATTTGACGATGGATTATGTGGGAAGCCTTAGTACCTCAGACCGTGGCGATTATATTAAAAAACTTACTCTCAGCAATGGTGAGATCTTGCCGGATCCCTACGCAATACCTGACGATCTTTGGATTGTGGATGACAAGAAGTGGCCAGCAATTGAATGGCCTGATATATATATATATATATAATTATCTAATTCAGACACCAAGTGTGTATACAAGAGAAATTATTAGAGCGTACAAATCCCTTGATGCATACAACTACGTGCTATGTGGTCATGTGCAGCTCGTCAAATACTTTTATACAAATACTC
This sequence comes from Semotilus atromaculatus, assembly GCA_031834385.1. Classification (NCBI taxonomy): domain Eukaryota; kingdom Metazoa; phylum Chordata; class Actinopteri; order Cypriniformes; family Leuciscidae; genus Semotilus; species Semotilus atromaculatus. The sequence continues at coordinate 3,473,952 of JAULUF010000049.1, forward strand.
GTCACACCACCACTATGCTACTAGCCCAATCCCTTTACTCCGGTACGAAGACCGCGGGTCTTTTGCCCCCTGGTTGCGTGCGCAAGCAGTGATGACGTCGCCGAGAAATCCATGTATACACTTGTGCAATAATAGTTGTGTTGGTTATAGTGCATTAACACTGTATATGGAATTTTCTGTTACACTTTATTTTACGGTGTCCTTGTTATGTTACATGTACTTACCATAGTAATAACAGTAAATTATGCATAATTACATGCAACTAACCCTCAACCTAATCCTAATCCTACCCTAAGTACATGTAGTTATTTAATATTAATCTGTACTTAAATATATAATTACACTGTAACAAGAACACCTTAAAATGTAAGGTGTACCTAAGATGTAATTAAGGTGTACCTGAATTAATTTGTAATATTTTGTATGATAATTCTGTTTTCTTAGCTTTTAAATTGCATTAATTTATTTATTGTATTGTCAAGCTAATGTATTTATTAACTAGTTTTTGTCTTGAATTTATTTAACTATTGTATTTGTATAAGTATAACTACTTATACTTTGCTTCATTTCAAATGGACATTTTTCTTTTGAATCTAGATTTTAAATGCACTTTTGGGGTTGTCACAAGAGTAATTTCGTTGTGCTACACAATGAATAGAACTCATTAGAGAGGAATTTTTGCTTCCATATCTTGAATTTGAGAAAATTTTTTGCACGTTTGTCCCACGCTCCGGTTCAACTCCGACCCTAGTCTTAATTAAATCTCTAAATCTTTTCGCTTTGAAATCGACTACTAGACTAATAGACTACTGAGACCTGACATCATCATTCAATTTGATGCAAATTTGTCTTAATTGAAATGTGTACATCTTAAAAGCAGACAGAAATTTAGTCAGATTTTCTGTATATCATTATGTGATTAGTTCACTCTGTTCACTAGTCCCCCTGTAATCAATAATCTTAATTATTGTATCCCTTAAAACTCCTCTTTGATCACCAAAATTACATATTTAAAAGGTTTTTTTTTAACTCTACACACCCTTGCCTCATTTAGTATACGTACACATAGTATATACAGTATATATTTAGATCCACTCGTTCGTTGATTTCCAAAGTAGTTTGTGACGTCAGAAACACCAGCGATTTCAAACCGTGTTTTTGAGACTGTCTTTGGTTCACTGCAGTTTTAAGGAGAAAATACTCAGCAATGCTGTCAACTTATGAATTTACACATGGTTTGTCTTAAAGCATATTAAACACACCACATAGACATATTAACAACATTAAAAGCTTGATTTTCACCACAGGGGGACTTTAAGTATTTTTTCTGATTCATAAATGAATGTATTGCAAAAGATCTAGAGCATTTTCGAGTCGCAACGTGTTGTCTGGCCAGTTCAGTGTGAGCCGGAGTGAGGGCAAGTCAGGCATTAATAAGGCCTAAAAATCTTGTGTCGATCTATCATTAACAGCCCATGATAATAAACACCAATATATTTATCAATATTTTTTGCTTGCTAGACACCAATACCACAGATGTTTATTTAACCGTGAAAGGCAGAAATTGTGATTGCGTTAATATAAGATTAATTATGAAGCATCGGTCTCCTCTAGTCCACTGCCCCATAGGCACGTCCCTGCTGATTACACACCTAAAACACATAGCCTAATTCATATTTCTTTATTTTGCATGCTTTAGTGCTAATAAGCTTCCTGTGTTTGTCAGTAAGTCAATTTTCACTTGAACACACATTATGCATATGATATACATAGAGAAATATCCATAACCACAACTTTTTCTAGCAATGTTTAAAAAGTGTTTTACTTGTATAAAGACTAATCATCAACTACTACATTCAACTGAGTGTCGTTACATACCAATTCGTTAATCCGGGTTTCTTGTTAGTTAACAGCAATTACTAGAATGTTAATATTGCGTTACATGTTTTCCTTTGTTTATTCATTAATGACGGAACAGTTTTCTAAAGTGTTGCCGGTTATACTTTACAAAAATGTATCATTTGTTAATATTAGTTAACAACAATAGTTCACATTAACTAACAATGAACAATACATACAGCGCTTATTAATCTTTATTACTGTTAATCTCAGCATTACATTTTAAGATCAAGTCATATCTGTTAGTTAATAACTTACATGAACATGATCATTTTTATTAAGTAACATTAACAAAGCTTAATAAATACTGTAAAAATATATTGATTTTTGCTAGTTCATGTCAGTTAATGCTTTAACTAAATGTTAACAAATAAGACCAGCACGTAGGGGAACACACTGTCTTCTCATTTGTGTCCACTTTATGCTTTGTTGTGGTTATAAATGCCATTATGTTATTATGTTATAAATCGTTGGTTGTAGTGAAATGTGAAATGAGATAAGAAAAGCAGCTGGAAAAAATATATAACTCATTTCCTTACATCCTCCTCCTCTGTTTTCACTTCAAATGAATAGAGAAATCCATAACGCTATACATAATTTATGGCACTGCATAAGACGATTGCAAAGTTGATCTCTGAAATCGAGGAGAAAAGTGGCTATGTGCCCGTTCAGTAATTAGTTTAGTGTATTTTAAGAAATCAACTCTTTCATTTTTTGCTCATGTGCCAATTTGTACATTCACTGGCCACAATGCAAACATTTGTCAGTGAAATCTGAATGGCATTAATTCATCAAGATAAAAACATTTAAACATTTCTTTTATGTAAGCTCTTTCAGGCATTTTGCTAAGTTCAACCACAAATCCACTCTCCAGGTGTGATTTCCCACAACACCAATTTCAGTAATATCTGTAGTAGCAAGTTGGTTTATATATAAAACACCTGGGAGAGCAATTTGAAATCTCTGCCATTTGCTCATTGGAATCCAGATCTATTTGAGCCAATCACTTGTGGCGTAAAAGCCATGTGTCTCATTACTCTGGAACTGCAGAAAATTATGGAAACTAAAACCATTTTGATAGTCAATGTTTAGTTTAGTTTAGTTTACTTACTATAAAAAAAGACAACTTTGAAAGGCTTTAAAGTAGGGTATAGGCAATTTCTGAGAGGCTAGCAATAGCAAGCTAGCTTTGAAAGCATAAGCAAAGTCCTTTTAGGCAAGTCATGCCACTCGGCCGCCATCTTGGCAATGCCTCCGGGCAGCTATTTCGGACTAACAAGACCAGGCTCCTCTCTAAATGAATGGGCAGAGAGTCAGAACTGCACTTTCACTGGTTACCGGGACATAAAAACTGCATGTATAGAAACAGCAGTAAAATATGATAAAAATCGCTGAAAAAGTTTGATGACTTTGCCCCAAAATAAGGTTTAAAATGCCTTTTTCCCCACAGGTTATACTTTACTACGCATGCGCAAGGGTTCTCGTCTCCGCTGTCGCAAACTTCAGCTGTCCGCATGCGTCAGTGGAACCAGACGATAGGCTTAAATGTTTTCCGGCTTGACTGTTAAAAGCAGACGATTGGCTTTCCAGCGGGAGGGGCGGGACATGTGCATACAACCGCCATATTTGGCGTTACGAGTTTTCTCTATAGAGTTGTATTGAGGATTGAGGAAGTGGCATGTCTCATATAAATTGTCTCTGGAGTAACCCACCACAGACAGACTGTTCACATAAAGTCACAATCGCCTCGTTTTGTTTCCCTTCCCTTCGTGTTCTTTCAATGAGGGCAAGACTGAGGCAGATAATAATGGACAAAAGAAAACTGGGGGTAACAAATAAGGATTGGAGCCTAAAATTGAAATTTTCTCCAGGTATCTCTGTCTCTCTCTCTCATTCAAATGGGCAGTTCGGGCGAGATCGGTCGCAAATATGGCGCCGTTCTATTTGTAGTGACGTAGGTGGCATCTATGAATACTTAAAATCACTCTTTTTTTTTTCCTTCTTGGACAACCAACCAATCACAGTCTTCGAAAGATTGTGTCATACATAGCAACGGGGTCAACCCCGCCTCCTCACTAAGATGAAAGTTTTTGTCTTTTCCTTACTCAGAGTTGCTCTCAGATCGGTCCTGAATCGCTCTTAAGCTAAGACTTCTACGTAAAAGTTTTTAAGCTAAATTAAGAGTTTTCTGAGGGGATTCTTAGAATCTTTATGAATACGGACCCAGGTCTTGATGCCCAGTTCCAATTTGTTTACTTTATCCGATTTTTTAGTTGACCATCTTTTAAAAGTGACCCATATCCGGTATCTGCATTTACACTATACACTTGGCTTAGGCCAAAAAGGAAGTAACAATTTTGAAATTTGCAATGGATGCAGACAAAAATGACTACGTTTACAAGCTGTCAATATTCGTGTTATGGTCGGGTTAAGGACACTATTCGGGTTTCTGAAACATTCGGAATAACCCGTTTACATGCGTGAGCAGAGAGAGTTACTCCTGTATACATGGAATTTGTAATCAATTGGCAATATCACGACGTAAACGGCGACGCACGGTTAGCGTCTGGACAGACGGACAACCTTAAGACGCAATATGCGTCACTTCCGATTCTTCTTCCTGTATCCAAAGACAACAACAACAGCAGCAGCACGCGGATAATGGATAGTTCGGGGAAGATAGCGATCGCCTTTGAAATAGATTGAAAATAATTTCCTCCTCGCTCCAAAAGATGGTGCTGTGCTGCGTCTCGCCATGTTTACCTCTACTTCTTGTTTACTTCCGGTATACGGCACATGGGTTTTTGTATGCGCCAGACGGAAGTTCCTCTACTCAAAAGACCAAGATTCCTTGCGAATAGAACATGCGCAGAACACAAATCAATGTTCCTTTTGATGGGGATATGCCGATACGCGTTTACATGACCAAATATTCGGGTTAGAAAAGGGGTACCCCAGGTATAATATTCGGGTTTTTAAAAACCGGTATATGAGCATATTCGGGTTATTGCCGGTGTTTACATGGTTTTGAACGGGTTATTGGCTGCATGTAAACGTAGTCAATGATAATACAAGCTTTTGCTTTAAAGGTCCGAAAAGCATTGGGTAGAGCCTTCGTCTTCTATTGAGATATTGAAAAGAGTCATGTGATCGTTGATGTCATTCGCCACCGTTTCTTTTTCAATGATGTACGTCTTGCAGGAATGACCGATCTGTCCGCTTACATGGCAGACGTAAATGCACATCTCCAATTCATATAGATTTATTTCCACATATGCAATATGAGGCCTGAAACCGATCTGAAAGTATCAGAATCCATGTGCTTTTTTCCTGCTTATACGTTCGTGGGTCATATCCGATCTGTGCCACATGGGAGGAAAAAAATCTGAATTGGGTCATTTGAACCATGTAATGTAAATGCAGCCTATAGATGGATGTCCAAATACTTTTAGTGCACTCTTCACACTGCTGGTGTAGGCAGGACTGAATGCTAAAGGGGTTTTGACTCTTTTTATGATATTCCTCCTCATCTGTGAGTCATTGTACACATTGAGTGCTCTGCAGACTTCAGATATCTGAGGTGTTTCTGCAGCTAAGGTGATAAAGCTCTCACTCAGTTTATCATTCACAATTTGCACTGAAAGACAGCAAAGTTTCTTTCTCTCATTGCGAATTTGCGAGCCATTCTTAAGTTCTAACTAGAAACAAGTCACTAATGGTAATGCATTTTTACAAATAAAGACATATCTCCAAAAATAAGTTTTCTTAGTGTGAAAAACATTTTAATAATCTAAAAGAACCTTTTTCCACAATAAATAACCTTCATGGAAGCATCAGTGACAATAAAGAACCTTTGTATTAATGTACGCGGCTATCTCTGCCTCATCTAACCCTTACATTTAACTATGTTAGTGCAACCTATGGTGAGGTTTAATGTTTTTAAAAACTAGTCAGTAATATTCATCACTGATTCTAACAGTCACTTTCAAGCTTATGATTTCATTGTTTAGGGCCTATTCAATATAATTCCAACATTCAAAAGCATTTTGTTCATATTGAAAAATGTTTTAAAAAAAACTCAAATAAAAATATTTTCAAGAGTAGAAAATGAAAACCTGTGCCAAAGTAGCTGAAGTAATTATACAAAAGTCCTCAATCCTCATATTGTTCAGAACTATCATGATTTATAAAGGGGAAAAAAAGAGGAAAAAAAGAATAGAAGCAGGATTACATAAATCTCATAACATCTGGATCTTCAATTCTGCATCTTCAATTCTCATGGTGAATGTGATTAGCAAACCTGTCTAGGAAAATCATCAGACTTGGCTCTCCTCAGTTCTTAAAATTTTAAGATTCTGGAATACTTGATGTGAAATGACAAGCTACTTCACTATTGGTAATGCCGCCATGCAGCTATTTTCAGTCATACTGTAAGACCAACTCCTATCTACTTGAATGGGAGAAGACTGATATTTCTAAAATTTATTACCAAGATCAGAGTAAAACAACAATTTAACCTGACATCAACTCCCGGTTTCACAGACAAAGTTTACTTTTTTTTTTCAATTGCTAACAACCTTTTGTCCAATCTGTAATCACATTTTCAAAACTCTAAACATCGGTCTGTTGTGACCATACCATTAACAAAATTCATGTTGTTTTCACACAAAATGCAGTCAATTAACACGTTTCTAGAATGCCTATATTTTCTTTACATATAAGCATACCCAATACCAATACCCAATGTCTTTTTTTACAAATCCTTAAACGCAGCTTGCCAGAAATGAAGACCTATTGATCCAAACCATAGATACAGTATAAAGCCTCTACTTGTGCAACAATATCAGCTCAAAAGTATTGAAACAAATATTTAAAAAATATATTTAAACAACTGATAAACATTTTTAAATGACTGATAATTAGAGTAAGAAATAGCTGATTCCAATCTCAATCAGAGACATAGCCAGGTGTTGAAGACTTTCCATTACATGGACATACACAATAAAAAAGGCAGTCTTTGGATTGGTTTTGTTAAAAGCAACACATAACAACACAGAGGAGCAGAAAAAGAAAGAAAATGTCTGCACGAGGGAGAGGACTAGATGGACCAGGGAGAGGACTAGATGGACCAGGGAGAGGACTAGTTAGACGAGGGAGAGGACTAGTTAGACGAGGGAGAGGACTAGATGGTCGAGGGAGAAAACTAGATGGACCAGGGAGAGGACTAGATGGTCCAGGGAGAAGACTAGATGGACTAGGGAGAGGACTAGATGGACCAGGGAGAGGACTAGATGGACCAGGGAGAGGACTAGATGGACCAGGGAGAGGACTAGATGGACCAGGGAGAGGACTAGTTAGACGAGGGAGAGGACTAGATGGTCAAGGGAGAAAACTAGATGGACCAGGGAGAGGACTAGATGGTCCAGGGAGAAGACTAGATGGACTAGGGAGAGGACTAGATGGACCAGGGAGAGGACTAGATGGACCAGGGAGAGGACTAGATGGACCAGGGAGAGGACTAGATGGTTGAGGGAGAAGACTAGATGGACCAAGGAGAGGACTAGATGGACCAGGGAGAGGACTAGATGGACCAGGGAGAGGACTAGATGGTCGAGGGAGAAGACTAGATGGACCAGGGAGAGGACTAGATGGACCAGGGAGAGGACTAGATGGACCAGGGAGATGACTAGTTGGACCAGGGAGAGGACTAGATGGACCAGGGAGAGGACTAGTTGGACCAGGGAGAGGACTAGTTGGACCAGGGAGAGGACTAGTTGAACCAGGGAGAGGACTAGATGGTTGAGGGAGAAGACTAGATGGACCAAGGAGAGGACTAGATGGACCAGGGAGAGGACTAGATGGACCAGGGAGAGGACTAGATGGTTGAGGGAGAAGACTAGATGGACCAGGGAGAGGACTAGATGGTTGAGGGAGAAGACTAGATGGACCAGGGAGAGGACTAGATGGACCAGGGAGAGGACTAGATGGACCAGGGAGAGGACTAGATGGTCGAGGGAGAAGACTAGATGGACCAGGGAGAGGACTAGATGGACCAGGGAGAGGACTAGATGGACCAGGGAGATGACTAGTTGGACCAGGGAGAGGACTAGATGGACCAGGGAGAGGACTAGTTGGACCAGGGAGAGGACTAGTTGGACCAGGGAGAGGACTAGTTGAACCAGGGAGAGGACTAGTTGGACCAGGGAGAGGACTAGATGGACCAGGGAGAGGACTAGTTGGACCAGGGAGAGGACTAGTTGGACCAGGGAGAGGACTAGATGGATCAGGGAGAGGACTAGTTGGACCAGGACAAGGGAGAAGGAGAGGTAGGGGAAGAGGAGTAAGAATGCGTGGTGCTGTTCAAAGAGCTGTTGTCACGGATTAAATCAGAGCCACCATCGTTAAACCATGGTCTATCACTGAGAGAGGCTGGTGAAAGAGTCCAGCCTAATCTCAGATGGTCAACCGTTGCTTCCATTATCCGGATTTTTCAACAAACCAACAGGTAAGTCAATCATTTCATTAGGGCTATCAATGCAGTTGCTATTTACTGTATTACAGTAACTGCTGGCCACCAGAAGTTACAAATACACATATGTTGTATTTTTGTTCTTCTAAAGGACACAGCGACTTCCTCGCTCTGGGGGAAGAAGAAAGCTTCTAAGTGAAGACCAAGAACATGCCATTGTAGGATGGGTCATTGCTGACAAGGCAATAAAACTGAGAGAAATTCAGACCAGAATTGTAGAGGACAACCTGGTATTCCAAAACGTGGAAAGCATCATCCTGACTACCATTGCTCGGACTCTGACCAAACACAGAATTCGAATGAAACAGTTGTACATGGTTCCATTTGAGAGAAACAGTGATCGGGTCAAGGAACTCCGGCACCAATACGTCCAGGTATGGTGTCTATACACCATGTCTGATTCTACACAGTGACTATTCCACACTTCTTTTTTCTACTATTCTCTATTGCTACTCTAAAAACATTAATTGTGTTTGATTTTTCTTTCAGAGAATTATGGAGTTGGAGGCTAATCAGACACTACATGAATTCATTTATGTAGACGAGGCAGGGTTTAACCTGGCAAAAACACGTAGATGAGGAAGAAATGTAATTGGGAAAAGGGCCACTGTTGATGTGCTGGGTCAGAGAAGAGCAAATATCACAATGTGTGCTGCAATCTCAAGTGCTGGTTTGGTCCTGCAGAAAAGCCAGATTGGTCCCTACAACACAGAGCACCGCCTTTTGTTTTTAGATGACCTCCACCAACAACTGGTGCCAGAAGCAGAACAGGTGGAAGGAAACATGAGGACATTTGTGATTACATGGGACAATGTACCATTCCACCATTCACATGCAATCACAAACTGGTTTGCAGCACATCCAAGAGTGATTTCCCTTTTTCTTTCTCCGAACTCTCCTTTCCTAAACCCCATTGAGGATTTTTTTTTTCTGCTTGGAGGTGGAAAGTTTATGATCATCGGCCTCAAGACCAAATGTCCCTCCTGGATGCCATGGATGCTGGCTGCAGAGACATCTCAGTTGAAGACTGTCAGGGGTGTATAAGGCATGCCAAGCGTTTCTATCCAAAGTGTATAGCGAGAGACAACATACGATGTGATGTAGACGAGAACATGTGGCCAAATGCTGAAGATCGTATAGATTAGAACAGGCCTTTTTTTTCTGTCATTTTGTTTTATTTTTGCACACTTTAAATCAAAGGCCATGTATGTTTGTCCGTGTTTCGTTTTGATAACTGACAGCAATTTCATATTGCTAATAAAGTCTTCACTGCAGCAATTCTGTCACTTACTGTTTTTATTTCCAGTTGTACATTCTATATAAATATCGATGACTCCTTCACATTTAGATATTAGGCTATGTTGTGCACCCTGAATTCTCTCTCTCTCACACTCACACACACAGTTGAATGAATAATAATTAAAAAAAAGATTTCATACTGTATGTTCTATACAGATAGAACTGAAAAATTACAAGTGATGCAGTTTTTGTAATGCAACCAACTGTTAGTATTTTGACAGTCCTTACGCTATGATTGACTAGGCTATGTGTTCATGTTGAATAGAAAACGAGTGCTAAAGTTTTGACCAAATGATTCGATTTTGAAACGAGTTTGCAGTGTTTTGATAGAGTTAGTGTATACTGAAAAAGTTTTTTAGCGTTTTGAAATGTAGAGTTTGTATTTATTTAACAAACTGTGATTTTGGTCAGCTAATTGTGTGATGTAGGTTTGTTGCTGTTTTAAGAGTTTAGAAAAAGTATTTTAAGAATTGGCAAACGCTTCTTAGCAAATGAAAAAAACTGTACTCCTAGTCGCAGACAGAAATGCCTCTTTGAGCTGTTTTAACTGAAAGCAACTTGCACTGATAAATCTTAAAATAGGTCAGTGCTATTGTTTTGTTTCAAGATGCACACTAAGATGTTTCTAAGGCACGTCTATAAAAGCTACTTAAATATCCAAATTGAGCTAAGGCCAAATCCTGGCTTAATCTGAGAAGCCCTGTCTGTGAAACCAGGCCCAACTGCTCAACGTTCACATTGCCAACTATCTACTGTAAAATAAGCAATGTGAATAACTTCCAGTCACTTTGCTGCTGCAAATTTACATTTATGCATTTGGCAGATGCTTTTATCTAAAGCGACTTACATTGCATTTCAAGGTAGACATTTTACAGTTCTTGCTTTCCCTAGGAATTGAACCCATGACCTTGGCGTTGCAAGCGCCAACGTTCTACTGTTTGAGCTACAGGAAGGCTTACTGGACTACCCTGTTATACATACTAGAGCTGAAATTAATCATTTCATTACCATATGAGGGTGAGTAATAATGACAGAATTTAAATTTTAGTGTGAAAATTCACCCCAATGGTAGTGATTTAGTTTTATTGCTTCGAGCCGCCCACTTTCAGTGCAGATATGTTTACTAAGGATTGAAGAATAATACAATACTTTTTCGATTAGTGAAATCAAATGGCAACTCTGCACTGAGAAGTTAAACCTGTAATAAGAACAAGTTACTCAGAGAGGAGGGCAGAAAAAGAGGGAAAGGGACAGAGATAAACTTGCTCACATTTCAGCAACTCAGCAGAAAATGAAATCACACAGAGGCAGCAAAAATGAAGATGTAGGGAGGGGAGGTAGGGGAGAGAAAGAAGGAAAAGGAAGAAAAGTGAGCCAAATATAGACACTATGTTCAGCTTGTAGTTAGAATCGAATTTAATGCTCAATATCTGTAGATATGCTTGTTTATAATGACACAATAGCTTAAAATGATCACAACAGCATAATACATTGAAATAAGGTTGGTGTAGAAACAATTGTCACTCTCAATTGTCACACAATTTCACAAATAATTACAAAGAATCGGCAAGTAACAATGAAAATTTGAAGTAGTATTTTCTCAGTAATCGTTGTTTTATTTACAATGACTTTTACAATGATGTATTATTTACATCAATTTCTTTAAGTGTAGTACCAGAATTTCTGGGTAAAATGTAGCTTAAGAAGAAACCATAGAGTGAGAGACAAAACCTAGCAGCTAGTAGCCTAAACTAGTTGCCTAACCTAGCACTTTTACCTTTAACTAACACAGCTATGTAGAAATAAATCGCCTAGGACAATGTCAGCTTTTAGCTGTAATTGCAGAAAATTATTTGATATATTTGGTACAGTTGGTCTCCACTAAATTGGTACTTAAAAGAAAGATGAATACTGAAGTAGAAAGTTTACATTACCAAACAGCAGCCAGATATGTATATTTTTTCTTTTTAAATGTACTCAACCTATATACTACATTGTTGTATTTCCCAGTATTTCACATAAAAAGTGACTGACTATTGGACGGCTGTGTTCCTGTATGCAGAGAACAAATTAATTCTGGCAACAGAAAAGCCTTGTTTATATTCAGCAAGCAACATCAGAATGTTGTGAAAATCAATAAGCCCCCCCCACACATTTCTTTCTCACTATCTAAAAAAATAAATAAATATGAAATGCACCAACACACAATCTATCCCAAAAAGACTCAAACTGTAACCTTCATGCAGGTTATTGTTCCTGCTGAGCCAGATGCTCAGGCTAAGCATGTGACTGACACCATCATGCCAACTTGTCATGGTACAAGGGCACAGGATGACATTTACAGATCCAAATGCATAAAGATATTGGCTTTAAGAGTCACGATGTAGATCTAGCATATCAAACACATCTTGTATCAAGTCAATAGAATAAATGTTGGTACACGGACACGCATGCAACCACAAACAGATACACTGGGTTGCATAGCCTCTCCAGCTCCAGCATGAACCCACCTGTGAGGCAGCAGCGTGCCTGACGTAAGAGAGTGCCTCGCACCGATCAAAAGCAGTGTGAGGCATAGAGAAATCACCAGGACCATCTGGAGACAGACCTACTACTCCTATAAATGGACACAGAAGATTTGTAGGGATGGATCTGGTTCATTTACCAAGGCAAGATGTCCAGAAATAAGCAAGCAGGAAATCAAGGAATGTATCTTTGGCTAGAGCCGATACAAAAGAGAAGCTAGAATTGTTACAGGGACTGAACTTACAGTTTTGATTGTTGATTTATTATTTGCACACAATGTTACTTATTAACAGTGTTTGCTAATGCAACTATTACTATTGTTAATGCTCATGGGTTTAACCCAAATCACCAATCTGTGCTAGATGTAACTAATTTGTGCTTCCGAATGTTCAAGTTCAAGGACTTTGATACGTTAATAGTGAGGATTGGACCCTAAACTAAAGTGTGACCAATTGGCCAATTGACAATGACACATAAAGTTTGGTGTTAATATGCCAAAGTGCTGCAGAGTTAGCCTCAGAATTAACTTGGCATCATGCCATCAAGTTTGTTGATGCATTATTCAAGAACGGTTTGTCAATCAAAAAGCTTTTAATAACTTTATGCTGACATGGTCTGAAGATGATCTGTGCCGATTTTGGTGAAATCGGACCAACATCAAAGAGGAGTTTGAAAAAGTAGGTTTTCAAAGAAATTCAAAATGGCGGACTGCAATTTCAAATAATTGGTATCATTGTTTTCTGTATGACTCAAGGAATCTTTCAAGGCCATTTTCCATTTTCATAAGAATAGGCCAAATGAATCAAAAGCTAATGTTTTGAAATTTCATTAGAAATTTTGACCACAAGATGGCACTTTTTGCGTAGCTTTAGGCTGATGACACATACCAGGTCAGGAAGCAGACAGACTGGCTAAACCGACCGTCTGCCGGCTGTCTCACGGCACTGAGGTCAGATTCACCTAGATATCATCATATAGAGACTGTCTGTTCCCCGAATTAGGAAATACAAAAAAACTCCCAAACCCATTTAAGGGTAAAAATTAGAGGTGGGCATAGATTAATTTTTTTAATCTAGATTAATCTAGATTAATTTTAAAATTAATCTAGATTAATCTAGATTAAAATGGCTCATTTGAATTCTCCCGAAGGCATTCAGAATATGTGTGCTACCCAAATAATGACTAAAAGTAAGTCTTTGAGAATAGTTCGCCTCGCATAGGGATGTGCATTTCTGCCAAAAATGCCATTCGACAATCGAGGAACAAAAGTCGAATATCGTTAAAAACAAAACCCGCAATGACAGAAAGGGAGGCCAATTTCATCTTTAGCGATTTGTCATCAAACAAACTGTTTATTAATTGAACAAGTAACATGTTTTCTTCGGTTTTTTTAACAGTAACGTTAATTGGAAGAAGAAAAAAAACAATACGCACCACAGTCCGTTTTTGCATCGCCAATGCTCGTTAGATCAAAAAATAATGTCATCATATGTCATAATGATTTTATGTGAACCTGCCTTGTTACTGCAATAGCCTCCTTTTTAAACAAATTAGTTTCAATCAATGTAAACTATTCGTGTGATTATGCCACTGCGCAATGCACATACATTACCGCGGGATGGCGGTTGTTCATTTCATAAACTGTGGACAATGGCAGCTTATTTAAACCTGTTAACCTTTGCCAGTGCGCCGACTCTCTGAAGCGTTTTTTTTTTTTTTGTAGCCTATAAATTAATGTATGTCCAAAAACCGGATAATGTCATACTTTTTAGTAGTGCTATCGTGGCGTAATAATCTGTTTGGTTGTAAAATGTATTACCTGAATGAAATGAACTCGAATGTATCGTCCTGTAGAATCATTCATTCACAGACAGCATACGAAGATGTTCAACTAATAAAGATCTTCATCGCTGGCAAAGATATGATGCATTTGCAGATTTGCTTTCACTAGACTAAACTGTAGATCCACGGCCACTTCATCCAACGCTCTTGATGTTCTTAAATCTTCCTGTTATTTACGACTCCTCGAGTGTGAATTGAAAGCGCTTCAGACGATTCAGTGCGTGGGGAACTGAACAGATCAACTGATTCGCGAACCGATTTAGACAGATTTGACAACTTGTTTGATGAAGTCTTTGAACAGAAACGACTCAAAAGAGTGATTCATTTGTAAATGAGCATCGCTCATGCCCATACAAAGGATACAGCGCGCTTGGAATAAACTAGTTTAACAACGTATTGCATTAAAATAAAGTAACGAGAGGAACGTCGCCCAACATAACAAAGTAAGTACACCTTGTGTCCCTGACAGGAAAATACCCCTGCTGCGCGATCTGTGACAGTAGGCGCGGCCGCGGCGTCAAGTATGTATGTCATACTACACATTAGAATTGCGCGAAAATAACGATATTCGAAAAAGCTATTTATGATCCCAACCCAACTTAGATTAACGGCGATATTTTTTTTATCGCGCGATAAGAGTCTCACGTTAACGCAGCACGTTAACGCCGATAACGGCCCATCACTAGTAAAAATGTAATCGATGTTCAACAAATAAAAAATAGATATAATACAGATGAACAAATGATAAAGCTCGGATTGCTGAATATTAGATCCCTTACTTCATTAACTTATTGTTAATGATATGATTACAGATGATAACCTAGACGTGTTGTGTCTGACAGAAACCTGGCGATTACATTACTTTAAATTAGTCCACCCCCCAAGATTACTGTATTACTATAAAAACGAGCCCCGTCTGAAAGGAAAAGGGGGTGGTGTTGCTGTAATCTATAGTAATATCTTCAGAGTTACTGAGCAGTCTAATTTCAAATATAATTCTTTTGAAATGTTGGTGCTTAATGTAACACTATCTAGTGTAAATGATAAATTGTGCTTGACATTTGTGCTAGCAACTGTATACAGGCCACCAGGGCACCATACAGACTTTATCAAAGAATTTGCAGATTTTTTATCAGAGTTACTACTGGCTGCAGATAAAGTCCTAATTGTTGGTGATTTTAATATACATGTAGATAACGAAAAAGACGCATTGGGATTGGCATTTAGAGACAATCAGAACTCTATTGGAGTTAGACAACACGTGTCAGGACCTACTCATTGTCATAATCATACTTTAGATCTAATATTGTCACATGGAATCAATGTTAATGCCGTCTGCAGCAGAGCATAACATCTAGTCTTGTGTAAACTTCATTTAGCCAAGGTTGCAAAGCCGACTCCGTGTTACAAATATGTTAGAACTATCACTTCTGCCACTAAAGATCACTTTATTAATAATATTCCGGATCAGTTTCATCTCTTCAGCATCCCAGATAGCTTAGAAAAACGTGATATTGCGACAGCTGGATCCAGGCCATATCCAGATCAGATGGTGGACCTGCGCCTAGACACGACCACAACGCATCCCTGAAGTGTCAGCAGAGGTTGTGTCAACTCGACTCTCCCCTGTGAAGGCCTCATCGACATGACAGCCATCAGCACTGATCCTCAACAAACCCATCTCCATAACGGCGTGACTCTAATCTTCAACCAGATGGAACTGGATAATATTCTGATTGTTCCAAACCAATCTGACTTCTGACTTATAATGCTGCCTGAATCATAATCATACACTGTTCGTTCATTGGCCAGAGGAGAACTGGCCCCCCGACTGAGCATGGGTTCTCCCAAGTTTTTTTCGGTATTCTGCCCTGATGGAGTTTTGGTTCCTTGCCACGGTCGCCTTTTTCCACCTTTATTGCCATTGGTTTGGCTTGCTTAGTTGGGGACATGAAATGTAATATTCAACAATAATATTGATCTGCCTAAATTGACACTATTATACAAGAACTGAACTGAGCTGGACGATGACATCACGGTTTACTCCAGAGCGGCTATATATACTGTATATATATATATATATATATATATTAGGGGTGTAACGATACACGTATTTGTATTGAACCGTTCGGTACGAGGCTTTCGGTTCGGTTTTCAATACGCATTTTCAAACCGAACGGTTCGTTGGACCATTTTTCCCGCCGACCAAAATTTCGCTATTTCAAATGTAGGCGCATCACGTGTGTCAAGCGTGCTCGAGATGCTGGCGCGACCACAACATTGCCCAACATCAAATGGCAAATGTAATGTAAGCGGAACGAAACTGAGCTACTCGTTATTGGGTGGTTGACGGACCGTTTATCAGTTTGGACCAATGGCGAGCCGGCGAGTTGGCGAGCCGATTTTGATCAAGCGATACTGTTACTACACAGCGCTGAGACATCCAGTAAAGAAAGCGTTTGAATTCGCCACTGAAGTAGGCCTAATAACATCATCTCTGCGAGATCTAGTGAGAAACATTCACATTTCTCCGTTATTAACAGATCAAACTGCGCTGACGTGGAAACCAGGAAGAAACATTGTGCCATGAAAGAACTATCCAGTGTCCACAGATCAGCAACATCACCATGGATTTACTGTAGTAGCTGCTAACACTAACTGCAACCATGGACGCTTGGCAGGAATAGTAGGCTATAGCCTAATGCTTTCAAGTAACATTGCGTCGGTTTTATATTGACATTATGAATTCAATTAAACTAAAATAAACCTTTGTTTATAACTAGGCTAGGCTACTACAATATTACATTTCATTTTGTCCAAGGAGCTGTTTTGTTTTATGCTCCTAAGAAAAGTCAAGTATAGCTCCATCATTGCTCAAAGTAAAAAAAAAAAAAAAAAACATTATGATGTTAGTTTTAATAAAAATTTAAAAATTTAGTTTTAATAAAAAATTTTTAAAAAAATTTTTAAAAAAAAAATCACGAAATTTCTCTGGAATTTCTTTCTTTTTGCTGTATCGAAAACATACCGAACCGAACCGTGACACAAGTGTATCGTATCGAACCGTGAATTTTGTGAACCGTTACACCCCTAATATATATAAATTCATTTAAAAACAATAATGAAACATCACTGAACTCACTTAAGCTGGACTGTGACGCTATTTTCTTCTGGAAACAAAATGTTTTGTATTATTTTCCTGTTATCTCTGGAATCTGTATTGTAAAAAGCTCTATATAAATAAATGTGACTTGACTTGACCAAGTTTCGCAATGATGCTAATGCATTCATAAAATACAGCATTTTACAACAAAATTTTTTGCTCCATCATGGTCTGCAGATGATGTAAGCCAATTTTGGTGAAAGTCAGACTAACCATCTAGGGCGAATTTGAAAAGTATTTAATAAATATAATAATTTACACTCAATATGTTATAATTGCATACTGTTTTATATTGTACTAAAATACTGAGGAACAAATATTATCTAACTACAGTATTTACATTTATTGCAAAGAAAATACTGCTATTTTAACAGTGTAAATAGAATCTGTCGCTATTTGCACTTAGTGTAAATAGCATACCACTAAGAAAATACTGTCATATACAGGTTTATAGGAAACTTTGACAGACTTTACAGAACAAATCAAACAAAAGCAATTAAAATAGCTTAACGCAACATGTTTCAAGTGGTTTCCCCAAATTCAACTTAAAATGCATCTTTTAATGACTTTTGCAGTCTCAAAATTATTCAACACTTTCATTGCAAGCATCTTTAGTACTTAGTTGAACACCCTTTTGCTGTTATGACCGGCTGCATACGAGATGTATAATCAGACAGCAGCTCCTGGCAGCGTTTCTGAGGAATCTTAGCGCATTCCTCATGAGCAATGGCCTCCAGTTCAATAATATTCTTGGGTTTGCGTGCTGCAACCACCTTCTTCAAATCCCACCAGAGATTTTCTATTTCATGTCAGGTGATGGTCACAGTAGAATCTTCCAGGTCTTCTTCTGAAACCAAGCCTTGGTGGAATTTGAGGTATCCTTGGGATCATTGTTCTGTTGGAAGGTCCATTGATGCCCAAGCTTCAGCTTCCTCACTGACGACATGATGTTTTCTTCTAGGATTTGCTGATATACAAAAATTAATCCATCCACACGCTGCAGGTTTCCAGAGCATCACCAAGCACCACCATGCTTAACTTTAGGCAGTGTTCTTTGCAGCATATGCTTCATTCTTCTTCCTCCAGACATAACGCTGATCCATAGGGCCGAAAAGTTCCAGTTTTGTTTCA
Source organism: Semotilus atromaculatus (assembly GCA_031834385.1). Classification (NCBI taxonomy): domain Eukaryota; kingdom Metazoa; phylum Chordata; class Actinopteri; order Cypriniformes; family Leuciscidae; genus Semotilus; species Semotilus atromaculatus. The sequence continues at coordinate 3,492,341 of JAULUF010000049.1, forward strand.
TCGCCCCAAAGAACAGAATCCCGAATCTTCTGTGGCTTATTTATGATTTTGACCACTTTTCTTGTGCTTTTGTGTCAGTAGTGGTGTACGTATTGGAGTTCTGGCATCCGTTTAGTACGCACCTTACTGTGCAGCTGAAACCAGTGCCTGTTGCCACCAAGTCTTGCTGCATGTCTTTTGCAGCCACTCAAGGGATTTTCTGAACCTGCCCTCTCAGAAATCTGGTTGCAGCCGTTGATAGCATCCATTTTCTGCCCCGTCCAGGTAGTGTAACCACTGTTCCATCAACTTTGAACTTGCGAACTATGCTTCCAACGGTGTCTCTAGAAACATTTAGTGCCATCGCTATCTTTTTGTATCCTGTACCTTGTTTGTGACGGACGATGATTCTTCTCTTAACTTTTTGGACCATTTTTAACATGGAGTCAAACGTGACAATCAACAAACCTAGACAGTTCATGTATTTCATGTGTTCTAGCTCAAGCACACCTGGTGCAACTAATGAAGCCCTTGATTATTTGCATAAGGTGTGCTTAACACAACACGTGCTGTTGTAGGGGATTTTATTCAGGGGGTTGAATAATTTTGAGACTCCAGAAGTCAGTAAAAGTTGCATTTTTCGAAACATTTGTGTTGAGCTATTTCAATTATCTTTGTTTGATTTGTTCATTGCAAACAGCTTTAAGTCTGTACATTTTGCCAATAAACCTGATTTGCAATGGGGTTTGAATAATTTCAAATACAACTTAGTGTAAATAGAATCTATTGATATTTGCACTTAAATAGCATCTATCACTAAGAAAATATGCTATTTTCACTTAGTCTAAATAGCATCTATCTCTATTTGCACTTAGTGTAATGGCATCTATTGCTATTTGTACTTTGTTTTGCCTTACCGTTGCCTTTCTTTTTTGAGTGATCAGGCGTGTAAAAAGAATTGTTCAGAACACCTTAGCAACAGCACAGTAACACCCTGGCAACTCCCTAGAACACTTCAGCATTGTGCACAGGCAAGCACACATTTTCGTCAGAACACATAAAAACCTAGTTAATGTATATTTTCTTGTATTTACAGCCACCTAATGTATTTTGAAGATGTATATTGTATTTTAAGAGTATTTTGAAAAAAAGTATTTAGCGTTAACTACATATTGAGCTTTATCATGCTGTTGAAATCATTTTGAGCATCTGTGCATTTTTTAGGGGGATAACATGATATTCAATGTTTTCTATGTTCATTTATTTCTATCAGCATATGGAAGATACATGGACAGTTCAGCTCATATTTTAACGCACAGCAGGAGGCAGATTTGTTAAGTCTCAACCTCATGTACAAGCAGCAGATCAATTTCACTGCAGACGCAGCAGCTGTAGAGAAAGCACTGTGTTTGCCTTGAGGGAATCCATTATCTTGCACCATGTTAGGATAAGGCAGGCTGGGGTATGAGTGGAGAAATCAAAGCACTATAGCATGAATAAAAAAATAATGAAAAAGATTTCGGTAGATACTGCCTTCTTGACAGAGATGACGAGAACATAGTGATGCAACAACAAATGCTACTGAAGAAGGTTAGGATCGTAAATCGTCAAGATTAATCCTCCTCACCTTCTCATCTCATTACAATACACATTCATAATAATACATTCACTACTGCCACTTCAACAAAAAGAAAAATGTATCTGAACTAGAGTTGCACGATTACTCTTTAAAAGATCGCGATCTTGATTCAAACACTTAAACCTTTGACAAATCAAACTGGAGCATTCTTCAACAACACAGTAGGCCTAATTAATGACAGTATTTTATCATTTTTGGGTGAACTAACCCTTTAATATTAGAATAATTTAAATAATAATAATAAATAATAATAATTTAAAAAAACTGGACGTTTTGAATGTTCAGAGAACATTCAGAAATAACGTTTTCATAACTTGATGGAGTCGTTAGCTTTTTAAGCTGGGCTTCTCAGTAAAAAAAAACCCACAATATACACATAACTACACACAACAACAAACTAGGGGAGTTGCAACCACAATAGACAGTCACGTTGACAAGCTCTTGTGTGAGGGGATTATTAAGAGATAGGCGAGAACAAAGATATTTTTTCATTGTTAATATCTTCTGGAGAGAAATAGCACAGACACTGAAAGGTTGAAACGTTCTAGTAGGCTATCCATGTGTGTTCGCATGTTCTGTCAAATAGACAGAGTATACTTGAATGGCAGTGCATTCGGCTGTATGCTTGTAGTAAGCGTTCGAGTCGAAACTGAAATATACTTTGGGCTTTTCAGTAAAGCAACTCTATTTTAACACCAGTTCCAACGTTACCTTACATTAACACAAACGTCTCGAAATACAGCTATCGTGCAGTGTTGGGGAGTAACGGAATACATGTACCGGCGTTACGTATTCAGAATACTAATTATGAGTAACTGTATTCCGTTACAGTTACAATTTAAATAGTTGGTATTTAGAATACAGTTACATTGTTGAAATCAAGGGATTACATTACGATACTTCTTTGTTTCATGAGTTTATTCACTCTCTAAATAAATTAAGGCAACTCGGCATGCGACACACTCCCAGAGTCATCCTTCCCGTCCAGATCGAATGCTACCACTTATTTTAAGTTAACATTATAAAATATGTAAACCTACACTACAAAATAAATTATTTGAAATTGGGCAATTCCAGCGTTATGACCGTGACATTTGCAGTCAAAACTTGAAATAACTTGAAATAGAAATTCTCTGAAAATGCATTTACGAATATATTTAAAAACATCTGTTTATATCCATACTCCCTAATAAAGGAGTCCAGACATTAGAAAAATATCTGTCTACACATGCGTTTTCTATTTAATTTGAGGGAAATAAACATGCGTGACACAAAAAAAATCTTTAACTTTTAGGTGGCAAAATATTTTTTGTAGCCTAGCCTAGTACTGTGAATTACACTGCTGAAACCAAAAGTAATACTACCCACCGGATGAAGAAGGGTTGGCTCTCCACAGAACATAAAATATTCATTTTATTAAATTTTTCGCGTTCACATTTATGAGGAAAAAACAATGTTACAGATGTGCGCGCTCTGAAAGCGGCACTAAAAGACTGCTTTAAAACTTTTCCAGAGGCCTCAAGCAGAAAGCAAAGCCTTTCTTTAAAGTGAATTTCGTTTTGTATTAATTGTATCTTAATTTTAATAAATGTTTCATCAACCAATTGGCTGGATTTAATAAATAAGAAGTAAATATACAGTAGCAAATATATAATCACGACATGGAGGCACTGGCGCGTGAACTGGACCTTGTCTCATAAATGAACCGAAACTTAGCGTAAGATTATACTTGCCTCACAGTCACAGTCACAGACATGTCTACTTTTAAACAGAACAATTCAAAACGAAAGAAAACAGACTGCTCTCTGCTGATGTAATCCGTATGAAATGCGCATTTCTCTCTGGCGCGTTCACTAGCATACTGCAAAGATCGCGAGTCAGCATCGTCAACTTCGTCTTTGCAGGTGACAATTACACAGAAAACACTTGTTTATTAATAAAAAATTAAAATGTCTATTGCTATATTTTATATATTCATAATCATTACTTTTGCCGGTTCTTTGTGACAGCTTTTAGGTGCTTTATTGGCAGCGCCACATGTTACAACGCGTCACCACCGCATCACCATTCCGCATTCCTACACTTATAAAATGCAATTCAATGTGGAAGTAATCCAAGTATTCAGAATACGTTACTCAGATTGAGTAACGTAACGGAATACGTTACAAATTACATTTTCGGGCATGTATTCTGTATTCTGTAACGAAATACATTTTGAAAGTATCCTTCCCAACACTGCTATCGTGACCTTATCGTTACCTTGAACAAACATGGTCAGACTAAAAAAGATGTTGAAAAACACTGAAAGATGAATTCTTCAGACAAGTCGTAAGCTTTATTCCCTGCTCCCCTCCTCCACCATGCGAGTCTCCCGTTAGCGTCAGATCCATGACGGTCTGTTTGGGTCAGTCTAAGCTGTGTTCTTACGGCAGAGCTTTATGAAACAATACCCTTTCTAAAGAGGGATTATGATTCCCTGGCAGATGGAGTCAGAGGGGTCGAGGGGGACACACGTACAAGACGACATGGGTGAAATTATCATGATGATACAATATAAAAGTGGATTCAGACAATGTTGGTGAAGCCAACCAAATGGGTGAAGTCAAGCTACTCATAATTTTAAAGTGGCTTCTCTTCCAAAACCGTGGGTTTTATACTAAAAGCTAAAATAAGCTTAAATCTTAAATCTATGTATTATCTCATTTAAATGTAATAAAATCATTATTAAAATAATCATTAATAAAAAAAAAAAGTTCATGCTTCAAGTAGTTAATAAAAACATTGTTAAAATAGGCTAATCCATGAACCGAGTGCTTTAATCCGTCTTCCGAATATGGTAATCGAAAGCTCAAATATACAGTTACTGTATGTGCGCAGCTTATCAATATTTATATGTGAATTAAAGCCTAAATTAACTCTGTTCATCATATAAAGTGATTGTGCCTCTTCAGAAGACTTGCATTAAAGCACTCGATACATACAAACTTTTTATGATCGAGGTTTGGTTTAACGGAAACGTAAAATATTTTAATTTGCATTTCAAATATGAACGAAAGTTTGAAATGTTTTGAGGGTACGTAATTGATTTTTGGGGGAGGATTTAAAACTTTCATCCATTTAAAGGTGAGGTATTTTTTATAGCTATCAGAAAATGGTATAATGAAGCAAAAAAAGAATGACTGTTGCAAATGAGCTTTACTGGATACTCCCCCATCTGACAATATAAAGGCACAATATATTTCATAGGGTTAGTAATGTAAAGATTGAGCAGGAACAAACATCTGGGAAATATAGTGCAGTAATAATATTGATAAAAAAAAAAAAGTGAATGAACATTAAAGCTGATTCATATATTCTCAGATCAATTCTGAAGTGCATCAAGACCTTCCAGAGAAAGTATTGCATCAGAAAACCAATAATCGTACGTGACGCCAAGATTTGATCCAAGTAATCAGAGAAACCGTTTCCCCCGACAGCTGTCATATGAGCTTTGATTACACTCAGATTTTTAATTGACTCGGTTTGATGGTGTGTTTTGGACAAGTGAGCTGCTTTTCTTAAAGGCATAGTTATCCTACATGAAAACCTGTCACAAACTAATTTCATAAAATAGATTTGTAAGAGGAATAGATTTCACTGACAATATTTCCTTGAATTTATAAGGCTTATTAGGCGCAACACATCGGTGTGCTGTGAAATGAGATTTTTTTTTAAATGTTATAGCCATGAATAAATAATGACTTTTAATATATATTTTTAAATTCTCAAATGCCTTGGACTTACACAAAAGAAGATCATTTTGAAGAATATCAGTAAATAAACAGTGGGAAAAAAATACTATGGAAGTCAATGAGGCCCATCAACAGTTTGGTTATTCCCATATTCTTCTAAATATCTTCTTTTGTGTTCAACAGACGAAAGAAATTCATACAGGTTTGGAACAACTTGATAAGTAAATGATAACAGAAATAAATTCTTGGGTAAACTATCCCTTTAACAAGTGTATTACATGGTGAAAACGAGCAAGCGCCGTTGTTTGTATCAGTTAATAATGCCAAAATGTCAAAAAGACAGTCAAACATATTTTCATTTTTCATATCCGCGAGTAAAGCTGATGGTGTTTCTGATCAAACGAGATCCAGAGAAGATGGATGTGCACCCCTGGACGATTCTGCTGATATAACAGGAGACACGAGCAGCGGGAGAAGATCAGTGAGATCACTGTGAGGGATCTGTGGTCTCGACGTGACAGAATAATACACTACACTGTAGTTAGGGCCAATGCAGACACTTGTAAATGATGCTCTTATTTAGTTGTGCCACCATCGTTTAGTGACGTCATTGTATGTTCCGGAAAAACTGAAGTTGGATGGCGTTTTAATTGTTGTTTTGGATCCGGCAATTATTAATTTACAAATTAAACAACCCCCCCCCCCCCCCCACACACACACACACACACACAACGCACACGTACACGGCTACACGCGCACACACACACACACACACACACACGCACACGCACACGCACACACACACGCACACACACACGCACACACACGCACACACCGCTGTAAATATGAATGAGTGATTCTCACAGTGTGCTGAGTCATGTGTCTGCAGGCCGAGCTCCCACAGGAACACTGACAGAAAACTGCAGTGGAACACAGATATATAGATGCTGCGCACCATTAAGAAAACATGAGTCTATCTATCTATCATATATCTATCATCTATCTATCTATCTCGTTCTCATTATCTATCTATCTATCATCTATCTATCTATCTATCATATATCTATCTATCTATCTATCTATCTATCTATCATATATCTATCATCTATCTATCTATCTCGTTCTCATTATCTATCTATCTATCATCTATCTATCTATCTATCATATATCTATCTATCTATCTATCTATCATATATCTATCATCTATCTATCTATCTATTAATCTATCCATCCATCTATGATCTATCTATCTATCTATCTATCTATCTATCTATCTATCTATTCATCTATCCATCTATTAATCTATCTATCCATCCATCTATCATCTATCTATCTATCTATCTATCTATCTATCTATCTATCCATCTATTAATCTATCTATCCATCCATCTATGATCTATCTATCTATCTATCTATCTATCTATCTATCTATGTCTATCCATCCATCTATCTATCTATCTATCCATCCATCCATCTATTTATTTATTATCTATCTATCTATCTATCTATCTATCTATCTATCTATTTATTATCTATCTATCTATCTATCTATCTATCTATCTATTTATTATCTATCTATCTATCTATCTATCTATCTATCTATCTATCTATTTATTATCTATCTATCTATCTATCTATCTATCTATCTATCTATCTATCTATCTATCTGTGCAAAGTACAAAAGGTATCTATAGCACTTCCATTAGAAAGAAACTGCACAAATCTGGTCTATATGGGACATCAGCAAGGAAGTTTGCCATGCAATATACAAGATGAAAAGGAACTTATGGATCAAAGTGCTCTGGACAGATGCGTCAAAAGTGGAGTTTCTTGCTAGTAGAGGCTACACTGTAAAAATGAATTTTGATGATTTGTTTTCACAACTTTTTATATTTTGTCAAATCAACTTAGATTATTAATGTAGTTCAGATAGCATCATATTTTGAGTTTCTATTTATTAAACCAATCTCCTTTGTTGTATTAACTCAAATTTTTAATTTCAATGAACTCAAAAACTTTTTTAAGTTAATCCAACTATTTATTTTACAGTGTAACTGCATGAAAATAACCTTGTGGTGGTGGAAAGATCGTAAAACGAATCCATATGAATTGAGCGGTTTAGAATTTTCTGAGGAGACTAAATCACTTTATATGATGAAGAGATTGAATTTAGGCTTTTATTCACATATAAACATTAATTAACTCACACATCAGCTGTGGTAAACAGAAGCTCAAGCATGTTCGCTTGACGCGCGAGAACCAATGAGGTTCATTCTCGTGTTACGCGTCACGTTTGAGCTTCTGTAAGAACCAATGAGGTTCATTCTCATGTTACGCGTCACGTTTGAGCTTCTGTAAGAACCAATGAGGTTCATTCTCGTGTTACGCGTCACGTTTGAGCTTCTGTAAGAACCAATGAGGTTCATTCTCGTGTTACGCGTCACGTTTGAGCTTCTGTAAGAAGCAATGAGGTTCATTCTCGTGTTACGCGTCACGTTTGAGCTTCTGTAAGAACCAATGAGGTTCATTCTCGTGTTACGCGTCACGTTTGAGCTTCTGTAAGAACCAATGAGGTTCATTCTCATGTTACGCGTCACGTTTGAGCTTCTGTAAGAAGCAATGAGGTTCATTCTCGTGTTACGCATCACGTTTGAGCTTCTGTAAGAACCAATGAGGTTCATTCTCATGTTACGCGTCACGTTTGAGCTTCTGTAAGAACCAATGAGGTTCATTCTCGTGTTACGCGTCACGTTTGAGCTTCTGTAAGAACCAATGAGGTTAATTCTCGTGTTACGCATCACGTTTGAGCTTCTGTAAGAACCAATGAGGTTCATTCTCGTGTTACGCATCACGTTTGAGCTTCTGTAAGAGGTTTGTTCTCGCACATCAAGCAGGTTCAGCCGAGCTTCTTTTTATGTTCGCTGATCAATGTTTATATGTGAATAAAAGCCTAAATTCAATCTGTTCTCTTTATTAACTTTGTCCAGCACCAAAGTGGTAGTTGTGTTGCTGTCAATGGAGGGACAGAAATTCCCTTGGTTAATGAAACTCAGATTTCGTTTAAAATTCTTTGCGTTCTGAAGAAGAATGAAAGTCTTATGGGTTTGAAACGATTTGATGACGACAGAATAAACCCAGGGATGTAGTGGAGGCTAAACGCACGTGAATGCCGTTTACGCACCTCCCAAAATTCAGAGATAACGTTTATCCACCTCTAAATTGCGTTTATCCACCTCTAAATAGCCTATAGTTCCTAAGCCATTTTTAATTAAAGGTGCAAAACGCAAGTCTCTGAGTTTTTGCCGAACTACGCCCCCTCTGGCGACAAGCGAAACTGCAACCAGAGTGGTGGCATTAGACAAAATTTTTCTTTACTTTACGTGGAGTTTGCGTTGGGGTTTGGAATGGACTACAAGCCGGTCTCTTTGAATCCATCTTCTACCTTTGACGCACGAGTTGTCTTCGCTGATGCGGAGAATGGCGGCTTATACACAAACCTGCGAGACAGCGCCTGGTGAGCGTGAACGCGCATGACGTCACGCCCAGTCTCAAATTCGAGCCCGAATCCCTCTTATATATTTTACTGTACAGGATTATAGAGGCAATCTCAGTGACCAGAGAAGGGCTCATTCAGCCCATCAGGCAGTTCTTTAAGCATGTATAGGATAGAAAAACAGGTATTTTTAACATGAAAAGTTGCCCAATGCACCTTTAAGTGCAAACAAATCCACATAGCCTATGGATTTCCTACAATATGCAGTAGGTTAAAAACAGTGGGCCTATGTGAAATGTATGCCAGTATTTGTAGAAGGGTATAACAGGGCTAAAGGCACACCAGGGTAAAAGGCACACTTGTTTTTATTCTCCTTTATAACACTAGATGGCTAAAAACTCACCACAACACTTTCCTGAACATCTGTTTCACTGTGCACATCCTTGATGCGATCATGAGCAGCAACACAAACTTGATTCTGTGCTTAGTTTGTTTATTCTTTAGCTTATAGGGAAATACATGTTATAGATTTCTATAGCAAATGGGATCATATAAAATATTTAGATTAGAATATATTTTGAGACAAATTATTTTATTAAAAAATTTTTCAAGGGAATTAAATAAACAGTTTTTCAATAGCTGAATAATATGTATTAGTAAAAGCAATAATTCACGATACAGTAAATAACTGGCTGATTTTCCTATTTGTTGACATGAAATGGATAGATTCAGAAATCTCAAATTTTTAGATTTTTTCTCAATCGCTTTGGCACATTTTTCGAAACAGTCCTAACATTTTCTAAACTGCGAGTTCAAGTGTCACAACTCTTTGCTGGAACAACATAACTCTATGGCATGTCTGCAAAACGTAGTTATTGTGTCTCCAAAATAAAAAATGTTTTTGTCATCGTGTGAGCCACACTGGTCAAAATGCATAGATGCTTTTTCACCATGGAAATATTTGTTATAAACAAGTTTCAAGTTTTTTTTTCTACTTTTATGTTAACTCTAACTGCTTTCTTTACTGTACAAGACCGTCAGTTTTGTCTGTGTAAATACAGATTCAGAGAGTATAGGTAAAAAAGGACTGTGAAAAGTCAACAATGTTGTATACAAAAAGAAAATTGTATTTGTATCTAGGCTATACAGTCCATTTATTTTTGCATCAATGTGTTCCTGTAAACTGAATATGCAGTTTCTTGCTCATTTTTACACACTCTATTATGTCTTTCTCTAACACTATACAGTATATCTTCTTAGTTACATATCTTCCTATTGCTTTTCCATGACAATAATTTTTAGTTTACAACATGTAACACATTTCTAGAAAAAAGGTACTGTAAAAATACAAATGTATTCATACAGTACTGATGTAGTTCAGAGATATGATGCTCCTAAATGGTGGTGATTGTGCTGTCAGCAAACCCAATACATATAGTTTCCGGCAGGCCATTTGCCAATTTAGCCTTAATGTCTTAAATATGTATGGAATATAACATGTCTGACAGATTTTGATCACTGAATGGATAATTTTGCATGTGACGGCTCACACGATGAAAGAATGTTTAGAAGTTGTGAAGAGATTGACAATTTCACTGAGAATCAACCAATTTTGGTCAACATGCGTTTACACGGAAACGATCTGAAGAGAAAACGCAAAAGTGGCGTTGCGCTTTCACTTTTTATTCTGCGTTTAGACGAGCGTTATGAAGGGGAAATCTGCGTGCATATGGTGACGCAAAAGTGTGTGAAATTCGATGTAGTGTGCACTCCAGGCGGCTAGGTGGCAACGAAGCACTGCCACACAACAACACCAATATCTGAGAATATTTTGTACAACTGCTGAAAAGACTCTTGTATGTTTATCAGAGCTGCGAGGGCAACTTGAAGGTCCGACGTATGGAAATAATCCGACATGTTGGTTATTATTTTCCTGTACTGGCGAATGCCTGTGACGTAAACGCGCACGCGACAAAAGCAGATTTGCGTTTTTACCCTTTACACGGGAACGCGACGGTGGAGCGTTTTTTAGTTTTCCACTCTGGAGGGTGGTTTCACTTTTTTGCGTTTTTAAGCCCCAAAAACGCCGTCGCCGTGTAAACGAAAGGCACATCTGATAAAATATTTTTACGTTTTCACTCGGAATCGTTCTCGTGTAAACAGAATGGAACTTACTCTTTTTCACACATGTGCCAAAGTACATGCAATTAGCTTAAATCAATAAGAAATTCAAATCTGCTGTGACCAAGAAACTTAGGCTATGTTTACACGGAAACGATCTGAAGAGAAAACGCAAAAGTGGCGTTGCGTTTTCACTTTTTATTCTGCGTTTAGACGAGCGTTATGAAGGGGAAATCTGCGTGCATATGGTGACGCAAAAGTGTGTGAAATTCGATGTAGTATGCACTCCAGGCGGCTAGGTGGCAACGAAGCACTGCCACACAACAACACCAATATCTGAGAATATTTTGTACAACTGCTGAAAAGACTCTTGTATGTTTATCAGAGCTGCTGTGGCAACTTGAAGGTCCGACGTATGGAAATAATCCGACATGTTGGTTATTATTTTCCTGTACTGGCGAATGCCTGTGACGTAAACGCGCATGCGACGAGAGCAGATTTGCGTTTTTACCCTTTACACGGGAACGTGGAGCGTTTTTTAGTTTTCCACTCTGGAGGGTGGTTTCACTTTTTTGCGTTTTTAAGCCCCAAAAACGCCGTCGCCGTGTAAACGAAAGGCACATCTGATAAAATATTTTTACGTTTTCACTCGAAATCGTTGTCGTGTAAACAGGGCCTAATTGTTCAGAGATCTGAACTTATTGTTTTGAGAGAAAAAAAAAAGGTCTTATTTGAGTATTGAGCTAAAGCGATTGAGGAAAAACTGTATTAGATGTATGAGATAATTAATCACCATATTTGTAATGAAACCCTCATATTTAAAAAATACTATATTAATAAAATATCGTATTTATTGTTGATGGGACATCATATATATATATTTAAATATATATTGTTAAATCACATACCTCCACCCATCAATACTGTCAGCACGGTGTATGTGATCTATTCCAATGAAGTCGGGTGAATTAATTAATTATTTTCTGTCCATGCATCCATCCATCTATCCAGATACCATGATAAGCAGCACATGATGTAGGATTTAAGCTACATATTATTGACAAGTCCATCAGCTGCAGTAAGCATTATCTGCTCGAGAATTGATGATCGGGATGCTTAGCTCAGCACTGAGGACTCCAGGAATTGTCTTTTTCAGTGGCATGAGAGCATTGCACACCATGAAGTGCAATAGGAAATATCAAGTTTCGATCATTTATTTATGTGCTGATAAAACATATGTTTCAGTTCATGATCAAATGCACTCCTAATCTCCATAAAACTGCTTGTATGTATTTTAAAATTAAAAGGAAGGAGGAGGACCTTGCAGATATATTAGTCCGTTGTCAAAATTGACAAATTGTACCAGATTTTAAATATCTTGGAGTTATCTTAGACAGGCATTTAACATTTGAAAAGCATATTAAAAAAATAGTCTGCGCAGTGACACCTCAACTTAGAAATTTTACATTTATACGGGGTCAACTTTCATTAGAAGCTGCAAGAATTTATCTGCATTCTTTGATTTTTTCTCATTTTACTTATTGTATTACTTCGTGGTCACAACCAGGAAAATCTACCCTTAGACCTTCATATACTTTATATAAACGTGTTCTAAAAGTATTTGACAAGAAATGTAATAGGTATCATCATTGTCTTGTGATCCAAAAGCACAATTTTTTGTAACTTGTTTAATGTATAAAATTGTTAATAATCTTGCACCCCTACCTCTAAAAGAATTTGTTTCTTCGCGTAGTGAAAATATAAGACAAACAAGAGCTTCATCAAGAGGTGATTGTGAAGCACATTTTAGAGTATCCGAGTTTGGTCGATCAGCTTTTTCTGTAAGAGATGTTAACAACTGGAATAATTTACCAATTAATATTAGACAGTGTCACACTTTTGCACAGTTCAAGCTGCATTTGAAAATGTGGTTAAAGGGGAGTCAGGTCTGTAATCATTGAATACTCTTATGTTTTTGTCAAGGTTTTATAATTGTGAGGGAATGATTGTGTAACATTGTATGATGTTGTATAGGATGTATATTGAGGTATAATTGGTCTTAATTACGATTGCTGTTTTTAATGTTAAGGAGTGTATAATATCTCGTATGTTTCCCATTTTTGGCGTGATTGTATTGTATGTAATGTGATTTGGTACCTTTCTGCCCAGGGACTGCAGATGAAATTTAGCTCTGTAGCTAATTCTGGGACAGTTCTTTACTGTCCATTGTCCCTGTTAAATAAATAAATAAATAATAATAATACAAAAAAGGGGCAGAGAAAACTGAAACGAGTGCTACAGTGCAATGTAAAAATCAGTTTAAAAAAATAAAAAAGTTAAAAATCATTTAAGATGTCAAAGGTGACTTGCCTGGCAACACTTAAACTTGAGCTGACAGTGAGCTTAGTGTGATTAGATAAAGTATGTATTTTATTTAAAAGCAAAATAAATGACTGATCCCAGTTTAATGTGCAAAGACAACTCACATGCCAGCTTGACTGGATCCTAAACAGTGCGAATGCTGTGACCATGGCACTTTCAAAGCTTTGCTCTGTTTATTTAAGTGTCCAAATGTTACCTTTTAGCTCAACCAATCGTGTAAGTTTAGGATGGGGCTACCTGTTAGGGAGTGTTTTATATATTTTAACTCTATTTTACATCTTCTAATTACATTTAAACGCTCAGGTGTTCCCGAAGCACTGTGGCACTGATATATCTGCTACACAAGATATTATGAAAGGCACTCTACAAATAATTTTGACTTGACTTTTGAGTCAATCAGATTGAGAAATCTCATTCAAAGTCATTGTTTTAGGTCCACAGAAATGTACACATAACTCTATCCCTCCACGTCCAGAGAGGTGGAGCTGGATGTCATTTGACTGTAGTGAGCTTGCTAAAATTTGCTTCATGTTAAAGGCCCACTGAAGTGCTTTGAAACATGCAGCATTATTCAATATGTTGAGTAATTTCCAGTGAAACAGGAAGACATTGCGGGACATATCGATAGGCTCCTCCCCCTTTTTTAAATAGCCAATAGCGTTTAGTTTATATCACAGCTCAGTCAAAGCAGTTGAGCTCTGTAAAGCCGCAGTTTCCTTCTAATCTCCTCCATATCACTTTAAAATACAGCATTCTGTGCAGAACTCAAATTAATCCGATTCGTTTTCTGGATCTGCGCCGGCTCTCACATATGATCCGCTCTGTATCGTGTCTCTGGACCGGAGCTGTTCGCGTGACACTAACCTCATTCCTCCAATGGAAAGCATGTTCCCTATCACCCTAATTTTGTCATTGTTTTTTGGAGCACACTAGCTTATAGATAACAGCAAGGCCAACATATTGTATGGCTTTGCTGAATATATTCATAAAAGCCAAAAAACTTACATTTTGATTTCATGGGGACTTTAAAGGGGAAAGTATTTTTGTAATAATTTTCATGTAGGGCCTATTAATCTCCTTTTTATTGTGTTTTTCCCCGTTATTTTTATAATGAAACTTAAAAAAAACTGGACATTTCCCTACTTCATAGGTTGTGAAATAGGCCTTATCAAACTATCCGTGTAATTTTAATGAATTACCTCATCTGTCGAGTGTCGACATAATGCCGGTGAATCCCAGAGCTGGTGCAAACATATCCACATCTTTAAAAGCATCTCGCTGCAAAGTTATTTACAACGTCTTTTTACTTCTTCTAATAATCGAAGAAAGAGAAGAAATTCCCTGTGAATTTATCGGGGTCTTGAATCACGTTGAGTCTCTCTTCTCGCGTGTGCACGAGCAGTACTGGGCTGGCTGCAATTCACTTAACCCCCACAGGTGTCGCTAATAACAAGGGTTTCTGAATTCTACATATAGACCATTTAAAGCATTATAGGCATACATAACAATATGACTTTCTATACATCTGCCTTGAAATTGTGTGTATTATGAAAGGCACTATACAAATAATTTTTACCTGCCTTTTAAACAATCAGATTGAGAAATCTCTTGAAAGTCATTGTTTTTGATGCACGGAAATGTACACACACCAAGCAAGCATTAACCACTGTATGTGTTTAAGAATGTAACCATGAAAACAACAGTTTATTATATAACAGGTTATTCAAGCTGGATCTGTTCCAAAACCAATTGCTTAAAATGTTTAATTAATCAGATCTAACATAAAAGTTTTTGTTTACATAATATATATATATATATATATATATATATATATATATATATATATATATATATATATAGTATACAAACAGACATATATAATAATAATATATATATACACACACACACACACACACACACACACACACGCACACACACACATGTAAACACAAACTTTATGTTAGCGATTAATTGATTTTACAGCACTATTGCAAACATGTGCTACATTTGTGGCAACTCTGCTGCAAACAGTTTACCAAAAAGCTTGTTTCTATTGGAAAATGTACTCCAATGTTCACTAGAAGTTTACAACAAGAGTTTGGTGAAATAAAACCCCCATATGTTAACATTGATACCGGCAGCCTGCAAAAACCCACTGAACATTGCATATACAGCAATGTGCACCAATGCGCAGCCCATTGCAACATCCGACTTCATCCATCATTTATAATCCTAAAGTTCTATAAAGTTAATTGTTAGCTGGCAACTGTCAAAAATGAAATGTGATCCACAATAAGTGAGAAGCTGGACTTAACCACAGTAGTTCATAAAGAAGTTGCATCAACAAATGCAATAATAATAAATAACACAGTCAGCATTTTGATTTCAACACTTTTTCAACACACACTCTCTAAACCACAAAGAAAAACATGAATATAATGTTAAAAAAAAAAAAAAAAAACATGCATGTTTGCATTAGATGTGAAAATACATAATAATCTATTGGAAATGTTCACAATAATAACGCATTACATTAAAATTTTTGTGTGTGCATTGTACATGTTGCAACAAAATATGCACCATTTCTGGAAGAATTAAAGAGGTGCAGTGTATACAGTGATAGACAAGACAAATATGTGGGGAAAATGTCTTGCCCAAGGGACGCACAAAGCAATAATTCTCCTTTAGCATATAAATCCTTCTTAAGGAGCATGGAATGAAAAAAAAAAAATGAAATAATGCTGGCTCAGCACAAAAGAACAAGACCAGCTTAAACACAAGTGAATGCATATATGTATTTGTAAGAAAAAGAGAGAGTATATGAGAGAATGTTTGTTTCAACAGAGATTTTCAAATCACAATTTTATAGCAAACTGCACAAAACCTTGCAAAGGTAAAAGGCAGTAACTTTGACTTAAATTGCATTTCGACAACTATATATCTCCTGTAACTGAGGGGTTTGGCTGAACTATGCTCAGATTAAGAGATAACAGCATGAAAATTGACATTAGAAAACCCTTTGAAGCCGTTTCTCTCGGTTTCAGCATCGTCGTAGTTGCTGCATCAGAGCACAAGCCTCCACAAATACAGATTCTCAAGAATTGTGACTTTATCCACAATGTAAGTGTGAGCAATCCAGTGAGTGTGAGAAAGAATAGTGCAGAGGTGTTCAATAGCCTTATATTTAAGAAGAATTTGCTGTAAAGTTATGTAAGATATCCTAAAAACTGTACACGTTCAAGCACTGGCCACAGTCCAGTCCTCGTGAGTTGCTGTTAAAACTTCATTTTGAAGGAGATGATCCACTAACAGCCGTTTTGAAGTGCTTGCATTTGAGTTCTGCTATTCAAAATGACTAAAGCATCTATATGGCTCAGAGCTGATATGAGATACACCTAATAAATACTGAAATGATGCAGTGTGGCAGGAACAAAACCTGCAGGTATTCAAACACTCGACACTGCGTTCTATACAACAAAAAGAATGGCTATATGGTTATAAGTGGCTGAAATTCATAAAAAGCTAAAACAACAATAAGTTATTAAGAGATGGTGTATTAAACGAGGAGGAAGCATTCCTTCATCAGGAACAAATCGCTTGACCTATAGAATTATTTTTTACTTGTAACGTACAGCTCATTTTGAAACTGACAATCAAGCCGACAGCCAAGGAAGTGCTTTCTACATAGAGCACATGGAGAAAACAAACCGGAGAACGAGAGATCACTGATATCCACTGCACATAAGCACACTTCTCAGCAAGGTGCTGTAATATGAAACTCTGCAGTGAAAATGGTTTATAAGTGTTAGAGCACATGCACACCAGCAGAAAGAAAGAGCAACAAACACTACTGACATAAACGTCTTTTGCAACCACACCAGTCTAAAATGCATCTCTGTTTGATTTTGGGAGAGAAAACTTGCAATCCTTTGTTTCTATACGCATGTGATTGTTAAAATAGACTGGTTTTGCTCTTCTTTAAGTGAACAAGACTGCATTTGTATGTACTAAAGCTTAAAACTTATTGATACATTATTGCACCTTTTTTAAATACTTTTTTCAGCCCATTACAGGTTTGAACGATGCAATGTATTTAAATGCAGTTAAATTAATTATATTAATTTCAATCAAATGTTTGTGGTCATACTACATGCACAAAATGTAATAGCCTAAAAATAAAATTCTACATATGCAATTATAACAGCTGACTTTTAGAGTTATTTCACTCTCTTGTTTGAGTGAAACAGTGTTATTCAAACTCTTGCGAGACTGATGCTTTCCTCAGCAGTGAGGTACTTTTGTAAAGATAAATGACATATCTGCACATTTCAACAGTGAATAAATGCAGTTTCAATTATTTAATTTAGCCGAAATGTATTTTAAATTCATTGTAATTTAACTGCAATATTGTTTTCTGTGACAATATAGAAAATATAATAGCCATTGATTTGTGTGCCCATGTGATGATCATCACGCCAGACTGTTATTTAGTTGATCTCGGTGTGCTTCACCTCACCTGTGTATGCACGTGTTAACAGCAGATGTGTGTGTTATGCTTCTATCCCAGCATTAAGCCCGTACTGCTGTCCCCCTCCCTTCCTTCTGCTGTCAACTTATCTCTTGTCCCTACCTTGCGCTTTTTATCCCGCGAGCGGCTCCTTTTCTTCGCCTTCTCCTCCTCTTTCTCCTTCCTCTCTTGTTCGGCGAGAGCCTCTAAATCCTTATTCTTGCGCAGATGTTTGGCGGCTTGTGCCATAGTGGCGTTGACAGGCTCTGGATGTCTCTGTAGCTCCGCTGATGGATGAAGCTGATGCTGATGCTGGTGTGGATATGATCTGTGTTCCTCTCATGCAGTCCTGCAGCACTGGAGTGAGTGTGTGTGAGTGTGTGTCCCGTCTCCCTCTCTTTTCCGCTGCAGCACTAGTTAGTCAGGCAGACAGACCTGAGAAGGCTTCATTGAGAGGGAAACTGCTGCAGCACTGCGCACCTCTCTCTCTCTCTCTCTCTCTCTCTCTCTCTCTCTCGCCAGTATTCTCTTGAGTCTTCTCTATGTCGATCTCTCACTCTCTCGCCACTCCTCTTGTGGAATTTAACCTGCACACCTCATACGTGCACCTTCTCTCTGCTGGGTGTCCTATCTGAAGCGATTACAAATATATATATATAATGACAAACACATTATGGAAGCTTTTTTGTGGGATGCATCCATTTTTGGTACCTTCATAAATCAATTCTAACAGCAGAAAACCCATATGGCATTACCAGCGACACGGGACACACTCGTGGGTTTGGTATGGACTTTTACAATTTAACTGAATACTTCAATCTATCATCATATAATAATTTATTTCATACACTCTATGGAGGTTCAGGTTTGCAGAAATGCTAAAGATAGAAGAACCATTTTTGGTTCCCCAAAGAACCTTTCAGTGAACATTTCCTAAAAGAACCATGTGAAGATCATTTATTAATCTAAAGGAGCATTTCCACTATAAAAGAACCTTTTGTGCAATGGAAAGTTTCCATGGATGTTAATGATTCTTAATGGAAACAATAAAGGACCATTGTTTTTAGGAGTGAACCAGATTGGTGCATATTACGTAACTAAATAAATTTGTGACATATGGAGATTTATTTTAATATGTGCCTGATCAGAGGACAGGCTTCTCCGGCTGATTCTGGTTCCCTCCAAGGTTTCTTCTTCGTACTGAAATATCTTTTCTTGTCAGTCTCCACATTATTTTCTGTAAAGTTGTTCTGAAACAATAAGTATTGCATGTGAATAGTAAAACGGACCTGACATGATTAATACTGTGGGCATTTAAGCCGCCCTGCTCTTCACACCACAATCTCTCAGAATAAAAGCATGTTTAAAACGTTCATTTAAAAGAACGCTCCCTCATTCCTCAGCCCCCCTCCCTTTATCCAATAATGCAGCGAGAAGGAACCATGTGGAGACTGTGGACATGGTTACAGGATTTGTGTATGTGTGTGTGTGCAAACAGGGACATTTTGTACAGAAATGGAACAAAACTGTGGACCGGGACACAGAGCTGTTAGCCAGTGGAAAGGTTTCCTTTGGGATAGTCGAGCGGGGGGAGGGAGCCTCTTTTGTTTTTCGTTTCAGACAGCATCTGCAGTGTGTGTATCCTGGAAAGCGTGCACCTGTTCTTTCTTTTCTCTCTCTCTCTTTCTCTCTCCCATAAAATAGCTCTACATCTCTCTCCAATCCTGCAATCTTGCTGACGCAAGCAAAAACAGGCTTTAATGACACAGAACACCCCCTTCCAAATGTTCAAAGCTCTTAAATAAAGGAATTTGAAAATGCAAAACCAAAATATAGACACACCAGAGGAGGTGAACGTGATTTCACCAAGTACAGCGTGTTCCTGGATCGACATCTTTGTTGATTCTGAAACAACATTCCAATCAACCAATCAGATTTGAGGGACAAATTTACAGTTTCTGTCAATTTTAGGGTTTGGTGCTTCTACATTAGTTATTCACCTAATTTCCCTCTGATTTTAGGGATAACTTATAGGGTTAGGTTTAGAGGTTATGACTAAATTTTCGGACCGGAATGTTGTTCCAGGATCAACAAAGTTTGTTGATCCAGGAACATGTCTTGGCAAAATCAGGTAAGCCTATTACTTATGTAAACCTCGATTTTTTCCCCCTTGTGCACAATATTGAACATAAATATGAGTAATTGACATGAAATTGTCACAGTCATCGTCTGCACCAGTCTATCTTCGTCATCTTCACTACACTTCCCAGAATCCCTCTTGTCTCCACACCTGCACTCACTCCCTCAATCATCATTGTTCATCATCATCATCATCTGTGTCACCTGTCCTCACCTCGTTAGTGTTCGTTTGTATCTGTATTTAGTTCTCTCTGGTTCAGTCTGTCCTTGTCGGTTCTTGTTTCATGTTAAATGAACGTTACCTGGTCCTCCATTCGTCTGCCTGCCTTTGTTTTATTATTTTGTTTTACAAGTAAAGTTTATTGTTTATTTACAAACCTGTTCTCCTCGTCTTCCTCTCCATACACCACCCCTGACAGAAATACATTTGCATGCCCTGTAATGTGACATGCTGAACTTCTAAAACATTTTAAAAACAGCAGTTTGCTCATTCTTTTATAATTATTATGCACAAAACTCTTATGACCTTATATTAACTGAGAGACAGTATGGAATATTTGTGCTTTTAAAAAATTAATTTGTCACTTTAAGAAATTCTAACCTAAAATGTAATAGGCTTTTTAGTGTAATTTAGCCCTGTCATGGCCAAAGAGGGCGCTCTTGCCTGTTCTGAGTTGTCATGATTGTGTAGCCTATCTGTTTCTTGTGCTCTTGTTTTGTTTACTTTTAGTCTGTTTAGTTCTATAAAATATTACTGACTCCAAACAACTGAACTGTAACTAACCCTAAACATTAAATTCAACTAGAAGATAAAACGGGTAAAAGAACAAAACACGCGCGTGCACGCACACACACACACACACACAACAATAGACCCCAATAAGACCAGAATATCAATATATCGAACAGACCATTGTAAACATATTGATATCTGAATTGTAAACAGTGAGGTGTAATGAATTACTAAATAGGCATTATTACTGTCATTTAATTACTTTTCCCTTGAAAAGGGTTACTTTAAAATTTTCTGTAATTAATTACACTCACTTCTGATGAAATTGCAATAAATAGGCCTACTGTATAGACAACAATTCTATATAAAACAATAGTGGATTTAACATCAAAATGTATCCGTTAATGTATATTTTTAATGTAGGCTAACCTTCTCCCTTTACACACTTTGGTCAGTTGCACTTGTTTGTTTGAAAGAATCAAAAGTGCAGTTTTGTGTCTTGTTTTGTTCAACTGGTTGAGGTTGATATGTGGTTTAGAAATTAATTATTAATAAATGCGATACTTTTTAGAGAGAGTAGCTAATTAGTAGCTACAGTCATCTAATTACACAGTTGAAGATGTCATTAGTAGCTAGTAATTAATTACCTTTTTAGAGTAACTTACCCAACGCTGAATAGTGACCACTGAAATGTCATTGTACGATTTACAACAAGCCTAAACATTAAATTCACATGGCAGATAAAACCAAAGACATAAACAATCGACCTCAAAGAGACCCGAATATCAATAGGCCTAGGCCTATATCTAACAATTTTAAATATATCAATCTAAATTGTAAAACTCCACAGTTAATATAATAATTACCCTATTTAGCCTATATAAAAATATTAATACTGTTTTGGTAACTTGGTAAGCTTATATTGTCACTGGCTTTGCCCTTGTGGTCGTGTGTTGTTTCATTTATTTCTTTCATTCGTGTTGTTTGGCTCCACACGCACAGTGATGCAGTCTGGTATTGAGGAGATTGACACGTGAACTTGAATGGACTTTGAAGCAAACTCTGCCCAAAGCACCACCATGCTTTTGATGTCATTACTGAATGTTTTGGATGTCAAGAGTTTTTTGGGACTTCTTCTCGTATCCTTACTCTTTTTTGATTTTTGGAAAAGTAAGAATGCGCCCAACTTTCCACCAGGACCACGGGGCTTTCCGTTTCTTGGCAACGTTTTCATCGGTTTCAACTATCGTGCGATGAATGAGGTAGCCTAGGCTAAGTTACAATCTTATTTCTTTCACACTCGTTAAAATAGCTGATAAAGACTCTTTCTGAAGCGGTGCTGATATTAGCCTACTCGTAATGTCAATATATCAGCCACGGACTGGCTCAATCTAACAGAGACAATAATAACGCCTTTTGCCAGACAGTGACACGATAGACTTTAGAGCAGTTGCGGTGTAAACAACCATGAAAACACTGTTTTATCTTTTGAGTTAGTTTGTTGGGATTGAGGAGTTTCTAAAGTCATCACACACGTCCTTGTTAGTTTACACACGTTGTGCAGCATTAGCAAAACTATCCCCTTGACACTGACAGTATAGGCCTAAACAATTTCAAGATCTGAAAACTCATAAAATCTGCACTCTCAGATCAGATCATATATATAGGCTACATATACATGAATTAATTAAAAGGCCACTTAAAAAGATTACAGTTTCATGATTGCTTCTTACTTCTTAAGTAATTGTTATTAAAAAATAAATTATTTCAATTAAAAGTTTAAGGTTACATTTTATTTTAAGCTGTCTGTGTTACAGTGTATTATAGATTTAAGTACTGAGTAATAATAATTAACAACATGCACTTATAATGGTTAATGTTAGTTGCATGTAATTATACACAATTTATAGTAATTACTATAGTAACGACATGTAACAATGACACTGTAAAATAGTGTTACCAAGTTTTACTTTGAGTACATTTAAAATAATTGTCTTAATCGTTTAACTGTAAGGTGTTATTCAGTATGTATTATTAGTTCCTATTTCATATGTACAGTGCTAAATTGAAATGTTATCATTACAAATGTGTAATCACAAATATATTTAAACACATGACATACAAGTTTAATTTGAAAATGTGTAATGTTTTGTTGGAATCAATTATTGGATTGTGGATCTCATTGCATGCAGTTTACTGAAACTAGAAGAACTATGCAAAATCAAAACATGAGAAAAACTACAGAGCAGTAACAAAAGTTAACTTAAGGGCTATATATGCAAAGTGATAATAATAACTAAACTAGATAGGTATGAAGATAATCAAAAACCATGGAAAAACAGGAAATGAATAGAGACAGTATGGGACAAAATAACGTCAAAATAAGAGTCCATGGAAAATAAAAATAAAAAACAAATAAAGATCCTACCAAAAAAAAGCACTCTAGAGTTAAGCTAATTGCATTTAAATAAATTCAAACTATATACATTTTAATTTAATTTGTTTATCATGCAGCTGGCTGCCAAATTTGGCAACATTTTCAGCCTCAGAATGGGTTATGACAAGATTGTGCTGGTATCTGGGTATGAATGGGTAAAGGAGGTTTTGGTGACACAAGGAGACTACTTTCTGGACCGGGCCATATCTCCTCTTTATCAAGAAGTATTTCAAGGAAATGGTGAGTCTAGTGTTTCTTGTGTCAGAATTATAGATTAGAACCACAACCAATTGATAGATGAATCTAAACATCGAAACCCATCACTCAACGATAAAGTACTCATGTTAAAGTTGTATTTTTTTCAAATCCAGTCAATTATGAGGCTGCAAGCCATTAAGCTGGCAAATTGTTTAAAATAACATCGATTTTTATGAACTTTCCAGGTATTTCTATGAGCAGTGGATACAAGTGGAGGAAGCAGCGGCATTTTATCGCCTCTCACCTGAAGGCCTTTGCTGAAGGCAAAAATGCTTTGGAGCTTCACATTCAACAAGAATGCATCTTTCTGTGTCAGACCTTTGAGGAAGAACAAGGTGTGATGCTACATTTGCCCCTGTTTCTGGGACTGTTTGCAAATCCACTGCTTAGTTAGTTGGTGGTGCTGTGAATTGAAACATTAAATGCACATTTTTTATTATTTCTAATTTACAACACATATTCCATGCCATAATTAGTCATTTTTCCAAAGAGCTGAGTCCGAGTGAAAAAAAGTTTATATTATATATCAATCGGCAACTTTGATTGTTAACAACACACTCACAAAGTTCTGTAACAAGTCTTAATTCACACAACTTAAAATACTGCCACCCTTATATTGTTCCAATCTGTATACTGCTCTTTTTTCTGTCGAACACAAAAGGGTATTTTTTTTTTTGCATTTTCATGAGGTTCTTTTCTCAAGCTACAAGACAAGGCAAGGCAAGTTTATTTATATAGCACATTTCATACAGTGGTAATTCAAAGTGCTTTACATAGAAGAAATTTAAAATAATCAAAAGAAATATGAATAATTAAGACAGTTTAGAATAAAGAAATTAAAATAATCAACAGAAATAAGAATAATTAAAACAGTTTAGAATATTTTTTTTTAATAAAATACAGTACAAACAGTCGGACACATACAGTGGCACAGTGTTCATTCAGTAAATGCACAGCTAAACAGAAGTGTTTTCAGTCTGGATTTGAATGTGACTGTAGGAGCACATCTGATCTCTACTGGAAGATGGTTCCAGCTGCGGCTGGCATTTCACTGGGAATCTGGCTTGGGGGGTTTGTCAGTCTCTCTACGGTAGCAAAAAGAGTGCGTGTGTTGTTTATTTATTTATTTATTGTTTATTTGAATAGGGACAGATACAAAAAAACATAGATTATTACATAAAGAACAATCCGATGCTTGTATCACAGTGTTTATAGCCAAGGCTAATTCGCAACACCAAGGAAGTTTAAGTTGCTGTTTATAATATTTGAGAAGAAAGTCTGTCTAGCTTTGCCTAGTTCCATATTGAAAGCATGAATGCTGTCTTTGTAGATGTTATAATGGACTACAAGTTTTGTCTTCCGCCACATGCGCTCTGTTTTTCTGCATTTTCTTTTCATATTTTGCACTGCTGTTGAGTTTCTCCAAGGTGCTTTTTGTCTACCACTCTTCCTGACTTTCACAGGAGCAATGTCATCAATTACACCTTTAACTTTTGAGTTAAAAGAATCAAGGAGAAAATCAACAGAGTCAGCAGATATGCTTGGTGTTAAAGATATAGCCTTCATAAATAGCACACTAGTGTTCTCATTTAAGCATCTCTTCTTGACAGACACAGACCTAGCTTCAATTGCAGGAGAGATCAATATATCAAAGAAAATACAGAAATGATCAGACAGTGCTACATCCTTAATAACAATTGATGAAATGTTTAGACCCTTACTGATAAGTAAATCTAGAGTGTGTCCACGATTGTGTGTCGGTCCATGTACATGCTGAAACAGATCAAAAGTTTTTAAAACAGTTTTGATTTCCTTTGCCATATTGGTTTCTGCATTATCTATGTGAATGTTAAAATCTCCAGCAATAGCAAAACAGTCAAACTCTGATGAAATTGTTGATAGCAGTTCTGTGAAGTCCTCAGCAAAGGCTGAAGAGTATTTTGGAGGCCTGTAAACAATGATTAGTAAAATGTGTGGAGCACCTTTTAACACAATACCCAGATATTCGAAAGACGGGTAATTACCAAATGATATTTGCTTACATTGATAGACATCTTTAAAGAGAGCAGCTACACCCCCTCCTCTCCTACCCGCTCTGCAGACACTCATGAAAGTAAAGTTAGGAGGGGATGTTTCATTGAGGATTGTTGCACTGCAGCTGTCTTCTAGCCAAGTTTAATTTAGAAACATAAAATCCAGGTTGTATGTGGTTATTAAGTCGCTGTCTTCTAGCCAAGTTTCATTTAGAAACATAAAATCCAGGTTGTATGTGGTTATTAAGTCGTTGAATAGAAGTGATTTGTTTTTAAGTGAGCGGATGTTTAAAAGTGCTAACTGAAAAGTCTTACTTTCTGTCCCCACAGCAGTCTTAGTTTGGCGTGTAATAGGCACCAGATTAGATGGGTTTGCTGTACGGCTTTTGAAGGCCTTAGACTTTCTATCATGTAATCGAACAGCAATGGGGAAAGATACAGGCACACTGGGTTCCCGCTTGTTCTGTAAACATTTGAGAAAGTTACTGTTATCATAGCGGGGACCCGACACATATCAGTGCGAGCTGGTATCAGTTGTTTTTGGTTCACCTCGAGCCGATGGAGGAGGGTGTGGGCCCTGGCGTTGTGGCAGAGGCCGAAGAGCTCTCACAGGAGGAGGAGGGCGAGCTGGGCCCGCAGGCTTTGGTGGTTTTGGGGCCTGACATTTTTTGGTTGATATCTGCGGGCTTGCAGATAGTTTGGTTCCAGCAAACACTAGTTTATCCATTTTCTCTGAGAAGCACAGAAGATGTTGTGGAGATGCTGGAGATAGGGAAAGCGTGTCTGGGGAGAGGGGCTGTTTCTCTGGTGTTATCAGAGGCTGTAATGTGCTGTCCTGGTTTTCCAGAAAGTCGTCCTTGGGTGCTGAATCTTGGAGCGGTTCTAGTATGTCACAATCTGTCTGTGGTGAGCTCTGTGGGCAGGGCTCAGCTGAGATTGTGTCCGTGAGCAGGAGTTGTTGTGGCTGAGTGGTGTTATCATTGTCCTTGTGTGACGTGTCAACCGCATGTCCATCCAGGTGCTGAAGTGAAGTCCTGTGGTCATTCATACTCTGTCCAGGTGTGTGTGTGCCATTCAGGTTGAGTGGATTGGCACACACTGCAGAAGGATGATTGAGGGAGAAGTGGATATTGTCCTTTAGCACTCTTGAACCAAGTTTGTTTGGGTGATAGCCATCCTGTTGAAACAGTGGCCTCTGACTCCAGAAAATATTAAAGTTGTCAATGAAGTTCAGTCCTTTTATATTGCAGGTTTTTTGGAGCCATGCATTAAAGGGTACCCCGACTAGTGTGGCATGTTGGCCTTATAAGATTAACGTGGGCGTCAGCTATAAAAAGGTGATACAAAAACATGATACACTCCAAACGTTTTTGATTTTATTAAAAAAAGACGAAAATCCGTTCACTCGTAGGCCGCCATTGTTATTTACGTCTCAATGCATTCTGGGTAGTGACGTGTAAAGGTTGTAACTAGCCAAGTTTTGACAGTAGCGAGATGAACACGTCTGCCGTTCAGCCTTTTCAGTTTGAACCCGAGCGCACCGTAGGCTTAAATCAAGAGAATAACGCGGATAACGATAGGCCTACTCAAGAGTTACATGAAAATGAAGATTATCAGAGAGTTGCAGAAGCGAGAGTGGGGCAAAATAGATGGTGTCTGCGGCAGTTTGCCAATGCCAAGCGAGAACGAGAGCGTTTGCTGTAAAGAGCTCCACTTTTTGTCAGCAGCTGTCCTGGGTAGGCTATAGATCAGACGATCGTACTATCGGTATAAATAATTTAATAAGTCATCTACCGCCGTCGTTTGCTTTATTTTCCCTAAGCTGTCACTATGTAACGTTAGTTGAACGCATAGAAATACCCTCTCGGATCTTGTTCAAAATCCTGCCGCGCCACAGAGCACCATTTACATAGTTTTATATTAAATTTACATTTATTTGTCTCAAATCGTTGTTAATGTATATACTGACTTCACCCTGCGCAGCAATATACATTTAGTTTTACATTCATTTACAGAAATCGGCTGGTTGAATGAAAATTGCTGATGTTACCGGATTTTGAGCAAGTTAACAGACGCTCTGAGGCAAAGTGAATTCAGACTGCAACGATTGTATTTAATTGTACAGTACAATCATAACATAGTACAGACATATCTTATTTCCATAATGTCCTTAAATATAACAATATTGCTGCCCATAAACTGACAAAGTGCGCGTCCGGTGTGCGATACCTCGAGTTGTCAGAGACGCGGCGCGGCGCTTCTCGTCCGGACCGGTGTGCAACCCCCTTTACACTGAACAAAGTCAACACTATTCTGCTCATCTACCTCATGTACATTTTCAATCTTACAATTACAATATTAATAATTACCATTGCACTAAATTGCCGTGCACTACATATTTAAAATCTGAAATCTCAGACTATACTGACTATACTGAGCTCTTTACAGCAAACGCGGTCGTTCTCGCTTGGCATTGGCAAGCAGTTGCCGCACAGACACCGCGTTATTCTCTTGATTTAAAGGTGCTCTAAGTAACTTTTTTACCTTAACTGAACAGCTTCAGAGTCAGTGGAATGGTTATATTACTTATTTTGGGTTGAATGGTGGTGGTTTCGCACCCCCCTGGTGCTCGAGAGCGGAAAAACCGCACTTGCAACTTTGGGCCGGCGGGCCGCCGGCCTCGCCGTCAGGAAGTATCGCGTGATATCAGGTCTCGCGATGTAACGAATTGCTTGACGGCACTGCACACGTACACGCCCCCATTCAAGCACCGGCTAGCTATAAGCAAAGGGCAAGATAGATTGAGTTATGGCTGAGCCTGTAAAAATGAAGCAGAAAGCTAGGAAATCGTTGTCGGAGGACCAACGAAAGAGGAAACGGGAGACTGACCGAGCAAGAAGTCAGACTCGAGTAAATATCGGACCGGCTTTTTCAGAATGGCGAAAACTGAGAGAAACAGAAGCCTGCAAAACGGATGCTGAGCTGGCCTTCTTGCTGTTGCACTTGCAAGTATCTTTGGAATAAAATGTGTTTTAATATTTAAATTTCAAGTAATTGTGACCTCAGGATGTTTGCTATTGTCTGTAAAGGTTTTTATTATGATCGCTGTCTGTTACGGGCTTACTAGTACGCATAGTACTATAACTATGATGTTAGCATTGTCATTAGCAAACACATTTAATTTCTGTAGTTGTTTGGCCGTTCCTCTGTCGGTTTTAAATGTGTAACTTCGTTCGCAAATAAATAGATATCAAATTCTTCAAATCAAGACACCGGTGTATCCTGCCCGCGTCTAAATGGCTAGCGGGGATTTTGGCTTGATCTAGCTAGATGGATGCTGCCCTTCTATGTGTCTAATTTAGCTTGTGTACTCAGACGAGGCTGAGGTTGACGTTGCAATATCACAAAACAGTTGACGTACATTACAGAAATGAGTTGAATTACGATGGCCTAAGTCAACGTGTCTGATAATAGGCAATAATAAACATGTTGCACATATCATGATCGAGCTAGAAAAAACGTTCTGATGTTTTCTTAGACAAGCAAAGGTAAACCGTCATTCTACCAGATGAACTTATAGACCTTGCTAATATAAATTTAGACAAATTAGCCTCCGATATATATATTTTTTATGCTCGTGCCCACTCTCCCCAAAAAACAACAACACGAAAGCAGTAGTTTGCCTTGTTCATATTGTTCGTTCCCGGTAAAAATACTAGTATGCATGACAACACAATAAAAATTAAAAAATCGCCATCAGTTGGAAAGAAAATATTGCTTTTCTTACCTCGGGAGACATAGGCCTAACTGGTTTTGAAATAGCCGGTTCCTGCTCAGCTGGGTTGACAGCTGATCAGCTGGGTTGCTCGTGGCGAGGGGGAGGAACAACAGTTCGTTTTTACGACAGTGTGTTTGAAAGCATTTACTACCAGACACCAGGGGGGGGCGTCGTAGAGAAAAAACACCCAGTTCTGCCTTGTGTCCCTTTAAGCCTACGGTGCGCTCGGGTTCAAACTGAAAAGGCTGAACGGCAGACGTGTGCATCTCACTACTGTCAAAACTTAGCTAGCTATCCGGTACGTTGGAAAAACAATAAACGAAGCGGCTACAGCGGCTAGGCTCAACCAACTACAACCTTTACACGTCACTACCCAGAATGCATTGAGACGTAAATAACAATGGCGGCCTACGAGTGAACGGATTTTCGCCTTTTTTTAATAAAACTAAAAACATTTGGAGTGTTTTTGTATCACCTTTTTATAGTTGACGCCCACGTTAATCTTATAAGGCCAACATGCCACACTAGTCGGGGTACCCTTTAAGCCCAAGCAACCGTGAAAACCTGTTTGTTCCTCTTGCTGGGAGTGGTCCGCTGATGAATGTTTGAACTTTCAGTCTTTTAAGTGTTTCAAAAAGTTCATTGAAATCCTTCTTAAGGAGTTCTGACTGCTCTTTATGAATATCATTTTTCCCCACATGAATGATGAGTCGATTTGCAGTCTTATGTTTCATCAGAATGTTCTCAAGTTCCCTGTTTACATCAGAAGTTGTTGCTTGTGGAAGGCAGCATGTTGTTGTATCCCTGCTGCTAATGTTTCTGATTATAGAGTCTCCCACTATCAGAGTCCTGTGCTCGGCTGCGCTCTGAGCTGAGAGCCGCTGTCTGCTAGGCCTTGATCGCCGGTTAGCATCAGTGTTAGCTACTGGCTGATTCAGTCTGTGTTCGATCACATTCATCACATTTGGGAATTCCTCATTTACATTCATTAATACTTCAAATCTGTTCTCAAGATGTATAGGCGGTGGTAGGAGATCAGTGTTTGCAATCCTTGTCATAGCCGTATCTGGGGTAGAGGATGCTATTGCGGCAATATGTGATACTCGTGACAATCTGATGTCTCGAGTGCCTTTGGGTCTCGCTCCCTGTTTGTGCCACCGATGTGTAAGTCGATCGGTTTGTTTCTCTACACTCAGTATGGCCTGTCGAGGAGCACTAGATTCAGGGGACTCACCGGCTGTATGCTGAAGTCCATGATGAAGCTCTGTTGTGTGCTCCGTCTGGTTTGGTGGTCCCACAAATAACTTTGTTTCAAGAACTACAATCCTTTGTAAAAGTCTGTGGCAGTTAGTGCAGCAAGTAGATTCCAGAAGAGGCATTTTCTCTTATTCTATTGAATGTAGTCTGTTGTAGAGGTGGGCGATATATCCTTTAGACAATAATATCCAATTTGTTGTCTGGACGATATGCAAAATTGGGATATCGAGTATTTCATAATTTGTACAATCCGACCCCCCAAACATGAAAAGAGCTGAAGGAAGTGTACCTTCTAAACAATTATATGTTGCGAATTTAATACTGTAGGGGTTTGTTTGATTGACTGTAGCCTATTTTATGTTGTTTTTTTTTTTTTTACAAAATCACGATCGTTCCTCAATTGCACGAGAGTAAGCTGAGTACTAATTTGCAATACAACTACGGAGTTCTTACCTGTGTGTTATGACGTTTCTTTCTTAGGTTGAAGCAACAATCCAAAAACGTAAAGAGTAAAGCCGTAGGCTACTCAGGGCTCGAGCCTAACGGCGTCGGCGCCTAAATGTGTAAAAAGGACGAACAGAAATATTCTCCAGGACGCCTACAGGACGAAAGACATTTTTGTATGTGTGTTCATTTATTACTAGCCTATTAGTGTAACTTACTTAGAAAATGCCAAAATTAACCGGCAAGCGCTGACTACAACGGTCCGGAGTACGTCTTCTCATGCTTCTATCACTGGCCGGCTCACCCGGAGACTTGTTTCGCGGTAGGCCTACATCTATCACATTGCTTAATGACATCGCAAATTGCGCTGGTTAAAAAACGAGACGATAACTAAATAAAAACTAGTTTTGAATGACAAAAACTATGACGAAAAGCTATTGACATTGTCGTCAACGAATAAAAACTAGACAAAATGTTAGATAGTGACGATTTGGGAAGCGATCCAGTCAGAACTGATGTCCTGCGTTTGTGGTGCGCACATGTGTACTGTAACGCGCTGATCTACCCATCGGCACACGGGTTGAACTGCGCTGCATGTCTCATAAAACGTTAAAAAATGTAAACGTCTTGGAGAATGAGTAGAGCATAAGAGTGACGACGAAAAAAAAGAGCTCTATTCGGTTCGGTTTTCTGTGCGCACACACCCGACCCGAAGCGTGCAGCCATGCACATAGACAGCGCACGAGGACTGAATTGAACTCTCTTTCGTGTCTGAATGGACAAATAGCCTACACACAACATTATGTCGAAATGCCCGTTTTGGAGAGTATGTATTTTTCTCTTATTTTTCATATAGCCTATGTAAAAAGAAAAAGGAAAAAAAATTGTTCTGCATGAATACAAAAAAGCATTTAACTCCTGTTATTTTTTTTATTAAATCTGTTTTCACCTGTTTAGATAACTACTTTGAATGGAGCTAAATAAATATAATAATATATATCATAAACATTTTTATGGTGTTTTTATTACTACAACTAACAACTAGGATAATCACAAAGTAGAAACAACATTTTTATTTTGGTACAGTTGACATTCACTTTATGACGGTTCAAATTGTTTTTCAGTACAGTTCCAGAATTGAGGTGAAAAAGTTAGTCTGGAGCCCTGAGATGTAGGGTTTGCAAAACACAACTTTTTTTTAAAAGAGATAGTCACATTGTTGTTATTACTAATAGAGTAGTTTGCAAAGCACAAGTTAATTTATTACGTACATATATTGTACTGAAAAAGCACTGTTCTTGTATTAGAATAAATATTTAGTACAGTAACTTGGTTCATATTTAAATCAATAATGTCTCATATCTTTATGTACTAGTAATTCTAGTAATAGGTCAAATGCAGCAAGTCAAAAGACCAACTGGACCTTCTTTGCCAGTTTGCACACATTTCTTTGAAGGATTGCAAAAATATCGTCTGAATATCGATATCGAGATATTGGAAAAAAATATCGAGATATTCATTTTTGTCAATATCTCCCACCCCTTTGTGTTTTCTCTTCCCCAGAATGTAAGCTTTCAGTGGGAGGCTGGTCGGATAATATAATTCAGCTTTTTTGTTGTAATCCAAGCGTTTGAGCACTGTGCCGATTTGCTGAAGTTAAAATTAGGTGATAAAAGGAGATAAAATATAAAAATATAAAAGTGATAGAGCAAAAAATATAAAAGCGATAGAGCAAAGCGCGGAGCAGTGAGCAGGAGCGTCCGAACAGTAGCAGAGCAGGAAGCGAAATTAGTTACAAGAATAACTAATATATGATACATATTCTCCGCTTTGATTTCGAACAGGCATGTCATGTTGTTTATTACACAAACTACAACCTATGGCATTTTTGTGTTAATGATGAATGCAATTAAGATTTTAGAGATTTGAGACATTACCCATTCTTTGCTTATAACAATAATTATCCTTGACAGGATGCCCTTTCAATCCTCATGACACTCTAAACAATGCCGCTGCTAATGTAATTGGATGTTTTGTGTTTGGGAAGCGTTTTGACCACAACTTCACTGACTTCCAGAACCTACTTCTAAATTCAGATTCCATGTTCATAGAAAATATCCCACAAATTCAGGTACTTTTTCACTGTTCCTTCTATGAAATATGGAGGTTTAATTTTTCCCCAAATAAACTTATTTGAGCTATTTATAAAAATATTAGACGTATATTGTTTACCAGTGCTGCTTACTAGCTTTTAGCTTGAATCTGATTATGTGAAATAAGTTGATGTAATGCAAATTTTCTGTTTTAATATATTTTTAGTTTTATAATGCATTTCCTGGGCTTGCCGAACGTTTCTATGGATCACATAAAACTATTCAATCAAACTACACAAAGCTAGCAGCCTTTATTAAGAAACAAATTGAGAAACAAAAGAAGGATTGGGATCCTTTTGATCATCGTGATTTCATAGATGCCTACATTGGAGAGATCGATAAGGTAAGATAATTAAGACTTTTCACTCTTTCACTAGCAAGCATCATAACTTCATATTTTTTCATTCAAAGTCAACATGAAATGGCGTTCACAACCCATGTTGGGTTAAAAATATAGAGAAAGGAAAAGAAAGTCACTTTAAATGTAAAACAAAGTTATATGTTGTTATATCAAAAAGGTTATATTTTTGATCAAAGATTACAAAGTCAGACAAACATTTTATTTTGTTATAGACATGCATGAATTGTGTACTCTAAAAACAGGAACATGCATGAAGAAAATAATATTGATTTCAACTACAGTAGTGGCCAAAAAGTGATGTCAGGCCTAGGAAAAGTTACATCTTCACCCTTTATTCAAATATAATACAAAATGTGCTAAAAATGTATAAAAAAACAAGAGAGAACTAGAGAGAAATATTAATAACTCATTATTTTTCCTGTGAGTTCTATTTTTTTTTTTAATTGCATAGTAAAATAAAACCTTACACTGCCTCAACCCAGCAACCGGAGAAAAAGCAGGGGTTCCTATCGCTTCCCAAATCCTGGTGCTCCCAAGTCCGTTGGTCCCAGAGCTCTCAAGTCTTGTGGTCCTGGAGGATCCGACTCCGGTGGTCTCAAGTCCAGTGGTCCTAGAGGAGTAAGAGGACCCAACTCCGGTGGTCTCGGAGGACTCGTCTCCTGTGGTCCCAAGTCCAGTGGTCCCTGCTCATCCAGCCATACCAGAGCCACCTGCTTTCCCAGTCACGGCCAAGGAGGCCATCCTTTCCTTCAATACCACCGCCCTCCAGTGTGTTTAGGCCACACACACTTCCCTCCTTGCTCCGTCCACTCCAGCCCTTGAGCTGCCAGAATCTGCCTCAACCCAGCAAGCGGAGAAGGAGGGTTCCTCTCGTATCCCAAATCCTGGTACAGCCAACTCTGGTGGTCCCAGAGCTCCTAATTCCCATGGTCCTGGAGGACCCAACTCTGGTAGTCTCAAACCCAGTGGTCCTACAGGACCCGACTCCTGTGGTCCCAAACCCAGTGGTCCTACAGGACCCGACTCCTGTGGTCCCAAAGCCAGTGGTCTTAGAGGACCTGACTCTGGTGGTCCCAGAGCTCCTATGTCCGGTGGTCCCGGAAGACCCATCTCCAGTGGTCCCATGTCCGGTGATCCTAGAGGACTTGAGTCTGGTGGTCTGAAATCCAGTGAATCTGGAGGATCTGACTTTGGTGATCCCAAGTCTGGTGGTCCCTGCTCATTCAGCCGTACCAGAGCCGCCCGCTTTCCCAGTCACGGCCAAGGAGGCCATCCTTTCCCACTATACCACTGCCCTCCAGTGTGTTTGGGCCACACACACTTCCCTCCTGGCTCCGTCCACTCCAGGCCCTGAGCCGCCAGATTCTGCCTCAACCCAGCAAGCGGAGAAGGAGGGTTCCTCTCGCTTCCCAAGTACTGGTGCTCAAAAGTCCGGTGATCTCAGAGATCCCAGAGGAAGTCTTGGTCCTGGTGGACCAGACTCCGGTGATCTCAAGTCCGATAGTCCTGGTGGACCAGACTCCGGTGATCTCAAGTCCGATAGTCCTGGAGGACCAGACTCCGGTGATCTCAAGTCCGATAGTCCTGGAGGACCAGACTCCGGTGATCTCAAGTCCGATAGTCCTGGTGGACCAGACTCCGGTGATCTCAAGTCCGATAGTCCTGGAGGACCAGACTCCGGTGATCTCAAGTCCGATAGTCCTGGAGAACCAGACTCCGGTGATCTCAACTCCGATAGTCCTGGAGGACCAGACTCCGGTGATCTCAAGTCCGATAGTCCTGGAGGACCAGACTCCGGTGATCTCAAGTCCGATAGTCCTGGAGGACCAGACTCCGGTGATCTCAAGTTCGATAGTCCTGGAGAACCAGACTCCGGTGATCTCAAGTCCGATAGTCCTGGAAGACCAGACTCCGGTGATCTCAAGTCCGATGGTCCTGGAGGACCCGACTCTTGTGGTCCCAAATCCAGTGGTCCCGGAGGACCCATCTTCAAGTTCAAGTTCAAGGCCTTTATTTGTCCCAGAGGGGCGATTAGTTTTGCTGCAGTAGCAAAGAAGTTAACATACAGTACATGACAACAAAGATGACAACATCGATTAAAAATTCAGGGTCAGACAAATGGATAAATGAATACCACAACTTTTAAAGTTTAAGTTCAAGTATGCCTTATGTGCAGACGTTACCTATTTTTTACAGAGTTAAGCAGAGAGATAGCAGAGGGTACAAGTGGTCTTAAGTGGTCTGAATATTAAATCTGTTCCAGTGTTGTCTGAATCATGGCTTTGTTTTAGAGAAGGAAGGATACAGAGGCTGCTTTCATTGTGGATAATCTTGCCTGTATCACTGTGGACCTGTTGAAGGCTGGGACACAGAACATGAGTGACACCCTACGACAGGCTTTACTTCTAATGATCAAGTACCCCAAAGTCCAAAGTAAGTGAACTTGAAAACATCTATTTTGTGATATCGCTACAGAAATTTATATTAATAGACTTACTTAATATGTTTCATAATGTGAATTTAAGTAATCACAATATATGGTCTGTGGTTATTAACATAGCCACTGTATGCAGCTGTATGATTGTTGTAATTCTTCATAGAGAAAGTTCAAGATGAGATCGACTGCGTAATTGGGAAGTCTCGGCAGCCATGTTTGGTAGACCGAGCCAGTATGCCTTACACAAACGCAGTTATTCATGAAACTCAGAGAGTGAGCAACATCTTACCTCTGATTGCTCCCCGTCTGACAAGTCGAGACTCTGTGCTGGCTGGATACTTCATTCCTAAAGTACTTCTGCTCTAGTTTTGTACTATTGTTGTAATGAAATTTTGTATGGTTGCACTTCTTGGATTGTTTTGTCCTTTGGATTAATTGCTTTTGCTTATATTTTTTGATTTGGGTAATTTATAAATTGCATTGGGAACATTCTGCATATTTGAACAAGGTTTGTAAGGAAAAGTGTTCAAACGTTCTTAAAGAGCCTGATTAAATTAAATCTGCAGTTTGAAAAACCCTGATATAGGTTAATGCTCTTTGTAAAAAAGAAGGGTAACTTTATTTTAAGGTGACAGTTGCACGTTACTACATGTACTTACTATAGTAATAACAGTAAATTATCCATAATTACAAGTAACTAACCCTAAACAAAACCCTAACTGTAACTCTATTGTAAGTTAATTGTATGTATTATATTGTATTGTATTGTATTATATGTAGTTAATTAGTAGTACTCACTTATTTAAGTAAGTACAATGTAACTATGTCACCTTAAAATAAAGTGTAACCAAAAAAGTTTGCTTAATTGTTTTGAATGTTTGTAGTGTTTTTCAAATCTTTAAAGTACATTTTAAATAACTGTACTTGGAGATAATAAGATACATAAAGATAGTACACTATCTTGACTGTTCCTTAAAACACTTCAGTACTCTTTTAAAAAGTCTACATTTACATTTTACACTTTTTAAATCATGTTTTAGTAATCTTTTGTCATGTTTTAAAGAAGTATACTTGTGTGACTAACATACCGTACTAAAGTAAATGTAAAGTACAAATTATTTAAATACATTTTCAATAGAAATGACATTAAAGTATATTTTAGTTTATCATAATTTCTGGTCAGTACATTGACTTTAACCATTTCAAAGACAATAGAAATAATTATGAAATTACACATAAAACTGTGCTTAAGTAAGCCAAAAAAGCACTTTTCAATTACTACATTTATTATGAATTTATATTATAATACATTTTTATTTATTTGAAAATAACATGCAGTTTAGTGTCCTAAATTAATTTTGCACTTAAGTATATTATTTTAAAGCATATTATTTCCATAATAAATACTTTTTAAATGTACGCTAAAGTTTACTTTTTTTCCACAATGGACTGTATTTACAGATATGAAAGTTTTGCTGTTATTAATTGTAATTATATGAGTATGTTTCTCTGTTTCCTTTCACTCAAGGGCACAGTGGTGATTTGTAATCTCTGCTCTGTGCTGAAGGATTCATCACAATGGACAAAACCAGATCAGTTTTATCCTGAGCACTTCCTAGATGACCAAAGGAATTTCAGGAAACGGGAAGCATTTTATGCATTTTCTGCAGGTAGTCTTTTATTGTATTTCGCTCACACTTACAGAAAATGTTTAATGTAAGACGATGTGTGCATATGTGTATCCTGCCTTTAAATTTCTCCAGGGAAAAGGTCATGTCTTGGTGAGCAGCTGGCACGCAACACACTGTTCCTGTTCTTCACTTCACTCCTCCAAAGGTTCTCATTCTCAGCTCCTGAAGGACCAGAGCCTTGCATCGGATCCCAGGAAAGGCTCGAGACGAAGACGCCCCCTAAACCCTTCCAGATCTGTGCGTCATTACGTTGATAGGAACAATACGAATTAAAACTGGACCTATACTAACTGAGTTCTATTAATAGATTTTATGCTAATTCATGCAGTAAAATGCAGTCAACACGCAGTAGCCACAGAGTTTATATCGGGTAATATATCTATGCTTTAGAATTAATTTGATTCTGTTCATAGATTTTTTTGATGGAGATAGTGATGAAGGCTTGTAAATTTCAGTATTAAACATCTATGTATAAGGACTTATTCATGTCAATATTGTGATCATTTTTATTTATTTAGAATGAAAAATGCTAATTACAGTGCAAATGTGAATATGATGTGGTTCCAATTGATGTAAAATCCAGTTTATTCCCCGGAAATTAAAATGTGAAGTCAACAAAAAGTGTTTCATCTTCTAACATTAATATTGGTGGTTCAAGAAAAAAAAAACTATTGACTTATTCTGACTTGACATTTTACTGCATTTCAGTTTTTTCAGTTATATTGTTTTGGCTTTATTACAATTTCCTTTACATACATATAACAACAGTCGAGTTGAGTTATATAAACATATGTTAACAACTTAAGGTTATCACCACCAGACGGCAGTAGAGAAACTCTTAAAAACCACACAAACTCTCATGTCGTTTTCTGTTTAGCAACATCAATAAGGTAAGTTTCTTCAAATAATGTGGACTCGTTGAGTTTAGGAAAGGTCAGTGTAATTGCAGACAGTCGCTCGTTAAAATAGAGTTTACAGTAGTTTAAGGTTACTGAAGCAAGAAGAGTTCGGCACACAATGCTTGGCTCTGGAATAAAATGGACACAAGAATGTTATATCGTGAAAGTAGGCAGAAGTTTGAAGATATCCGCGTTTGTGCTGGAGAATTATTCCATAGAAGTGATATGAGTGTATTGTGCTAAAGTTCTCGCTGGCTGAACTTTGGCAGGACCTTCATTAGTTTCCCTTACGCTTTTCACGCGCATATAGAACACATATTGCACCTGGGATTAATGCAGGCTACAAAGTGTTCTTCTTTGTATTAATTATTGATATATTGTACAGGTTACGTTAAATGTGCCATGCCGTTTGAGGAGTTCATCGCGGGATGGATTTCAGGTAACGTTAGGCTAATCCTTAACTTTGGCTTCAGAACAAAACTTACCAACTGTCTGGTTACAATAACGTGAAAATATATCTTATGTATTTATTTGCTTTGACTTTGAATCTGCTCGGTTTATAAGCAAAAAAATTTACCGAAAAAAAAAAGTTATAAAAAAACCTGTTAGTATCATATTCTTAACATCGTTACTTAGTCCATACCTTTAAGTAACATGTACCATGGTATCATTAAGTAGCCTACATATATTAATATATAATACTATGTCTTTACTGTGATACTGCCACGGTACTTTTTTTTGCATGGTAAAAATAAATATATTATAAAAACTATTATAAATGATTCACAGTTCCAGATTGCAAACTTGTAAATTATTCACAAAGGGTTAATCATATGTGGTGTTAGGTGCTGTTGGTTTAGTTGTCGGACACCCTTTGGACACAGTAAAGGTGAGTTTCCTTGACACTAAAAAAAAGAAAGGAAAAAAAAGATGATTTGATGATTTTCTATCACTGACATTACCGGCATTAGTAGTTTATACTTTGTTTTTGGTCATAGGTGCGCTTGCAGACCCAGTCTGTCTATAAAGGGATATTTGATTGTGTGGTCAAAACATACACACATGAAGGAGTAAGTCTTCACTACATTGTGCAATAAGAAGGAACATTATTTCATATACATCTATCTTTTAAATATCTTTTAAAAACTCATCTTTTTTCTCTGGCTTTTCTGTCTAACTCTAACTGCTGATATGTCAGTAGTTTGTTTGCTTTGTGAGAGTTGTTAGATATATGTATTACACTTTATAAATGTTCTGTACATTTGTTCTTTGCATGTTTCTACAAATTGTACAGCACATTGGTCAACTACCCGTTGTTTTTAATTGTGCTTTATAAATAAATTACCTTACCTTACATATGTAGTATATACTAGTGTGTGTGTGTGTGTAGTGTGTGTGTCAAAGTCTTGTTTGTAATGCTGAATTCTGTGACCCACTGAAATCTGTGACAGTAGGGTTTGGATTAGCTTTGGGATAATGAGTAGTTTGGATTAGTTATTGTTATTACTCAGCATTTATGTAAACTCTGTACACAAATTTGAATACTTCTTTATGCTACATGGAGATAAACTCTCAGGCTTATATATTGTAGCAAGAATTTGTCAGTTAATTTATCATAATATATTTACATATTTACCACAAGACAAAACAAGGCAAGACATCAAGTTACCCCATCAAACGTTTCTTTGGTTATACATATTGTGTGTCACAGGATTCAGAAGCAGACAGAAGATGAACTCAACATATTGATGATGGATAAAACACTGACAACACTTAAATTTATAAAGACGGTCCTTAGATGGCAGGTGAGACAAGTATATGAGGAAACCAGATGGAGGATGCAAACACAGTAGAGCAGACTATGGAGAACAGACGATGAAGGTTGATGACAGTCCCATAGTCAGTGAGGAGGGATTCATTGGGAGGCTCGTTGAGGGCTGAACACATCCTAGTACAATTGGTTTTCTTTAAAGGAGAACTCCGGTCAATTTTAACATTGAGCTCATTTTTTTGTAAATTTGGAGTGCTGTCAGTACAGAGAACAACGACAAAAATCGGTGTTGCCTACACCGTGTTATTTTCTTTTTCAAATGTGCACCATGTTGACTTCAATGGGGCAAGTTTTAAACCTGCTTTTAGCCTCTTAACATCCTTGATATGTCATTAAAGTGCACAGCCATGTGCCTGATGTTATTAAGAGTGAACACGGTCAATCTGACTGCAGTAGATGTGAAAGATATTAATAAAAATGATGTTAATTCAGCCAGCTCACATACCTGTATTTTCTTCCTGTTTTCGGTCGAAGTCCACAGTAGTCGATTATCGAGTTCGCGCGCGCGACCAGGCTGTATGAGATCCCATTCTCCCAACTCGACTTCGACCGAAAACAGGAAGAAAATACAGATATGTGAGCTGGCTGAATTAAAATCATTTTTATTAATATCTTTCACATCTACTGCAGTCAGATTGACCGTGTTCACTCTTAATAACACCACTCACATGGCTGTGCACTTGTAATGACATATCAAGGATGTTAAGAGGCTAAAAGCAGGTTTAAAATTTGCCCCATTGAAGTCAACAGGGTGCAAATTTTAAAAAGAAGATAACACTGTGTAGGCAACACCGATTTTTGTCGTTGTTCTCTGTACTGACAGCACTCCAAATTTACAAAAAAATTAGCTCAATGTTAAAAACCCTCTGTTTTAGAAGCAGTCATTTCTCACCACAGTTTTGAAAAAATGCTACAAAAGTGAGCATGGTGAGCCACGAAGTGCTTCGATTCGGACAGTTTTATTTCACTCTCATTAAGTTAAAGCTACAGTCCGCAACTTTTCCTTTTTTGTCACCATCTCTGTTCGAAATCTGTAACTGCAGTTATTCGCGTATTTTACGTGGGTTGTAAATCGGCATGAAACAGCGCGGATGAACACAGTGTTTGTTTTGAGGCGAGTGCTGCTGTCAGTCACCGCGCTGTGATTCTGTCATTCAGAATCACAGATTCACTTTTTGAAAGTTTGACCAAGATAAGAATTTTCACTGGAAAATGTCTTCTGAACAAGTAAGTAACATCCATTTTTGTTCTGATCAACTAAGGGGGAAAAAGCATTCGACATGACAAGTGATCGTTAGATTTAATCAGAGCGATTTAAGTAACAGCAACCGTGCAAATTATACTTTGTTCTCAAATTGTTCATGTTAACAACATCAGCATTGCGTGACTAACGTTATTTAATGTGTTTTATGATTACCTGTGTAGTTCAGAATTCATATTTTCCATAATAGCTAAATGAGAAAGGCACAACAAAGGAAACTCCATAACTGTGAATTAAGAAAACGTGTTACACGATTGAACAATTGAAATGTCTTGTTCAGCAGAAAAAAGCCGTCTCTTCTTCCGTTTCGAACCCCTTCAAAACACGGAGTTTACGTATCTTTCAAAAGCCCCACCGATGTGTATCCTTGTGTTCGCATGAGACGGTTTCTTTCTCTTTCCACATTAAATCCGAAGTACGAAGTCTTTTGGGTTTTATAACTGGTTAATCTCCAGTTGACACTGATGATTGTTGTTTGGATCTTTCTGTATCCGCCATAAGTTTAATTATGTAAAGTGCTGCGAGAAAAGCCTATCTCTACATCTCCTCACGCGCAGTATAGCCGGCTAGCCGAAACTCCTTCTTTATGTGTACGGGTGTGACGTAATTACGCAAAGACATGCTCGAATTTCCCGCGGAAACCCACCAGTACCACTGGAATTAAAATCATTATTACAAGCTGACCATTTTGAATCTAGCTATGGCAAGCAAATAGTTTTGAACACTGGCTGAAGATGTTTTTTTTTTTATAATTATTTTGGATTATTTTTAACTTAAAAAAGTTACGGACAGCAGCTTTAAAAGCATCAAAGCTTCATACAAAGGCTATTTACCATTGATCGGCGGTCACTCGAAGTGAGTATGACTGTCCTCTCTGTTGGGTCGTCTACTTGTGGGTCTTCAGATGGCTGTAGAGGTCCGTGATCCACATACTTTGGTGCAGTGTGGGCAGGAGAAAGTTGTGATTATTATTGGTGGTTGAGCCACCTTCCTGCACGGATTTCTTCCAGGAGCTCCTGTCCAGTGCAATGTGTTCCCGGTTGCTTGATGTGATATGGAATTTCTTCAGAATGGCATTGAAATGGTCCTTGTAACGTTTCTTCTGCCCACCAGTTGCTCGAGTACCTTCCTTCAGCTGGGAGTACAGGATCGGTTTGGGGACACGTGTATTGGGCATGCGGATGACATGGGCTGTCCATCGAAGTTGTTACTGCATTATTGTAGTGGTGATTCTGGCCATGTTGGCTTCCTCCAAGATGCTGATGTTGGTGCGTCTGTCCTCCCAGCTGATCCTCAGAATCTTTCGTAAGGTTCTTTGATGGTATTGTTCCAGGGCTCTCAGGTGCCTGCTGTAGGTGGTCTATGACTCAGCTCCATACAGCAGGGTGAAGACAACAATGGCTCTGTAGACCAAGAATTTGGTTTGAGGCTGTTAGGTCTCGGACTTCAAAGACTCTTTTCCTAAGTCTGGCGTAGGCTCCACTGGGAACTTCAGAGTCTATGACAGCTTTTGAGGAAAGAAGGCTGCCAAGGTAGGGGAAATGGTCCACTTTTATGGTGGGCTGGGTAGCTGGCTGGTTGGGTGGAAATTGATATAGGACCTGGGTCTTCTTGATGTTTAATTTTTTGCCCAGGGCTCTGTACGCCTTGACAAAGGCATTCAGGATGCCCTGGAGGTCTTCTTCGGAGTGTGCTGTGATGACGTTATCATCCGCGTACTGAAGCTCTGTGATGGTGGTGTAGCTGACTTTACTCTTGGCCTTGAACTTGTTATGGTTGAAGAGTCTGCCATCAGTTCTATACGTGATTGGAATCCCCTGTGGCAGCTTTTCGCCAATGAGGTGGAGTATGGCTGCAATGAAGATTGCAAACAGGGTGTTTGCGATGATGCAGCCATTTGTAGCTGTTTCCGAAACCATAGAGGACGTAATCGAGGGCACTCAATCAATCCCATAATGCACCGCAATATCTAGTGTACAACCAAAGTACGCTCAGTGGCTAGAGAATACCCATAATGCACTGTCAAATTAATTTGTGCATCTGATCAGAAGATGGCACCGCAGCTGAATCATCCATCCATTTTCCATGCCGCTGATCCAATGTGGCTGCAGCGTAATATCATACAGTATAAATTCCTTTTAAATGTATTATTAAATTAATTAAGGTTTATACATAGTTTCCATGACAGAGCTATGAATCTTTTAATCTTTTTACAGGAGCTGCCAGTCAAATGATTATTAAACAGCAAAAACAAACAATG
The DNA here is from genome assembly GCA_031834385.1 of Semotilus atromaculatus. NCBI lineage: Eukaryota > Metazoa > Chordata > Actinopteri > Cypriniformes > Leuciscidae > Semotilus > Semotilus atromaculatus. The sequence goes on from JAULUF010000049.1 coordinate 3,536,165, forward strand.
CAAAAGCTGCAGCCCTTCCAGTGCACTCAGTGTCTGAATTCACTCGTTTTCATTCACTTCTTTAAGTCAACTATATTATTGGAGTGACGTAAGGAAGAGCGATTTCGGACACAGCAAATGCTTAGTTGTGTATTGAATACCTCAGTTATCTTCACTGTGAAAACATGGATTTCAACAGCGTTTGGGAAAACATTATTTTTTCACATTATTAGTTTGTTTCACATGATTGATTTCCATTACACGAGAGTAGATGTTAAAACTTCATGCTGATTTGTACTCGGCTTTCGCCAAGATAAGCAACACTAAGACGTAGCTTTACAGTAAACTATGCTTCTCCATCCATTTACGCTTCTTTCCATATGAGGGTGTGACTCCCCTTCTGTCCGGCGTTAACGGCTGCAGTGTACTTGGCGCGTCAGCACACACGACGGCTGCAACTACAGTGTGGTCTCCCTAGTGGACCAACACGACAACCGTCTGGATTGAGCCGAGTAGGGGACATCTCTAGGGTCTTCAAGTGGGCACCTTCCGTCCTCAGTGTTTCGTCGACTAGCCCACGACACCTCAAGAGGGCTCGACAGTGACTCTGGCGTCCCAGAGTCACCCCCCTCCGTCCCCCACTCAACTCAGCCCAGCTTACTGACCTCTACATCCCTCCTGCTGCTGAGACCTAACCACAATCTCACTATCTCTCCGCAACCCAACCATACGCGCCAACCCGATTGATTAAGGCTGTCGAGCCCCACTGGTGCGTTAAAGCAGTTACAGTGGCAACGGTTCCGTATGGCATACCACCTAACGCAAAACACAATATCTACCCAACCACCCGTCATTCTATACTATACAACCTATACAAATTGTATAGTATACTATACAACCTATACTATACAACCTATACAAATCAACAGACTCTTCAAGTTTTTCAAGAATTCTACGAAACCGTAGCGTGGCGGCCTGTACCTTGCCAGCTAGAATCTTTCCGTCTCAACCACAGCCAGTTGCTGCTCCTTTCTGCTGCTTCAGATAAGTTCTGTAACATTATGTTAAATAAGTAGAAGAACAGCAACATTAACCTGAAAATCATGTTCATTGTTATTACTCAGCAGCACTATATTAATTCTGTACAGGAACATTAAGTGTGAAGTTTGACAAAAACTTTTTGGTTCACAGTTTGGTTAGTAATATTTTGTTTTGTTGATGTTGTTGTTGTTGTTAAAATAATGTAATACTTTTATCCAAGGAAGCATTACATTGATCAAAAGTAACAGTAAAGGCATTTATAATGTTATAATAAGATTAGATATAATGTAATACGATTTCTAGGTAACACCACAATAAGGTTTCATTTGATAACATTAGTTAATTTATTAAATAACATGAACTAGGAAAATTATATTGAATGTGGAGGATAGGGTTAACTATGACTAGATGGTCCACTCCAGTGTCGGCTCCAGTCCCTGGACCCGCTCCAGTGTCACCTTCAGTCCCTGGATCCACTCCAGTGTCGGCTCCAGTCCCTGAGCCTACTCCAGTGTCGGCTCCAGTCCCTGAGCCCACTCCAGTGTCGGCTCCAGTCCCTGAGCCCACTCCAGTGTCGGCTCCAGTCCCTGGATCCGCTCCAGTGTCACCTCCAGTCCCTGAGCCCGCTCCAGTGTCGGCTCCAGCCCCTGAGCCCGCTCCAGTGTCACCTCCAGCCCCTGAGCCCGCTCCAGTGTCACCTCCAGCCCCTGAGCCCGCTCCAGTGTCACCTCCAGTCCCTGAGCCCGCTCCAGTGTCACCTCCAGTCCCTGAGCCCGCTCCAGTGTCACCTCCAGTCCCTGAGCCCGCTCCAGTGTCGGCTTCAGCCCCTGAGTCCGCTCCAGTGTCACCTCCAGCCCCTGAGCCCGCTCCAGTGTCACCTCCAGTCCCTGAGCCCGCTCCAGTGTCGGCTTCAGCCCCTGAGTCCGCTCCAGTGTCACCTCCAGCCCCTGAGCCCGCTCCAGTGTCGGCTCCAGTCCCTGAGCCCGCTCCAGTGTCACCTCCAGCCCCTGAGCCCACTCCAGTGTCACCTCCAGCCCCTGAGCCTGCTCCAGTGTCACCTCCAGCCCCTGAGCCCGCTCCAGTGTCGGCTCCAGTCCCTGAATCAGCTCCAGTGTCGGCTCCAGCCCCTGAGCCCACTCCAGTGTCACCTCCAGCCCCTGAGCCCACTCCAGTGTCACCTCCAGTCCCTGAGCCCGCTCCAGTGTCACCTCCAGTCCCTGAGCCCGCTCCAGTGTCGGCTCCAGTCCCTGAGTGCGCTCCAATGTCGGCTCCAGTCCCTGAGCGCGCTCCAATGTCGGCTCCAGTCCCTGAGCCCGCTCCAGTGTCGGCTCCAGTCCCTGACCCCGCTCCAGTCCCTGAGCCCGCTCCAGTGTCACCTCCAGTCCCTGAGCGCGCTCCAATGTCGGCTCCAGTCCCTGAGCCCGCTCCAGTGTCGGCTCCAGTCCTTGAGCCCGCTCCAGTGTCGGCTCCAGTCCCTGACCCCGCTCCAGTCCCTGAGCCCGCTCCAGTGTCGGCTCCAGTCCCTGAGCCCGCTCCCGTGTCGGCTCCAGTCCCTGAGCCCGCTCCAGTGTCGGCTCCAGTCCCTGTCCCCGCTCCAGTCCCTGAGCCCGCTCCAGTGTCGGCTCCAGTCCCTGAGCCCGCTCCAGTGTCGGCTCCAGTCCCTGAGCCCGCTCCAGTGTCGGCTCCAGCACCTGAGCTCACTCCAGTGTCAGCTCCAGCCCCTGAACCCAATCCAGTGTTGGCTCAAGCCCCTGAGTTTACTCCAGTGTCGGCTCCAGTCCCTGACTCTGCTCCAGTGCCGCCCTGTCACCACAGAACTAGATTTCCCAGCATCCCTCCTGGTTCCCACCTGCACTCAGTCAGCCATCACCACACCTGCCACTGATTATCACCTCATCAACACATAAGCACTCACCTCATGGTCTGGTCTCATTGGACGCTTGCATATGTTAATTCACCTGTTGATCCATACTGAGTGACTTACCCGACTACCTTCCTGTGACATTTACCAGTTACGATTTAACCAGTTCATTATCTTCAGCCTTCAGTCTCCAGCCCACCAGTTTGAACCATAAAACGATAAGAACTGTTATTCACAGCTAAGTGTTTGCTGCTATTAATGAACTCAGTCACTCGCCTGCTTGCATCATTTGTTTCCTGCACTTACCTGCAAATAAACACCCTTTATGGAAGTTACCTTTGTGCTGTATTCTTCTGTTTGTTGACGGTTATAATATAATTACTAGATATAACTTACTATTACTATTTACTGTATTTTTGATCAAATAAATGCAGCCTTGGTGAGAAGAATAGATATAAAAAAATGGTAATGGTTGTGTATCGATAAATTCTCAGGCTTTAGCAATAATTAATAAGTTACCTTTGCATTTATAAAAAGTCAATCACTTTAATGATAGATCTTCTTTTTGCTTTATTCTCCAGTTCCATGGATTTTTTAAGGGCATGTCATTTCCTGTCCTCTCTGTTGCCCTTAGCAATGCTGTGGCATTTGGTTCCTACTGTAACGCCCTGGATTACCTGACCCGGGCCCACCGCAGCGGCTCTGACCAAAACAAGCGCTCGCCACTCACAGCGGTGTTCATTGCTGGATGCTTCTCAGGTCTAGCACAGGCACGTCTGGGAAACAAGTCTGCAAAACTCCATAACAATCTAAAAGAGCACATTTCATGTCACGGTTTTAATCCTCTCCTCTGACAGTTGTTTGTTACAGCTCCGATAGACCTGGTCAAAGTGCGTCTGCAGAACCAGATGGAGGGCAGGCCCGGTGGGAATAAATACAGAGGCCCCACACATTGTGTAGCTGTGATCTTAAGAGAGGACGGGGTGAGAGGGCTGTTCAGAGGAGCGTGGGCTCTGGCGCTACGAGACGTGCCTTGTTATGGACTTTACTTTCTGCCGTACGAGCTCATCTGCAGGATGATGACTGAGGAAGGGAAGCAGCCAGGTGATTGGGAATGAAGAAATTAATGAAGAAATAAATATTCATACATTAAGTTTATATTTTTATTGCTGTATATTACATATATTATTATACTGTATATGTATATTATGATATACATTAGTATTTTATATTTGTATGTGGTAAATTTATGGTATATTTAGGAAGTATTGTAAAAAAAAAATCTAATATTTAGTATATTGATATGCATACAGTATATTATATTAATATTTTATATATTAATGGCTGTGTGTTCTATATATTAATATATATTTATATTATAATATATATTAGTATATTCATAAGTTTGTATTTATGGATTTATTTACAGTGTGTAAATATATATTTTTACAATTTGGGTTTTATTATTTTATTATTTTATATTGAGTTTATTATTATTAAATATTAATTTATGTTTATGGTATATTCATATACGTACATAATGTATGTTATATAATTTATGTCAGCTTAAGTTTACATGTACGGTATATTATTATACTATACATACAGTATATTTTATACATATTTTTGTTATTAATGGCTGTATGTTCTATATTATATAGTATAATATACATATGTATATTATTATATGTATATATAGAGAGATAGATATAGATAATATACATTAAAATAATATAAAAATGATATAGTCTTTTAAACCTTTGGGAAGGTTAATAAAATGTAATAAAATCTATATTATACAGTACATTATTATATAATATGTATGCAATATTATAATTTATGTTAGTATTTTTGTAAGTTATGGTATATTAATTCATGGTTAACACTTCACAATAAGGTTCCATTAGTTAATGTTAGTTAATGCATTAATATTAACTAACAATGAGCAATACATTGGTTACAGTACATATTAATCTTTGTTGACATCAATTAACAAAAATACAACTGTTCATGTTAGTTCATGTCATGTTAACAGATACAACTTTTGTTTTTAATCATGTATTACTAAATGTTGTGATTAACATTAACTGAGATTAATAAATTTTTTCATTGTTATATAACTAATGTTAACAAATGAAATCTTATTGTAAAGCAATTTATGAAATATAAATATTGCTATAAAATAGGCCTACGTTATATATAAAAACATAAAATGTTATGAGATATTCATTTATATTCTGTTCTGTGACTTGTGAAGACTGGTTGGAACGACTACTTGGCTAAATGATTAAAACGGCTTACAAAAGCCGGCGATATGTTATGCCCTAAATTAATACATGATTAACTAACTGTATTTTTCTATGTACATTTCTAATGCACTTTCTGTAAAGCTGCTTTGAAACAATGTGTATTGTGAAAAGCGCTAAACAAATAAATTTGAATTGAATTGAAAAGGCAGATCAGGAAGCTCCAAACATGATAAATTGAGTAATATTATCATCATGTGTGCGTTAGGTAAGGATGCAGTGCTATTGGCCGGTGGTGTTGCTGGTGTGGTCACATGGGCCTGCGCTACACCCATGGACGTGGTGAAGGCGCGCCTGCAGATGTGTGGAGGTGGCGGTCGAGTGTATGCTGGTGTTCTGCACTGCATCACTGTGAGTGTGTGTGAAGAGGGCATGCGAGTGCTCTTCAAAGGCCTTCTCCTGAACAGCGTCAGAGCGTTCCCCGTGAATGCCGTGACCTTCCTCAGCTTCGAGATGCTAATGAGAGCCATGGCGGACTCCTCCTCACACTGAGCGCTGCAGGGATGCTGGAGTTACAGGACAAACCTGGTTCCTGAAGTCAATGGGGTTTTGGTTATATGCCCGAAATAAGGTTGTGGTGAACATAAGCTCATTTATTCTACAACATAACATCCATCAGTAATACCCTCTTGTGCTTTTCTAAAGCCCTTATTTGTGTTGCTAACAAGAGTCTAGCACTGGAGAGGTTGTAGACATTAAACATCATCCCATCTACTTTTTTTCTGCAATAATCCCATTGGGTTTTTGTCAAGGGAACCAGGTGACATAGTGGTGCTGATTTAGATTTCTCCCAGTGACTTGAATATTTTGATATTGTTCATCAGTGGTGTTTTAAAATACGGAGACAAAGTGCTGACTTTTTAAATAAATCAGACATATTTATTTGTTTAATCAAGTTTGCACATTTTACACTCCAAAATAATAAACAAAGGCAATTACAATTTAAACAAATGTTCAGCTATTCTTTCGAATTGTCAACTTATTTTCAGCAGTCATCAAGCTTGAACACATCGTTCACAGACACGAAGATCCTTTTATTTCAACAAGCTGATCGCTCAATAAAAACACGATGTTAGGATAGGATGTTCTCATTAAATTTACATAAGAATAAAGCGACTCTGACCCGTTTCACTGAATGAAATGCTTTCATTTACTACAGAAAATAAATCTGACTTGTACCTCTATTTGTGTGTGTATACACTACCCAGCCCCCCCCAGAAAAGCTGTTTGGATTTAGTGCTTCAGAGTCAATGACTGGATCATTACTGCGTGTTGTCATGTTGTTTCTAGTATGTTTGGCAACAGTTCTTCTAACCCTAATTGATGGAGTGTGTAGCTATTCATCTCTAAAACAACCATGGCCATATTCCAGGATGATGATGTAAAGATTCATCAGGCTCAAACTGTGAAAGAATGGTTGTGAGGAGCACGAAGAATCATTTACACACATGAATCGGCTCCTGAGCCCAGATCTTAAACTCATTGAAAGTGTTTGGGATGTGCTGGAGGAGGCTTTACAGAGTGCTGGACTCTTGCATTATCGATACAAGATCTTGACCAAAAACTGATGCGCCTCTTGATGGAAATAACATTTGGTCGAGATCCTGTGTGTACCGTTTGTACATCAGGTGTTTGCTGGATATTTTTCACCTGTTTGTTCATACAAGAACACTTTCTTACTCTGAAACAAAGATCACGCTTTTTTCATCGGGTCTTTGCTTCCCAAGCCAGAGATGTTTATTTCAACGTTTATTTTACAAGATATTTTCTATTGCAAATCCTGTTTCTGTTCACATTTCCTTGTCCTTCGTTTTCTCAACCGTTTTTCATTAATTCACACCAGTCTCAATCCAAAACAACAAATAAAAAAAAAACACCTAAGCCTGCTCGATGTTGAACCAAACCAGCAGAAAAAGCCTCGGTCACTTACAGGGGCCTGTCTTACGATATTAAAAACTAAACCTTGCTACTAAACACTTCATTGATGGCTTTTGTGCTCTAGGAAACAAAGATATACATAACATATCTATTCATACATTTTTGAAATATTACCAACTAAAAGTCATTTATTTATTTTCAAATGATTTATTATTAGTCCAAGCAATAGGGTCGGTTTCAGAAAAACATCTCTTATTTTCTTCCTCCCTAATTTATACACTCTTTGTCGATCTGCACAAAGCCTAAAAAAATGTCAAACAAGATCTAGCTACAGATGACTTGTGGCGTAAAAATAAAAAGAAATAAGTGCCATTCTTGCATCTCAGAAATATGATTTTATTTTACTATTTATCATTTTGTTTAAGATATTGTTTTCTCTAATGCACAGATTTAACCTGCCCAGTGAGAACTTAATGAAAACACAATACCATATCTTAGTGCAAACAGCATTTCTGGATGTTAAAATTTATTTTTTGATACCAAATTACTTAATGATCTGAGATGAAAAGAAAATTCAAATTTGTACAAACAATAATCAACCTCCTCTGTTATTCCTTAAACATTCAACCAATTATTAAATATCTAATTGACATATATCTAAATGAAAAAGTTCAGCCTGAAATCACACAAAGTTTAAGAGAGTGTAATCAAACACTTCTCTTAATTTCCTGGTCCTGTTCATTCATATTGATCTCAACACATACAAATATCATCTTAAAAACATTTGATTTTTTAATTTCCCTCTGCATGTTCCCATTTTGTAATGCCTGTGTCTGGTCATGTGACATTAAGTGCCGTACTTCTGATGTTTGCATGTCATCCTCGTGTTACCGCAGAAGTACAGTCCAATCAGACGCCGCGTTGACCGCTGGCTTGCGTAGAGTCAAAACTGCACGTGTAGAGTCAAACTCAAACTCTAGCGTAGACTCAGCGCCATCTAAAAAAAGAAAAAAAAACAATCATTCCATATGTTCTGCAAAATGTTACCTGGTTTTACTTCTGGACCCAAATTTACTTTGGACAACAGTACCAAAAGTCAACAAATGTCCTTTTAAATTTCAGTTTTTTTTTATTATTTATTTTTTATCGACATGAGCAGGATAAACCCAACATATGTCTATTTGTAAATGCATAAACAACAGAAGTACGACTGTATAAATGTTTGGTTTCTAAATGCTGTCAGCGGCTAATAATTGTTGACCATTATCGGTAGTGAATCTGTATTTAAAGGGGTCATGACATGTTTTTTTGTTTTATTATGTTCCTTTAGGTGCAATTATAGTATTACTATAGTTTTTTTGGACAAAAAACTTACAAAAAATTCGTGATTTATGACCTTTTCCCACCCTGTTTCTCATCCTCTGATTCAAACAGTCTGTTTCGGGGGTGTTTCCCCTTTAAGAGTTCAGTGTTAACGCCCACTGTTATGATTGGCTAACGTCAGTGCTGCTTATGCATAAATTATTAATGCCCCCTAGTCAGTGTTGACAATAGTAGCGGGTGCTGCCGATTGGTGCGAGCGAGGCGATGGCTCTTGCAATGATACAACCCTATATGTTTGAGCCAGAATCAGATGAGGAATCAGAAGAAAATGAACCATCACCACAACAAAAATGGATCAGCCCGTGTCATGGAAAGTGTGGAACTATTTTGAATGAATGTCATTTGTAACCCGAGACACTTGAAAACGGGTTATTGTTGCGGTGTACCACGGATAAAATGCATGCACATCTGTGGTATGGCATGGACAAAATTTGTCCACTGCCAGGAACAGCACATCTGCGTGGCATCGCAATCTTTTTGTAAACAGACCCACTCGCTGCACGTCGACTGAACACATGTGGGCATGAAAAATGATGATGCGAAATGAGGCGTAGTAGTCTTGCGCTGGAGGCGGTCATATGCAAACGACTGGTGCATCTCTTCGTACAGTGACGTCACCTCGTCCCATGGATCCACAACGAGCTGTATTTAGAGCTTGATTAAATAAATGCTTCGTTTATAATGAGGAGGACGTCTTAAGCTATGAAACTTGCAGGAAGTTTTAATAGTACATAGTAGAGCCTGACCAATTAAGGATTTTGAAGGCCGATACCGATACAAATATTTGTTGGTTTTAAAATCCGATATAAAAAAAAAAAAAAAAAAAATTATATTTATATATAAAAAAAAAAAAAAAAAAAAAAAAAAATATATATATATATATTTTTTTTTTATAATTTTTTTTTTCTTTCAGAAACGCGCAACAAAACATTAACAGATTTCCCTAACATTAGTTATTTGTAGTTATTTATGAGTTTTAAGTAAAATAATATGATAATGCATTTTAAAAAGAAACTTGCTTCTTTTATTGTCACAACAGTAGCAATATTACTTGTGTATTATATTACAGTACCAATCAAATGTTTGGACACACTTTCCTATTGGTGTGTACAAACTTTTGATGGGTTCTGTATATAGAATACACAGTATAAACAGAATAAATATATAAACAATGTTTTTGCAATGATCACTCAAATGTGGTGGTCAAACACTTCTGTGACAAAGATCTGTAATGGAGGCAGGGTGAATGATACATTTGAGCTGTAACCAAACTAGTTTGCATTGCATGTTATATTATTCTAAATACTGTTGCATAATCTTCACTAACGACTTTGTCTTTTAATTTAGTCACGTTATATAAAACATAACTTGTACTAATAAATATATCAAAAGTGTCACTGACAAAACCTTATTATCTTCTATTTTTAGTCTTAATTCCTCGAATCTCTACCAGTGGAGGAATAACTCAGATCTTTTTACTAAAGTAAAATTGATAATATCATAATGAAAACGTTTTTAATTACATATGTACAGTAGTACTTTTATACTATTTTAAATAAGTAGTAAGCAAAATGATGTAGGCTACTAAACGTGAAACTAGGCTACTATGCAAAATGGTCCTATATAAAGTGTTATAATTATATAAATGATTGGAATATTGCTTGATGTTGTAACATAGCGTTTTAGGCAGAATGAGCTTTAACACTGTGTCTACACCGGACGCGGACGCTATTGCTCGCGTCGCAACAGCTGTTTACCGGAGACGCGGCACAGCGCCCGTTACAGAGCAGAATGGGGCATCAGTTCACTGTCGGAGATTTGTCGCTCGCACCACGCATTTTAATCAATGTTTTAATAAACCAATTGCCTGGATTTAATAAATAAGAAGTAAATATAGCAGACAATATAATCAGGACTTCTCAGCTGCGCGCTTGCAATAGCCGCAAGCTCACACAATAGGCCTACGTGAAGCTGGTAGCAGAGAATTCAATTCTGTGAATTACACTGCGCAAATCAAAAGTAATAGGCTAATTCAGTACCCACCGGATGAAGAAGGGTTGGCTCTCAACAGAACATAAAATATTCATTTTATTTTATTTTTCGTGTTCGCATTTATGAGGAAAAACAATGTTACGGACGTGCACGAGCTCTGAAAGCGGCAGTAAAGTGCTTTAAAACTTTCACAGAGAAACAGAAAGCACAAAGCCTTTCATTAAGGTGAATTTCGTTTTGTATTAATTGTATCTTAATTTTAATCTATGTTTCATCAACCAATTGCCTGGATTTAATAAATAAGATGTAAATATAGTGGAGCGGACAATAGATAATCTCGACACGGATGCGCCGGCGGGTGAACTGCAACTCGTCTCATAAATGAACCGAAACTCAGTGTATAGAACTGAGAAATATATCTATATTGAAATGTCTACTTTTAAACAGAACAATTCAAAACGAAAGACAGACTGCTCTCTGCTTATGTAGCCTAATCCGTATGAAATGTGCATTTCTCTCTGTCGTGTTCACTGAAGATCGCGAGTCAGCGTCGTCAACTTCATCTGCCGACACTGACTGAAAACACTTGTTATTAATGAACAATTAAAATGTCTCCTTGCTATATTTGATGTATTCATAATCATTACTTTTACCAGTTCTTTGTGACAGCTTTTAGGTGCTTTATTGGCAGCGCCACCCTTACATGAATCACCGCACCCCGCATTTTTTTTAAATATTCATTTATCGGCCATTATAAATGCCGATACCGATAGTTAGGAAAATGCCTAATATCGGCCGATAATATCGGCCTGCCGATAGATCGGTCGGGCTCTAGTACATATATACCAATAGATCAAGGCAAATTTGGTTTCTCATGTCATGACCCCTTTAAAAAAATCATGTTTTGTAGTTGTAGTGAAGTTGGCTAACTTCTACAAAATGACGTATGCCATTTAAATTCATTGTTTGAGATCTCAATTTATTGATTGCAAGGCACTGGATATTAAAAACAAAAGGATATGTATGGCAAAAGGCAACTTACAGACCAAAACCAGCAATTTATCATACGAAAAGCAACAATTTCACAGTCATATACAAGACTAGCAACAGTGACACTGACCTGCATCTCTCAGAGTAACAGAGGACGGCTGACTGCCTCCGATGACCACGATCTTTTCTATCCAGGAGCCGGTGGAAAACTGGGAGTCTGGGGACAGATTCCTGACAACACAAGAGATGAGAAACCGCATGGCAGTGACTTTTCTATTTTTGTTCTATTTATACATTTCTTAAACACCAAGAAACGCTGTGACGCACCAAGCCGACAGCCGGCCCAGTTTTTGCGGTGTGTTCTGCAGCGACGCAATAGTGGTGGATATTTTGACCGATTAAGCATGTTTAACTGGTTTGTGAGCGAGAGAACTCTGGCTGTTCTGTCTTCTTACCTGAGCATTTCAATACGTGAATATTTTCATAAGGATGGCCGTCTGGAGTGAAGAAAGTGATCAACATGATTCATGTTCAAAATGGTAAGCAATAACTGCTTTGCTTTTCTGTTTGTACATCCACAGTCCTAGTTTGGGTTTCCCATTTTAAATGACGAATATAGACCATTGAAACCTGCTCATATAGACCGTTATTTATTCTCATGCAGACACAAAACATAAATGTTTTCAAGCGCAGCTTTTCTTTTTTGGCCCAGACGCACACACACAGTGGGCTTCCAACACTAATTCTTTGATGTCGGTTTGGTGTCACAGCCTTAAAGAAAAGGACAGCAGACTAACCTGGAGGACAACATGTTGGCAGAGAAAGACAGACGTCTGTGGACAAACTGCTTTGACGTTTCAAAGTTGAAGGTATGGAAGTCATCGATGTACAGCTCTCCTTCAGCAGAGCCCTGGAGCAGGAGACAGCAGTGAATGTGCAGCACTGGTGGCCTGTTTACAGCTGGTATTAAAATGCGTTTTAGTTGATCGGATCACAAGTGGACGACACTAAATACAGGTGTACACGGGGTCTAAAACACTTTGAGCTTGTCCACTTTCGACAGCTTCCAGTATAGTGGAAAACACATTAGACCGGGTTTCTTTCATAGTGTAAACGCTCATGTGATCGAATGTGTTCAAACAGCCACAAAAGACCGTCTACTCTCCGTCTACTGAACTAACGTGTAAACATTATGGGAAGAGCTCTGGCCAGACGGGATTTAAACTTTGTCGGCTGGAGACTCAAGTTCGGTTTAAAGACGAAAAATGTACCAATCACAATGTTCTCTCACCGTTCCTGATTTCTAACACACACTCACAGCGTTCAGTGTGATCTTGAGGCTGTTAGAGCAAAAATTAAAGCTGATGCTCTCCGTATGTTCTTCCGTCTCCAGTCGTGTTCATATGTAAATTGCAAGAGCTTATTTTGTCCATTAGACCAAAAGATCTTAAAAACCCATACATTTACCAGCCCATAGACCCTCCCCTCGAAGAAATCAGGACAGAAGGGTTTGAAAGTGGACAGAAGAGACGGATTAAAACACCAGGTGTAAACGGGAATGTGTCTCCCTCGTCTACTTGTGATCCGACCGACCAACTCGCATCTTAATACCAGCAGTAAACATGTTGAAAGATTAAAACAATATCCATGTATACCGTCACATTCTGTTTGGATTTCAGTGCTTCTTCACACACAAACCAGGATACTATGAATTACCTGAGAACTGAGAGCGACATAGAGACTGTATGGATCATTCTCCATACAGGAGGAAGACCTCCTAACACGGTCTTTCCTGCAGATAATGGACCCTCCTCGCTGGAAAACTGGGATCTGGAACACGAGACAGAGGAAATGCAGATAGAAAGGTAGGATTTAGTTGTTTGATAAAGACTGAAACAAAAAACTATCCCTGAAATGAGTCTATAGGAAAACTGTTTGGAATATAAAAATCCATTTGACCTGTAATGGAAATGTCTAAAAATAATCTGAACCACCACTGTGTATTTAGTATAATTCAGATACTACTATAGTCATAAGGTAGTCATTTTGTTGTTGTTGTCATTTTTATGTAGTTAAATAAATAAAATCAATATAGTTCAAAAACCAATATTGATTTTTTACGACATTAAGTTGAATTCAATGAAAATTAAATTGTTGTCTTGGCAACTAACTGAAATAAATATTTTATTTTAGTTGATGTTTATTTAATTTAAAGCAACAACAATGTTTTTTATGTTTTCAGATAACTATAACTGATCTGAACCAACCCTGATTGAGCAATAAAAAAATAAAAAAAAAGAACTGTTTTGGCTCCTAATTTATGCAATCTTTACAAACAAATGAAGGAGTCAGTAACAGAAAAGGTCAGGGCTTACTGAGCTCATAGTGACAGGAATGTAGAGGCTCTGATCCCCATCATGCTTCTGGAAAGTGTGAACGTCGTACCAGACCTACAAGAGCAACCCAGAGGAAGTGTTAGAGACTTTAGAGAGACTCAGGGCATGTTCACACTTGTTGTTCAGTTCACTTGGTCCAGACCAAAAAAACATTTAACATTGGCATTTGAACATTGAACCTAAACACACTTATTCAAACAAACAAGCAATCGCACCAGGGTTTGTTTTAATCCAACCAAACATGCCAAGTGTGAACACCCTTAGAGGAACAGGGTGTGCCATTCATTGTTGAGAAATACATTACCTCGCCTTTCCCGGGCAGAAAGGCAGTAACACCACTAGCGCCCTCATCGGTAACGGGGTGCACCAGTAAATCCTTCCCTATGAAAATAAATAAACCTGTGTTAGCCTTCTCTGCCACAACAGTTATTTGGTGTAATCATAATTCATGTTTAAAAACTCACCAATCAAGTACTCATCCTCAATTGAGAAAGTGGCTACGTCATCAGGATACTCTACCCATAAAGGTCTATGAAAAGATTGAGTCAATCAATGATACGATCCCTTAAATAACATTGTTTGCAAATTGCAGTTTGTTTTTAAAACCTGTTTTCAGAAAAATTTCCTAGAATGAGCAACGTCATAAGTCGAGTCATACTCTACTGTACGGATCAAAGCATGTAAGCTAGTGGTTTTAGTTGAAGTTTTAAATGTGGATATTTTTCTTACAAAAGTGCATCGCTTCACTTCACGAGGCCTTTATTAATAACCCCCTGGAAACGTATGGATTACTTTTATGATGGATGGATGTGCTTTTAATATAACTCCCATTGTGTTGGCTAAAAGAAAGTCACACACCTAGGACGGCTTGAGGGCGAGTAAATTATGTGATGATTTTCATTTTTGGGAGAACAATTCCTTTAACCCAGGTGTTCTCAAACTTTTTGGGTCACAGCCCCCCAAAAAATCTGGCACATTCACAATGGCAGCTTGTGATACAATCCACTGAAGAGGTGCTTTTCAATGGCGAGGAACTTATATGTCAGGCTTGTTCAGACGGTGACAAGTCAATGATCTGAAGAAGAACGATTCAATGGAATTGGTGTTTAGTGCCACTTTATAAAGGCAGAGAGCGCCAGCTGCTATTCACACACTTGAACGCTGTTTTCTGCGGATCTCCAGCAACCCACACTTTGAGAAACCACTGCTTTAAACGCAAGAGCCGTAATAGGTTTAGTTTTTCCACCTTTTTTTTTGTTTTTTCTAATTTTCACCCCCGAGTGTCACTGTGCTGACTCACCTCATAACAGGCTGTCCGGTGCGGTGAGCGTTGTAGAAAAGCTGGTACCAGTAAGGCAGGAGAGCGTACCGCTGGCGGACCGCCTCCCGGATGAGGCCGGTGTTCTCTGGGCCGAACAGCCAGGGTTCCCTGCGGGGAGTGTCTATGTGAGCATGTGCACGGAAAAACGGCTGGTAAGCTCCGGCCTGATACCATCGCACCAAAAGCTCAGCGCTGGGATGTTTAAAGAAACCGCCAACATCAGCTGTGGAACAGAAAGACAAAGCTAAAGCATGTGAGACCAAAAGAAAAAAGCTTTTTCCACTTACTTTACTTGAATGATTTCCAGCCGGTAACCTTAAAGTGCTGCTTTATAAATGTAATGTACACTACCGTCAAAAGTTTTGAATAGTTCCTTTTTTTAATGTCTTTGAAAGAGTCTCTTCTGCTTACTAAGGCTGCATTTATTTAATCCAAAATACAGAAAAACTGAAATATCAAAACAGCTGTTTTCTATTTGAATATATTTTAAAATGTAATTCATTCCTGTGATGTAAAGCTGAATTTTTCATATTTTTGTGGAAACAGTAATTCACTATCATTCAATAGTTTGGGATAAGTAAAATAAAAAGTAAAAATAATTGCATTTATTATAAATAAAACTATCAGTTTTATAAATCATATTACATTTCAAAAACCATTCTATTCACCAAAAAACAGGCAAAAATCCTGGTGGATTAAGTAAGGATCATAGTTTAAATTTGTTTTACATTTTTCTTTTCTAATTTTCTAATCTTTTCTAATTTAATACAAATGTATTTGCATTTGTACTGCAAAACAATGAATACATTTTTTTAAATGAATTTAAGAAATGTTATGCAGAGCAAAACCTTTTGAAATGTAAAGTATTTAACTCTTTCTCTGCCATTTCTTTGTTTATTTGCCTGCCAGTGCCAGCAGTTGATCGTTTTCACAGCCCCCCAAAATATTTAGTTTTTCATCTGAACATGCATTATATCAAAATATATACTGAGCAAAAAGATGAGAAAAATCATGTTTTTGTCAAAGGTTTTGACAAAAACGATGATCAAAACACACATGTGTTAGATTGAGTCCATTAACACCTTAGTCCTGTACCTCTACCTGGGCTCGACCTTTCTCTCGGTAACGTTAGGCAGTTTTTATTTATGTTTTTTATTTATAGCTAACATGTGCATAAGCAACGGGTTCTATCGCTGGTTTCTGCTTCTTCACTTGTTTTTGGATCCAGACTGTACACTTTCAGATCATGTATAAC
Source organism: Semotilus atromaculatus (assembly GCA_031834385.1). Classification (NCBI taxonomy): domain Eukaryota; kingdom Metazoa; phylum Chordata; class Actinopteri; order Cypriniformes; family Leuciscidae; genus Semotilus; species Semotilus atromaculatus. Next base: position 3,552,567 of record JAULUF010000049.1, read on the forward strand.
AGTGAAAACATGGATTCTTCTGTCAATGGCAGAAAAGAGTTAATTAACGAGATATGTTAACACATTAACTTTTGGCGGCTGTTATCTAAATATGCGTGCAGTTTTAATTACCCATTGCGAGCACTGTATGTCACTTCTCATTTGCATCAGTGTAGACAGAAGGCCAGCACCTCTCATCACTAGAGTAACTGCTCACCTCCACAGAAAGAGATGCCCACTAAGCCCAGACTCAAGCACATAGGGATGGAGATCTTCAGATGACCCCATTCAGCTGCGTTATCTCCTGTCCACACCGCACCTGAGCCACAGAGGAAGAGGAAGTCATCACCAAACCCTGTTACGAACACGTGAGGCTTGTGTCCGAAGTGAAGGCGTTTCTCACCGTAACGCTGAGATCCTGCAAAAAATGCTCGGGTCAGAACGAAAGGTCTCTCCACTCCTCCGGAGCGCTGGATCAGGCCGTCCGCAGTCGCCTTTTGCTGGTAATACAGATGTATTGTTTAGAGAGAAAGAAAGAACCACTTTTCAACACAACAACTGTCTTTTTTCACTCTTCATTTTCCTTCACATGCTTTTCAGGTACGTTCACATCCTCCTAGAACTGTTAATTACAACTTGTAAACTGGGAGTTTTCGGAGAGCTCCGACTTGTACCACCTGACCGCTGCAGATTCATATCGAGGAGAATGTCACGGGTCGTCATCTTTTAACGTTTTTTCATATGATTTCTTAGGACACCAATTATTTGTATATATTTTTTAAGTGTTGGATTTAACTCCACCTTTGTCGAGTCAGAGTAAAGTCTGATTCCAAACTAAACCAAACTAGAAACTAGTCTGAGACCAACTAATTATTCTTTATGTCATTAAGCTAATATCTAACACTCGTTTTAACCTTGTTTTTTTATTTCATGGTTCATTAATAGTATCCTGCTGAGCAAACCACCATGTAACAGAAGTTATGGTTTACTTGACTTCTGAGTGAAACAGCTTTTAGCATGTGAAAAACTATAGGGAGGGACTTTTCTCCAAGAAACAGAGCAACCGGTTACACTGATAGCAGGCCAAGATGTCATGAGACAAAACATCCAACCTAGCAAGTTTGCAAAGCATATTCTTATTCACTTTTTACATGAGCCTGGTAGAGAAAATTTCAAAACGCAAGAATAAAACACCATCTTATGGCTGTTCTACAAATCTTTGCAGATTTGTTGGCTTTTTCTTTCATATTATGATATTAGATATTCATATTATGATTTAGAGAATCTAATGAAAATCACCAATGAGCCAAAATTCATTAATTTGAATTCTGGGTTTCAATGGGGCCTGGACAGGTTTGTGAAACTCAACCAAGCAATAATGTTGTAAATGTTTTTTTTTTGTTTTTTTTTGGAAACAACACCTTAAGGCCCCGATATACTTCAAAATAGAAGAACGAACCGTGACATATCAAACAAAATCAGTCCAAAACGAAGTTCGTTTCAGGAGAACCTGCAAAAGAACCATTGGACTTAGTGGCGATGATGTAATAGGTGGGTGTGGCTCTGAGGCTCCGCCTTCTTTGATGTGTAAATCTTCATTGGTTAATTTCTTCAGTTCAGTCAGCCGCTGTCAGATGCAAGTTAAAATATGAACACACTGAAAAGTTGCGTTATAGTAGAAACTGAAATTGTAATTTTAATTGAAAGCGACATGTTTACATGTTTAATACTGTAAAGCTGCTTGACTAAGCAAATCTATTGTACAACATCCAATATAAATAAATGCTACGATGCAAACATCCACATCACTATGATCAGATGCTTTCTTAACTGTGGTTCTCACCGCTGTTATTTTTCCCGTTTTCTTATTTTGTTATTGAGAGGAAAGCGCGCGCAGTACATTTACATAATCATCTAATCGTCGCTCTCAACAGTGTGAGAGGCGTCGGGATGTTTGCTAACAGTGTACCGCCGCAAAAGTATTTCTAACTTTTACCCCCAAGCAAAGAATAATATATAACTTTACAGTGAGTATATCAGGGCCTTTATGTGCCTATAAAAAAAAATGGAAGAAAAAACATTCAAAAACACTGGTCTCACCACATAGAGGCCATATAGGTTGTGAACATCTCTGTGCTCCCAGACACCATGAAGAGCATCTTTGTGCATGGTCACCTCAGGCCCATTAAACACAGACGGCTCGTTCATGTCATTCCAGATGAACTGGTTCTCCATGGATCCCTGGACAAAGGAAATTGGGATTTAACAAACTTGCAATACTAAAATTACCTTAAGTTATCAATCTCAACATTTTAAAGTCCCCCTGTAGACAATTTTATACCTTAACTCATCTCTGATCACCATAATTACACATTTAAACATTTCTTTCCTTGAAAAAAAAAAAAATCTGTCATGCCTTAAAATAGCTTGAATGTAACTCTACATTCTTGCCTCATTAAGTATACGCAGTTCTATGAATATGCAAATGAGCCCCGCCTCCACTCACAGCAGCTCAGAGATCCACTCATTGATCTGATTGGTTACAAGGTAGTTTGTGACATCAGAAACACCAGCGATTTTAAACAGTGTTTCAAAATGTCTTTGGTTCACTGCAGTTTTAAGGAGAAAATACTGTCGACTTTACACTTGGTTTATCTTAAAGAAAATTAAAAACCCCTATAGACATATAAACAACATTAAAAGCTTGGTTTTCACACCACAGGGGGACTTTAATAGTAAGAGAGAATCTAATAAACAGTCAGGGGCATCAGCTGTTCATAAACCCCTTACCTCATACTGGTCATAGGCAAACATGCTGGCCCACCAGGCTCTCATCTCAGGGTTAGTGAAGTCAGGATAGCCAGAATTCCCTTCAGCAGAGAAAAAAAAAGCATAATGAAGAGCTTGATTTTAACAGACAGCTGGACAAGTAGCTACACACCTGGCCAGCACCAGCCTTCATAGTCTCCTCCATCTTTGTTCTTGACGTAAAAGCTTTTAGAGCGAATCTCATTGTGAATCTTGTAGTCACTGTCCACCCTAATGTGAGGATCTACGATGGCCACCAGCTGAGGAGACAAAATGTCACATGACTTTTGTTAAAGCCAGGGCAACAACGGCTATTTCAGTTTGAGCTGGGTAATAATATACTGGGGATGCACGATGTATAGTTTTATCATCGATATCACGACGTGTTCATTTCTACCTGAATTAGATTTAACTGAAAAACAAAACACTACTTATTTCTTTTGTACCTTTGTTCTATTTTATTTATGTAACTATGCTTGTAATTTGTTTATTATTTTCAATGCACTGCAAAATGACTCCAATCAATCTAGAATGATTCATTCTTTACAAATAGAGCTATTCAAATCATCTGGTGAAATTGTTTTCATATCGCAATATATAATAGAAATAGAAAAACTGCTGCCGATATAATTAATAATAAGCAACATTAAATATCAGGATGAGTTTCCGAAATATCTGGATGATTTTAGTACACTTTGGAAAACGTAATGATCAATTAAAGTGCTTTTGCATTACTTGCATTTTTCCATGTCTTGCAACTCTTCAAATAATAATAATAATAAAAAAATAAAAAAATGTAGGCCGAGTCTTGCTTTTATCTTTATATGTGGTTGTTGTCATTGTAGGTGCATGTCCATTGTGGGAGACAATCTAAAAAAAAAAATCCCTAAATCACAATGTATGATTTTTTAACTATTTATTTGTAAGATACAGCTGCAAATAAGTATTTGAACACCTGAGAAAATCAATGTTAATATTTGATACAGTAGTTTCAAACGTTTCCTGTAGTTTTTCACCAGGTTTGCACACACTGCAGGAGGGATTTTGGCCCACTCCTCCACACAGATCTTCTCTAGATCAGTCAGGTTTCTGGGCTGTCGCTGAGAAACACAGAGTTTGAGCTCCCTCCAAAGATTCTCTATTGGGTTTAGGTCTGGAGACTGGCTAGGCCACGCCAGAACCTTGATATGCTTCTTACAGAGCCACTCCTTGGTTATCCTGGCTGTGTGCTTCGGGTCATTGTCATGTTGGAAGACCCAGCCTCGACCCATCTTCAATGCTCTAACTGAGGGAAGGAGGTTGTTCCCCAAAATCTCGCAATACATGGCCCCGGTCATCCTCTCCTTAATACAGTGCAGTCGCCCTGTCCCATGTGCAGAAAAACACCCCCAAAGCATGATGCTACCACCCCCATGCTTCACAGTAGGGATGGTGTTCTTGGGATGGTACTCATCATTCTTCTTCCTCCAAACACGGTTAGTGGAATTATGACCAAAAAGTTCTATTTTGGTCTCATCTGACCACATGACTTTCTCCCATGACTCCTCTGGATCATCCAAATGGTCATTGGCAAACTTAAGACGGCCTTGACATGTGCTGGTTTAAGCAGGGGAACCTTCCGTGCCATGCATGGTTTCGTGCCATGCATGGTTTCAAACCATGACGTATTAGTGTATTACCAACAGTAACCTTGGAAACGGTGGTCCCAGCTCTTTTCAGGTCTTTGACCAGCTCCTCCCGTGTAGTTCTGGGCTGATTTCTCACCTTTCTTAGGATCATTGAGACCCCATGAGGTGAGATCTTGCATGGAGCCCCAGTCCGAGGGAGATTGACAGTCATGTTTAGCTTCTTCCATTTTCTAATGATTGCTCCAACAGTGGACCCTTTTTCACCAAGCTGCTTGGCAATTTCCCCGTAGCCCTTTCCAGCCTTGTGGAGGTGTACAATTTTGTCTCTAGTGTCTTTGGACAGCTCTTTGGTCTTGGCCATGTTAGTAGTTGGATTCTTACTGATTGTATGGGGTGGACAGGGGTCTTTATGCAGCGAACGACCTCAAACAGGTCTATCTAATTTAGGATAATAAATGGAGTGGAGGTGGACATTTTAAATGCAGACTAACAGGTCTTTGAGGGTCAGAATTCTAGCTGATAGACAGGTGTTCAAATACTTATTTGCAGCTGTATCTTACAAATAAATAGTTAAAAAAATCATACATTGTGATTTCTGGATTTTTTTTTTTAGATTATGTCTCTCACAGTGGACATGCACCTACGATGACAATTTCAGACCCCTCCATGATTTCTAAGAGGGAGAACTTGCAAAATAGCAGGGTGTTCAAATACTTATTTTCTTCACTGTATATATATATATATATATATATATATATATATATATATATATATATATATATATATATATATAAAATACACATTTTCATAAGAGACTTCTTTCAAAAATATAAAAAAAAAAAAAAATCTATTTATTCCAAACTCTTGACCGGTTTTTATTTGAGCTATTTTAAGCAGGGCATCATTGTTATGGTCACACCTTGCGCTTTTTGTCCATCAAGCCCTGCAGCATGTCTTTAGGCTGGGGGAACTTGCTGGGGTCCCAGGTGAAGTAGCGCTTTCCATCGGCATGCTCAATGTCCAGCCAAATAAAGTCATACGGGATGTCGTGCTCATCAAAGCCCTGATCCACAGCCTTCACGTCCTCCTGATCATTATAGTTCCAGCGGCACTGATGGTACGCCAGCGTTGAGAGAGGAGGAAATGACTGAGTCCCTAAGGAAGAGAATGTTACGATTAGGAGGAATGAAAAGCATTCAAAATGCCTTAAAAACAAAGAATAAAGGGCATTATAGGATTCAATGCATTCAAAATCTGCATTCCTGGATCCGTTCAAATCCTGTGAAATTTAATAAATAAATGGCAACTTAATTTTTCATCTAAAACCATACTATATATGTAAGCAAGTAAATGAGCAAACATTATTACTACATTGACCCCTTTTTTTGGGGTTAATTTTCACAGATAAAAAAAAACAAAAAAAAAACACATTATATTATACAACATGATGACAGCACAATCCAATACAAATATATATAAACATTTATCAATATTCACGATAAAATCTGTTCGGATATGTCATTTTAGTTAACTAAAATTCTTTTTTGGAGAATCCCTATTTTTTTGTCTCCTAAAATAAATAAGAAAAAGCATGAATGAGATTTGAGAGCTAAAGACACTAAGACAGTGGGCAAAAGTATATGAAAATTTCTTCAATTTTATACAGTTTTGAAAAATATTAGGCCCCGTAAACAACGACAAAAATAGCATGAAATATCATGTTATTTTCACGTTTAGCGCTGACTCCGTATGATGTGAATGTGCGGTGGTACTTCCTTTCACCGTGTGTTTTTGTACCTGTAAGTGAGGCGTACTGAGTGAAGACATCCGTAGGTTTCGGCCCGAACATGATAAAGACATCGATAATACCACTCTCAGATATCCAGCGTACATCCGTCTGAGGAGCTTCACTAGAAACCTGTACGAAGTCCAGCATTTTTCCAAACAGTGTCTGAAAAATGGACATACGTTTAAGGGAACTGTGCGAAAACATTTGAACTACGAAATGAACTGACGCAGAAAATCTGCTTTTAATACCAAACTAATGATAAAAGCAGAAAATACTGCAATGCTCTCCGATATATTGTGCTTCCCTAATTTGAACATTAAAGGACAAGTTCGGTATTTTACACTTAAAGCCCTGTTTTAAGATCGTTTCTGATGAAATAGAACGGTTAAGATTAAAATTTGGACACATGCTGCTGGCCCGAGAATTTTAGTTTACAAAGACGTGAAACTCACCGAGTGGTCTGGGGTGTTCACTGATAAGCTCACACAAAAATCGCTGCAAAAGATGCTTTTTAAAAAATATCCATTACACTCTGCCTCGTATAATAACAGTGTTTCTCACTTACCCTAGAGATATACATATCAATGGAGGTGGACAAAAACTACGATAAAACCTGTTGAAAGCATCTTTTGCAGCGATTTTTGTGTGAGCTTATCAGTGAACACCCCAGACCACTCGGTGAGTTTCACGTCTTTGTAAACTAAAGTTTAATGCTTTGTATGAAGGATTGTTCGAGTGCACCTATGCAACCATTGTGGAGGGGGGGTACCACAGAAACCCAACACTCTCGGGCAGCAGCATGTGTCCAAACTTCAATCTTAACCGTTCTATTTAATCAGAAACCATCTTAAAACAGGGCTTTAAGTCTAAAATACCGAACTTGTCCATTAAGGTTCTTTATTTGAACCTTGTCAACCAAAAGCATTAGCAAACAGCAGTTTCTCACACTCACCTTTCCTGCAGTGTTTGAGCTGATGTCCACCCATGTCTCTGCAGCATTGAGCCAGAAGATGCCCATGGTGCGCTCAGTACTGTGAGATATGAGGACGGGAACGGCCCCGTAAAGGGCCATTGGGTTGTGTAGCTCGTACTGAAAAACATCCAAGTTGTACAGCCGATACGGGTCTGACCCACTAAGACAAAAAACACCACAACAATGGGCCAATGAAATGCTATTGTCACTGGTTTAGTGCTGAACATGAATGATAAGCCGTTGTCACAAAATGTTTCCTTAATTTGACAATGTTCAATATTCAGGCTAGTTTGTCTTGTTCCTAAATGAAGTATACGTATATGTTATGGTGGTTTGCAGTGGCCCATTTCTTGAAGGATGTTAGCTCGAGTTTAGTTGGGTTGAAGAGGACGGATTGGGTTTTTAGCGGTGTTAATCACTGTGGTCTCTTACACTACAACGCTAACTGACTCCAGAGAAGGATTTATTCTGGGTAAGCCAAAACCGGACCAATTAGCTGACATTACACATTTATCAAGTCACTTACCCTGTATCTCTTGCTCCAAAATAAATGAGTTCACAATAAAAGCAAGCATAGATTATCCAGATTTTGCTGCTTATTATTTATTATATAGTTTTATGTGAATTATATACATTATACACAACTTTACAGAAGCAATTATAGTTTGACAATATTCCACTTTTAAATGAATATATTTAGAACTTTTAAAGTCCCTGTGGTGAAAATCAAGGTTTTAATGTTATTTATTTGTCTATGTGGTGTTTTTAATATGCTTAGACAGACATTTAAATATGCAATTTAGGTGAGTTTTAAGGGATACAATGATTGACTACAGGGGGACTTTAAATATTTTAATTTAATTTGAGAATCTATGTAAATAATAAATTCAGTTGATTCACTTGCATTAACATAGTCAGATATTTTCTTTCAGCTCAAACTTCATGCACTGCATCCAAAATCCAATAATTCCCTAGTATATAGTATTCGAAAAACAGTGGACGAAAAGCCCTCGGATGACCTACTACTTCCCGGGAGATTCTGAAGTGCGCATTCGATGGACACTGTACTATCCCATGAGGTCACGGGAGAGGATTTATGAATACACAACGGACATTGGTAGGTCACATGACCGTAACAACATGGCGGATGTAGTACTTCCGAATTTTAGCGCATACTGTTTTAACAGTAATTCAAATTTAAACGTATTCACACAGACAGTACACAATTTTGGACACAGCGATGACATATTTCATGACGATACCATTATTTTCAGCAGAGAAGTGAATTGTGCCGACTCTCTCATGAGAATTGGTTTTAAACCAACTCTGAATCTCAAAGTTTGTTCAACTAGACTAGCATTGTTCACATCAGGTTTCTTTACAAGCTTAACCAGCATAACTTCTTTCTCAGTCAGCCTCACCAGCTAGATATGGCTGGAGAACAGCATGGCTATGCGCAAAACAAGTAATAATCACTCTGGACCAGCAACAAAACCCAACCCATGTATGAATTCAATTCACTAGCCTGGGTTTCCCCATCCTGCCTTATGCAGCGTGATTTTATTCACGCTGCTAGGCAGTATAGACCTTATTCACAGCAGCGCCATCTTTGATTTTTAACAGGAATGAAAGCGAGGCTGTGAGGGATAGACCTCCATCTCTTCAGTGGGTTGTACTGCTATTAAATGTGTTTGTGGATTGTTCTGCTGACGAAACCATGCAAAAATATGTTTCTGAGAAATTCCAGTAGACCAAATAATCCAGACAATATGATCTGTTTAAAATTATAAGTGATCTCTAGGAGCTTTGTACAGCTTTTTACAGCGGATCCCATTGAAAACACAGTAAGTCTATCCCTCACAGCCTCACTTTCATACCTGTCATGGCGCTGGTCTGAATAAGGTCTATGGAAACCATGGACCAAATTTTCCCCTCAGATAGGGAACCAATCACAGAACGGGGAGGGAGCAGCAAGAAGATGACGACGTCTATGGACACACCGAAGCAGTTTGTTTATATCTATGGATCCAACACGGCAGCAGACGCGAAGTTACCATTCAAGTTTATTTAGAAAAAAAATAGCTTTTGGCGTTAAACCATTTCATAACCAAGAAGGATGTTTTTTTCCCTGCTACCAACAGGCTTTGGCAAAAGCCTCATATATCAACTAACGTTAGTCCCGTTAGTGGCTATGGCAATGGGGCTTAGGCTAGCGAGACCCCCGTCGTTATGGTTGTTAAATCTCTGCGTTTACACTTGGCATTAACATGTGATCACCATGATCCGATCAAGCAGACCAGGACACGGTGTGTTTTATTTGTTCACAATAAGTAGCCCCTGTATCTGGATAACCGATCGGATTTCTGTTTCTGCATAATAATTAAATTAGGTCTGTAGCACGACACCAGATTAAGAGTAGCCTAAAGATGATACAAATTAAGCAGTCCCTATTGCTTTCACTCACTCACTTTACTTTCCTATGCAATCTCCAGTCTTAGTTCAAATTACGATTTTTGAATGAAGGAATATTTCAGAGCTGATCATACAAAAATAACTGGGTTGATAAACAAGTCACATCATCGATCATCGGGTTTAAGGTTATAGCGTGCAATGGCTATATTAACAGAAATGGGAGATTAATAAACATGCTGAAACAATAAAAACATTCAACATTTAAAACATTAAAAAACAAAAAGTGTATTCCCATTATTCCTCATGACTGATCACATGGTAATTGAAACGATTGGCTATGATCTACGTACAGGCGCATTTGATAGACATTCATGGCACCCAATAAAACGGCTCTGGGCATTCGTAAACCACGCATCAAATACGAGAAAATGAACATGTGGTTTCCAGACCACGTATCATTGGTCTGGCGTTAGCCAGGCTATGAATTCACATTAAAAACCCTCCTTTGCTGTTTAAGCTGCTTGTGTGTCCTGCATATCATAACTCACTCTGTGTTTTTCAGTTTGAGCGTGTCGGCGTGTTCGGGAATGCCATAGACGTGTTCCACACCAGGCAGAGAAAAATCTAAACTAATAGATGATGGACCTGAATTCAAATGGAGATAAAAAAAATATATATTAAAAATGAAACAAATAAACTTAACTGAGTTTATGTTACTGATATTCAACTGATCATGTTTTAGAATAAAATGGGAATGATTTAACCAGATTTCAATGTACCATTGGGCTTTGAATCACTATGAGATTTAAATGTTTCCTCCCACATGCCCGGTTTATCCTCCTCTTCTTTGATCTGTCCATCCTAAACGAATAAAAGAAATACAGAAAAAAAAAAAAGAGTTCAAAATTAAAACAGCTAGGTTTATATTTTAACACTAATATAATGAGTCTCTTTAAGGATTTATTCACTTCAAAATTAATTTCCTGATAATTTACTCATTCCCCATGTCATCCAAGATGTTCACGTCTTTCTTTCTTCAGTGGAAAAGAAAATAAGGTTTTTGAGGAAAACATTCCAGGATGTTTCTCCTTATCGTGACTTCAATGTGGTCCACCGGGTTGAAGGTCCAAATGTCAGTTTCAGTGCAGCTTCAAAAGACTAGTCAAACGTTATTTACACAAGAAAACAAACCGGTAAAACAATGATGTCGGACGATTTTGAAGTTGGAGGAGAACATAAGATTGAGCTTTTCGCCCTACCCTACCTTTATTAACCAAAACACGCGAGATCTTTTCAACATCATTACCTAATGTGTGGCGCATCACAGCTAGTGCAAGACGAGCATTTGCGATAAACGAAGCAAGTACATAAATGTTTCTTTTTTTCTAGAAAATGAGCGATGGTTTGGCTAGATAAGACTCTTATTCCTCGGCTGGGATCGTGTCGAGACTTTGAACCTTTAAACCGTTGGACCCCATTGAAGTCACTATATGGAGAAAATCCTGGAATGTTTCCTCAAAAACCTTATTTTCTTTTCCACTGAAGACAGACATGAACATCTTGGATGCCGTGGGGGTGAGTAAATTATCCAGAAATTTTTATTCTGAAGAACTAATCCTTTAATGCAGGTTTTAACACTCAAAAATGAACACACTTTACATTATCTATGTTTAAAAAATCTGCATGTTAACCGTTCAGTTATTGAAAAAAAAAAAATACACACACACACCTCGTCGGATTGCTTCTCCACACTCTCCTGTCCTGTCATTTCCTCCGACTCACTTTTACTGGAAAGTAGACACAGATGCTCTTAATAGAAATACTTAGTACAACTATACAAACGTAAATGAGGGTGAACTTTAATAAGTTCTTGAATAAGAGATGCATCAATACGACTCATTGATAATCAGACCTGTACTAGATATCACTTTGCTAATTAGATTTTTTTTAAGCACAAATATATGGTGACAAGCATTTGTTGATTTTTGTTTGACTTGCCATTGCTATTAAAGGAATAGGTCACCCAAAAATGGAAATTATGTCATTATTTACTCACCCTTAAATATTAACATTCATCAACTCACACAAGCTTGAGACACACGTGCGAGAACCAATGAGCTTCGTTCAAATGTTACGCATCACGTTTGAGCTTCAGCAAGAGGTTTGTTCTCGCACATCAAGCAGGTTCAGCTGAGCTGTTAATGTTCACTGGTCAATGTTTGTGTGTGAATAAAAGCCTAAATTCAATCTGTTCATCATATAAAGTTTTCGAGTCTCTTCAGAAAATTTGGACTAAACCGCTCAATTCATATGGATTAGTTTTACAATCTCTTTATGAACTTTCTGAAGCATCAAAGTGGAAGTTGCGTAGCGGTCAATGGAGGGACAGAAATCTCTCAGAATGAACACACGCAAGTCTTACGAGTTTGGAACAACATGAGGACGAGTAATTAATGACAGAATATTTATTTTTGGTTGAACTAACCCTTTAAATGCATTTTAAACAGAGCATGTGTCAACCTGACTTCTCCAATAATAATCTGAAAAATGTAATTGTGTAGGTGAGGTGACAACACTATTTAACAATGGTTGTGATAAACTATCTGAGCAACGGTGGGAGTTAGTAGCCCCTTTCACACATACAGTCTTTACTGGTAAATTACCAGTACCTTCACCATTAAGAGATCATGTGTGAACAGGACCAAAAAAATTACCATGAGAAGTTAATTTCCGATTTAGCTGTATTCTGGTGCTGATGTGTGAATAAAATCTTAATTGTAAAAAGCCAGAAACACAGTTGCTTGTGGGAACAGCATATTTGTATTTACCAGTAAAGTAATTCTGGTAATTTTACAGTAATTTACTGGGATTACTGTGTGAAAGAGGCTAGTGAAACAGAGGGTTGGCTAATTTGCACAACAGACACGGCCTAATTAAAGATTTTATCTTGGCGTTATATAGTGCATCTTTAAACCTTAATAATGCTAAAGAAAAATTGATAACTAATTTCTTCACAAAACTTTTTTTTCATCCATTATAACAAAGGAGGAAATGTTTTAGTTGAGATGCATGTAGTGGTGTTTAAGTGAGAAACATAAATAACATGATCATGGTATATATCAGGTTTGAGATTCATTTCTCATTTCTCAGAAGCAAATAAAAATTGACTTTGGTAAATAAATAAAACATTTAACGGTGAAAAAGACATGTTAAGTTTAAACTTTTTTGTTTAACCAAATACATTTCCATGGTCAGTAAATGCTTACGGTAAATTTTCATGACCCACCAACAACTAACAGGTGTGACAAAAAGTACATGTTGAACCCAGCAGTTTATGCTTGTAGATGAAAAGTCTACTAAATGAATGCCCATAATATTAAAATGAATGGAATCATTAATGACAGGTACACTAATAACACTATTTTAGGTAGCACAATTACTATTTTTCAATATAGAACATCTTTTTTAATACTAAATCAAAAGTAAATAGCATACTATTTGATTAAAGTGTACAAGCATGATTAATTTGGAGAACTACAGATATTTACACACTACTGTTGATTAAAAAAAATAGGGATGCATGATATATAGGCCACCATATCTGTATCGGCCGATATATGATCATTTATAATGTTGTTATCTGCCCAATAAGAAAATTTGGCCGACATATTAAAGCCGATAAATAATGGATTATTTTCTTCAGCTGAAACACTTCAGATGCGCACTGTTCACCATGATGGTTTTGAATTGCTTGAAATATTATGAAATCACTTCAAAAAGGAAAATACAGTTAAGTGCAACACAAGTCTGTCATATAGGCCAGCTATATAAAAATATAATTAGAACATTATAATTGTGTGCTTGGGACATTGCTTTTAATGGTGAGATTTTTGTTTTTGTAATCAGGCTCTCAAAATATATCGGTGATCGGCTTTCAAATATAAAGAATTATCGGTTATCAGTATCGGCCAAAATTTTCATATCGGTGCATTCCTAAAAAAAAATAAAAAAAAACATTGATAAAATGTTAATCAACCAATACGTTTAATGAAGTAAATCTAAGATTTTTTTACAGTCAAGAACTGGACAAATGGATGTTACCTAGAGAAAATGCTCTTGAGCGAGTCCCACATGCTACCAACTGTGCTACTTATTTTATGAGAGATACTGCTGAGCGTGACAGAAGAGAGGAAAGTTGAGAAAAAGAGGGGAAGGAAAATAGAATGTGATGAGAATTTCAGTAAAAACATTTACAAACGTATTTCTGAATGAAATATGACACATTTAAATGATCAGTTTTTATCTAAAAGATACAAATCCCAGAACCCAATTTTTCTAAATTAATGTGTCATTTTAACCTGAGGTCAATTTTGCTGTGAAAAAAATTAAATAAGATCACGATCATAAAACACCACAGTACAATACCAACCCAAATAGTGACTGTTTGGACTGCACCAGTATGGTTAAAAAAATTCCATAGTGACTTTTGTTCATGTATAAATCTTTCAAGACAAACCTACCATGGATCCAAGGTTGTTTATACAATATATTTTTGCAGCCATTTCAAAATATTCCTGTGCATATACAGGTGAAACTCTAAAAATATGAATATTGTGCAAAAGTTATAATTTTGATGATAATAGCTTACAGCTTATGAAAACCTCAAATTCAAAATATATATTTACATATTATATATATATATACATATTAGATCATTACATGAAATCAACAAAAAAAAAGAGGATTTTAAATTAGAAAAAGTATAATCATGCATATGTATATAGTTATATATATATAAATATATTAGTTCCACCTTTTAATTTGAATTACTGAAAATACACCAACTTTTGCACGATATTCTAATTTTTCGAGTTTCACCTGTATACTGCATTCTTTATAATAATAAATCAATGATGGTTTCTATTAAACAATTTCACACCTTATTGTCATTTCTGTTTAATTCACATCAATGGTTGTTCATCACAGAATTTGATTTGGCTCAATACTTTATTGAACTCTTTACTGAAGATTTTTTTTGCACATTCTCATGAAGAAAATGAATGGGAAAACCAGAAGTAAGGTCACAAGTGGACGATCATTGTTGTGCTCTATTGGGCTTAGATAACAGCAGTCCTGCTTCAACAAGAGTTAGTGCGGCGAGAGAAAGACAGAAATGAAACGAAAAGCAACAGTAAGAATCAAAGTAGAGCGTGTGGAGAAGTTGTGAGAGATCTTAACCCTCGGGTTTTAAAAACAGTGAACACAGAAGATGCTATAGAAATATTTTTTTCATTACATTCCAGCAGCAGGAAGCCCCTTACAAGGATAGTTCACCCAAAACACATTTACTCAACCTCGTGTCGTTCCAGGCCCGAAGGATTTCTTTCTTCCTTCCAACAGGTTTTGTCCATACAACAAAAGTGTCTGACTTACTTTTTATGGACAAAAACTGTTGTTCTGCGGAAGGAGGACAAAAAAAAATATTTATTTTTTTTATTTTTATTTTTTTATTATAAATTCTTTATTTTGAAAATTATCTTGTTTAAGAAATAAGCCATGAGAGTCTGTGTGGATATGAGGATGAGTAAATGACAGAATTTTCCCAATTCATCAAGAAAATCCTTGTACCTAAAGGCTGGAATACACTACATGACTTTTAAAATATGAACATCATACAGTTAGAAAAACTGGGCATCACACTAAATCACTCAGGATTACACACACTACCAGAGTCATTCTGAACACAAAAACTCACACAGAAACACACTAGGAGATGCAGGACAAATAAAATCTAAAATCAGCTCAAAACATGTTTAAAGTGCCCCTATTATGCTATTTTAAAGGCTACTCTTGTTTCAGAGGTCTCCTACAATAGATTTATATGCATCAAAGGTAAAAAAAACACTTTAATTTTCTCATAATATACATTACAGCATCACTTTTCTCACAGTGTCTGAAAAGGTTCGATTAAAGGATTCAGTCTCTAAACTCTGCCTTTCCGAGAGCCTGCTCTGCTCTGATTGGTCAGACTGCCAAGTCTATTGTGATAGGTCAACTGCTAACAGCGAGTGTCAGAAACTGAATGTCCATTATAATATCTAAATATTCAGCTCCAGATCTTCCTCAGCACTTGATACACACCGACACGAACAGTAACGATGGGATCCGTTTTATCGTATCAATTCAAGTGCGAGTCTCAACGCAGCGCAGAAAACAGCGTTTTCTTGACATTGCAAACCAAACTCTTCCAGTCTCTGCAACTACAGTGTTTGAGTGTCAAAGTAGACATTTGCGGGCAACCAATGAAGAACATAGGCCGAAATTATGCAAATTTGTTACAAGCCTACGCATGTTCATGCAGGAAGTAAGACTAGAATTACTGATGACTTGTTTCAGGCGGTTCAGAATCAAGTCTTGCTTTTAGGAGACAGTATCTGCATTGCAACTTTGAAACTTTGCAGAAATTTTACATTCACAAACAGCGATATTACAGACTACATGACAGATAATATCTGAAAAAATATAATAGGGGCACTTTAATATCCTCTGACTAGATGGAATCATCGTCGAGCATAAAATAATAATAATAATTTTTTTAAAAAGCTTCCACGCTCATCATACACTGTGATTCGTCCAGCCTGTAAATTGATGCAAATCTTGCCATTTGTATTCCAGCCTAAAGTGGTAAATAAGGAAATTGTTGCAACCAGGCCCTGGTGCACCTCAGGGGAATAATGTTTTTAATTTTACAATAGGTATTAATGGATGATAAATTAAGCTCATTATTCTCCCCATATTCTCAATAAAAATAAAAAAACATCATTACTGTACACCTGTCTAGACAAGATGGTTTGTTTAAAAATCCTAATTCTCATGAAACATGTCAAAAAATTTTACAAATTTTTTTTAATTCATTGTGTAAATAAAATCTTAGTTTTCCCCTGATTTTGGGGTGAAATATGACCAATAAATGTACTTGTTTTTTTACCCTTAAGATTACCCTTATACTAATTTGTCATATTTGTATTTAATTCATGTAAAAACTGTTAATGCTGTGCCGTATTGCTCTGTTAATGTTAAATGCCCGTTGACACCAAGGAAGACAACTATAACCAGAGGTGGAAAGTAAGGAATTACATTTACTCGCGTTCATGCGAGGGGGGCTGAGGGCTGGGTTGGAAAATATGTGACGTCATTATGTTATGGCTGACGACAAAACATGACATTTCTCTGTACTGTATGTGTGTTGTAGCCATTAAATAAAACATATGTAGTTTCATATTTATGTTTAAATATTATAGGCTAATGTTATCTTTTTATTTAATCAATGTTGATTATGAAAGTGAGCATGCAGCTCTGAGAAAGATATGATACATGAGATGTGCTAGGAGTCACATGGAGTGGGTAAGACATGATTTTGACCACTTCATTGAGTTGTTTTGTAGAAAGACTCTTTTTAAAGACTTTCGTTTTGTATAAATTGTATCTAATAATAATTTTGATCAATGTTTTATCAACCAATTGCCTGTAAATAAGCAAATATTTAGCAGACAATGTAATAAGGCGCCGGCACATTGCACGTGAACTGGAAGGCGCCGAAACTCAGCTTGTGCCTCACAGATTTGAGAAATTAATAGGCTATCTTGAAATGTCTACTTTTAAACGAAACTATTCAAAACGAAAAGAAATAGGCTACTCTCTGATTATGTCAAATGTGCATTTCTCTCTGGCGTTCATGCGAGTCCGCATTGTCAACTTCATCTTTGCAGCGACACAGAAAACACAAGTTTATTAATAAACAATTAAATGTCTCCTTGCTATTTTTGACACATTAATAATCATTACTTTCGCCGGTTCTTTGTGGCAAGCTTTATGCATGCGGCTATATTAGGCTCCATAAACGCTCATCCTGTATATAGCCTATTTAAGTAATTCAATTAATATAAAAGGGGTGATGTGTCGAATAATGGCTAAAATGAACAACAACTAGTCGACTAGAAACAAACCAGTCAGGGGCAGCCCTTATTCCACATATTTCTGAACCAGCAGGCCTTTCTGGGTTGAGCGAGCGACCCTGAGCGTATATTCAGAAATGCGCTCTCCGCTCGTGCTCTGATCGGAACAAACTGAGCATGACAAATTCAAAAGGAGGAAACAGAACACCATCCCTCCGTGCGGATTAAGGTATCCCGCTTATATTTAGATGCAGAGGCAATCCCAGAATCCAGTCATGTAATTAAATTTACAGTATTTAACGCAGAAGTCTCATAAAAGATGGATAAATAAATCGAAAGTAGAGCTGTGCAATAAATCAAACTGCGACCTGGTCTATGAATATTAAAGCGCAAAAAGACTGCTATATAAATATATAAACAGCTTGATCTGAGTGTGTCTGTGGGAATGAGCTGCGCCGCGTCTTACATACAATACGAGGACATGAACACATGAACATCTCCAGAACTGCTCTCAGAGAACGCCCGATGAGCATTTACATCATTTTATTTGCGAAAAACCATTATCAAATACACTCTGGAACAGGTCTTCACTACAACTTCACTACATTTAACTAGGAGAAATTATAAAAGAAATACATTACTATTGTAGGCCTACAATAGCAAACACTTCTCAGAATAATAACAACAATAATAAGAAGACAATTTATTTAAATATTATTTAAGGAATATTTTTTGTCCCCGATTTCATTTAGTAAATCTGTTTTGCAGCACTTCCCAACAAAAATAAAAGGATAAATGTTTAAATTTGCATTTGATTACCACTGTTTTTGATAATATAGTTTTTATTTAAAATGAAAAAAATAGTTTTCTGAATAAAATACATTTCGTAGAACTCTATTATTCTTAAACATTTTAATAAATTATTAATGTTAAAAATAAGTCGTTAATCTAATTCATTATCAATTACTGAATTATGTTGGTAAGTTTTATTGAAATTTTAATACAAGCATTTGTTCAACCAAAAAACCTGTTTTTAGTCATTTAACTGTCATTTTATATGATGATGATGATAATAATAATAATAATTATTATTATTATTAAATTATGGTTATTATTCTGTTTAATTATTTATTTAATAATTGATTAATACTGTAAATCATGATCATTTCTGAGATGGTTATCATACTGTGAAAATCTACAGCCCGGGAGAGTCCCCCACACACGTAGGAAAAATCAGACGAACATACGGATTCCACTTAAGTCTAAAGCACAATTTATGCGAGTAATGCGACGCACTGCTGATATTTACGCTATGCCATGACGCACTACGCTACTTCAACGTCATAAGTTGTGCTTTAGACGCAAGAAGAATGTCATACACACCTAGGATGACTTGAGGGTGAATAAATCATAGGCTAATTGTCATTTTTGAGTGAACTATCCCTTTAATATCGTAAACTGTAATATTTTCTGAGACATTATCATACTGTGAAAATCTCATACATTACAACCCTACACGGGAGAAGCCGCCGCTCCAGTTAAAAAAGTAACTCAGTAACTTTGAGTACATTTTAAATGAGCTACTTTTTAGACCTCTAATTTGACATGTACTTAAGTAAAATTTAATTGAAGTAATAGTACTTTTACTTGAACAGAATATTTTAGTACTCTTTCCACCTCTGACTATAACTATAACCATGACTGACCGACGGCCAGTGTGAAAACCACTCGGGACAGTTTTAAATCTTGAAAATTTAAACATTCCGGTGATTTTAATTCGGGTGAAACAATATCATGCGTTTGTGTGAATGCTAATAGTTATCATTACGGTTGTATTTCTTGGTGTGAATGGGCCTTGAAGTGAAAAATGAGAGTAAGGTCTTATAAATACAAAGGGAAGAAAGAAAGAGAAAAATTATATAAATTAATCAGAAATACAGCCCAAGAAAGCAGTGTGAAATATTTTTAGTATGAAGTATTATTGGTTCAGCATTGTCTATTTTAACAAGAGTCAATATCTGTAATAAACTTCCTGATTGAGACACCCGTTCTGTCTGATTTGTGTCGCTGTACTCACGTGTCCTTGCGTGCTCGTAGGTGCTCGAAGGCCAGCAGGCCCCGGGAGTTGAGTGACAGGAGCACTTGAGGACCCTCAACGATGTCCAGGCGAAACGGCTGAGCACTTACGATGAGCCGCCGCTCGTTCCCACCCAGACACAACACCAGACTATTCTCATCCTGAGACACCACTGACAGCCTGAACACAGACACAAGACACTCCGCTGTTAGTCATGACCAGAACAACACCGCTCAATGACGACAATTCATATGATGGCGACAAGGGGGAAATTTATAATACGCAAAATGGATCCTTCTCTAGTCAGATAATAAAACACTCAGAAGCTTTTAGTGGTCTTAAAGTGGTTGACCGAGAACAACTGTTTTCTATTTGAATAGTTTAAAACATGAAATAGATTGGTCTAATATGCCGATTTGCTGCTCAGGAAACATTTCTTATTGAAAACAGTTGTGCTGCTTCCTATTTTTGTGGGAAAAGTGATACACAACAATTAAATTTTTTTTAATTGAAATTAATATTTTTATTCAACAAGGATGCATTCAATTGATTCAAGTGACAGTAAAGACTATAAAACTACAAGACTAAGACTACAATAATAGATTTATAAAAGATTACAAATTTTAAACGCCGTTCTTTTGAACTTTCTATTCATCAAATGCATCACAGGTTCCACAAAAAGCTGAAGCAGCTCAACGGCTTTAAACGTTGATAATAATCAGAAATGTGTCTTGAGCAGCAAATCAGAATGATTTCTGAAGGGTCATGTGACACTGAAGACTGGAGTAATTAAGCTGAATTACAAAAATACAAGAGATACACAAGTATAATAAAAACCAAGTAAACAGAAAAAAATACAGCAATTAATATTATAAAAGAATATACACTTTTTTTTCCTTTTTTTTTAAAATTGATTTGAAAAAAATTCTAAAACCTTTTCTGGCAAACTATTACCAATCAAGAATACCATTTTCTTTTGCAAATAGTCACATGTTTTATCTCTTTCAACGGCTCCCGATGTTCCCCGAGCGCCTCCATTGAGAAACACTAATGTATATACAGTAAAAGCCGTTCTGATGTTGTGAGTAGATTTGACTTACGGTTCGGTGAGAGGATCAGAGATGAGCACATCTGGAACCTCGTAACGGGGCTTAAGAGGTTTGAGTTCATTAATCTTCACCCGAGTCATGTTCCCCTGCAGTCTGTACAGCTCGAGCAACAAGCGGACCTACAAACAAACACAAGAGTCTCAATTCTCTCACACTTAGTATGGAGCACAACACTGACCACTAGGGCTAGCTAGACTTTATGGCCAAAAATATTATCGCCATTTTTTTTCCATATCATACGATAGTGATATTTATCATGATATTAATTTATCATTAATTGGGAAGGAAATGCTTTCCACACATTTTTATGACCTTGAGAATGAAATATAAACTTGTTTATTCAAAATTAAACTCCACAGAGTAGCTTTTCATTTAGAGGAATCCTTAAAAAGATGAAATCGAATCGAAAAATTTCCCACCCCAAGTTATTCATCTTATATAAATGACATGATATTTTCTGGATCTTTTCTCCATATCGTAACGTATATCTGTGAAATGGCTTCTCCAACGAGAAAACTATGTAAAGCATTGTCCTTTTCTATTTCTGTGATCTCACGCGAGTGACAGGCTGTTGGATTGATTATTGTCCCGCCCTCACACATCACTGCAATGGGCAGGAGACGTCAATGATGTTTACTAAAGATTATTAGGGAACATCCATTTAAAGAATAATAAATAGCAAAAAATAAAAATGGCCAATTGAGACTTTAACCCAAACAGCCAACACTGAGATGAAGTTGTCGGTTACAGTTCTGCTTTGGTCTATGTTGTGACCTTGTTGTTGTCATTGATGAGCTGCAGGGTGATCCTGGAGTCGCTCAGCTCCAGTGTGTCCAGCAGAGCTCTGTACGGAGACTGGCCGGGCTTCAGCTCCCTCTGACGCCTACAGACATACACAGAATAATAAACCTCAGACATGGGACATCTGTGCCTCATTCTGAATGTGGATATGGCAAAACATTGTATTGCATGAACATATTACTGCCAAAGCCTTTTCATCAAAGAATCAAAAAGGCTAATCATTAGCCATGTCATTTTTGCCTCAGGGGATTGACTGAAAATAAAGCTGCACGCAGCAATTAACGG
This sequence comes from Semotilus atromaculatus, assembly GCA_031834385.1. NCBI lineage: Eukaryota > Metazoa > Chordata > Actinopteri > Cypriniformes > Leuciscidae > Semotilus > Semotilus atromaculatus. Next base: position 3,574,383 of record JAULUF010000049.1, read on the forward strand.
GCTTCAAAAGCACATGCGTATTACGTTTTATTTAGCAAGCCTGTAACCGTCTAGATCAGCGATGGAAAAGATCATTTACAGCCAATACAGGTAATTTACCAAGGAAACATGGTTTTTGAAGCTTTTTAACAGTTATAGCACCACCTATGTCCTGATCTCCATTAAGGTTTGCATGCTTCTTTAGAATCAGTGTGCTTACCTAATTTGTGAAGTTAGACATAAATCAAAAAATTTCCATTACAAAAATTGAGACCTTTTCCTATAACTATTGACATTCAGACTCCGGAGAATCTTTTTGCACTGGTTTGGTTGTAATCGTGGTTTTTCAAAAAAAATGTTAGAGAGCAGATCAAATCCAAGACATGCGTTTTGTTTTGCGACATACGGTTTAGGAGTTATGAGCGATTATATACTTTTGATCGCTGTAGCGCCACCTCCAGGCCGATTCAGGTGAGCCTTGGTGACGTTGTAGACGGTCAGGGTACTACCATCCTTCAAAGTTTTCTACGACTCACAAAAAGGTAATTGCAACTTTTATCTCACAATTCGGACTTTTTTTCCCTCATAATTGCGACTTTATATCATGCAAATCAGGGGGTTTTTTTATCTCACAATTGCATGTTATAAACGCGCAATTCTGAGGAAAAAGTCTGTATTTTTTTCCCTTTGAATTGGACTTTAGAACTCGCAATTACGCGTTAATATCTCACAATTCTGAGAAAAGATGTCAGAATTGTGAGAGTGAGACAAATACTGACAACTTTAAAAAAAAAAAAAAATCTGTGGCGGAAACAAGCTTCCATACTTCTGAACCCCTATTGAATAAAGGATAGCTAACACCAGATATTATAGAACTCCTTTGTGTCAAAATTCATAACAGTGTGGAAGCAATATTGTCAAGTTTCATTTATCGTCTTCCTACAGGGGGCGCATGCTGGCTCAGTGAGTGAAATCTTCTATAGTGTGACGTGGTTTTTGTCTTAAAATTTGAGAGATGTCCAAACTAAAAAGTACAACTAGCCACGTGTATTAATTTCAAAGATCGGTAACAAATATGATAGCAAATGAAAAGGTCCTAAACGATTTTGTCAAACAATAATCACAAACCACTATGATTGGTCCATTCTGAACAGCGCTTAGAAAAGTAACACGCATCATATGAGAACACCGCACGAACATTTTCAGATATCCTCTGTTTCATGCTAATTCATCCCCCATATTCATCTTATATTTAGTGGACTCAAACTCACTTGCAGAAGGTGCTCTGGTCGCATGTTTTAAAGTTGCTGCGATCCACAGCCTGAACGCTCAGACACAACAGCAGAATCAGCACCAAACTGAAAGACAATACCATGAGTTCACAAAGGATAAAAAAAAAACAGTAACCTGTGCGGACACTGTTGCTAACGCTTATAAATTTTATTAAAATCAGACAAACCCTTTACTGTAGATTAAACGATGATTCATCACTGTACCATGGTACCACAACAGTAACGTTAGTCTTTTGTAAGGAAAGATTTTAGACATAGTGAGGAATAACTCACAAAGACTGTAAAGCGATTTCAAATCACTCGAAAAATAAAAGAACCATTTCAAATAGCAGCGTCTTTGATTTTATTTACACTTAATCCTATTACCCTGCCAGAGAAATACAATACCTGTCACAGGAAGCCGCCATCTTGCCTCCGTGTGAACTTTGCCCTCCGCGCGCGTCCGTCCAGTCAGTTCGAATGTGTCGTGCACGTGGACTTTATCAGTAAGTCGATTTTGTAAATTCGGATTTTGACTGCACCAATCACGAATTTTTACTGGTTTTTTTTTTTATTGCAAATTTTATCAAGGCATTAACATTATTCCAGAAAGACTGAGCAAAAGGACACTCCCAAAACAAACGGCCTATATCGTTTCAGAAGAAACTTCACAAAAAGAGCAGGATGTATCAACGTTACTTCTAAATTTCTGCAAAAAAAGCTTGACAGGATAAAATCTGAAGAAAAAAAAATTTATTCGTGAAGAAATATTTCTTAGGGAGTGACCAGATAAACGACCACTTAATATCATCAAAAATGTTGTTCCAATAAGATATTATAAGGATGGAAAAGAGATAATAAGGTTAAACAATAAAGACCTAATTTTGTAATTGAACCAAACAAATAGAACCAATCACAGTGGATTCTGGTCTGGGACAAACAGAAATCATTGAGCCGCTATTATTGTTAAAAAGCATAAACATTTCCAAAGGGACTTGAAACCTAGATTAAATGATTTCCTAGATACTGTAAATTGTTATCTTTAAATAAAATCACAGTTAAATAAATTACCATCATTGCAAACATCTGGTTCACTAACATTACTCCATTACTGAACCAGTTTTCAAGAAACAATGATTTCCTTTAATGAAGAATATTACAGTTATTCCAAAGAAAAAAATAGTGTGGTGAGAATAACTGAAATATTATTCAAAAAAATTTAACTTAATTTGAGCGCAAACGTCACGCGCCCCCTATAGGATGACGGCGTCATTAGCTTGTGACGTTTTCCACTCGAGGCGTCAGATGATTGGATGTTTCCTTTCAACGCTGAGATGACGACACACACAGCTGGTATAAAACCACACGAGTGGCCATGTTTCTTTCTCTCTGTCTGCTGCATCTCTCGGGCAACATGTTCAATGGTATGTGAAATCTTGATTCGAGTTCTTATATCTTATTGATTAACTTTAGTGGTTTCATGACGCGTAGTATCTAAGATTATAGTGTTATGACGGTTATTTTGAATGACATACCTCCATTCTTGGCATGCTCGCGGTTTGTAGTACTCTTGTGTGTATGTATGGAGGGAGACTAGACCCAGTGCAATGTCTTCGGTACCAGCATGTTTCCCATCGGCTGGTTCTATCCTCAATCACTGGAACACGCTTTCGCTTTAATGCTAGCATTCAAGATGTTAAACTTTAGAACATTTTCCTGTCACTTCTAATTGTAAGTTCTTGTTCTTCACAGGCTCGTGCTTCTCCTCGTGGCTCCAGTGTTTGGGATCTACTGAAGTGCTCTTTATTATATCTACGGTCTGATAAATGGCATATATGATATATAGACGTTGAAATTTGACTTTATAATACTTATGAATTAGCTTTAGTAGTTTAGAAGTCTGCACAAACCTGACTTCTGCTTTTTATTTGCTGTAAGTACACCAAACCGCCTTGTTCTCTGTATTTTACTATAATATTTTCAGTAAAAGTTTATTTTTGTAAACTACACGTGTATTGGATTCATTCATTTTCAGTGACTGGTAGGCCTATGTCTATTTATTTGCAGTTGAATGGGTGGTTTACCTAAAATGACCAATTTTACTTTTTTCTTAAAGCTACACTGTAACTTTTTTTTAGTTTATTCTTAGCTAAAAACACTTAGTTCTTTCAAAAATATATGTGCTCATTAATGTATATTTAAAGTAATAAAGTATTCTCGTGAGTGTATAATATGCCATTGAAAATACATACGGGTAAAAAAAAAAAAATACATACGGGTGAGGGGTTCTAATGTCGGCCGCCATGTTGCCCCTCCATCTTGAAAGTACATTAGCCAAAGAGGGACATCAAGCTTCGCCTTTCGCGTTTTAACACTCAATGGCACCGTGTCGAGGAGGTCGAACTGGAAACCATGTTAATCTTGGACTACATTGGCCACCGTAGGAGTTAAAACGAAATCGGAATTGAGAGGAACAGAAACTAATATTCACTGGATGGTCATATACCTTTTCACCGCTAGATCGGGTAAAAATCACAGTGTAGCTTTAATTTGGTCCAAACCTGTATGAGCCTATTTCTTCTGTTGAAAACAAGCTATTTTGAAGAATTGTTGGTAACCAAACGATTTACTGTAGCCATTGACTTCCATAGTAGGAAAAAAAAATTTGGTTCGATTACCAACATTCTTTAAAATGTCGTGTTCCAACAAACTCGTGCAGCTTTAGATCAATTCTCACAATGGCAAGAATTGCCATTCTTGGGTGAACATCCTTAAGGCGCTGTTAAATGTCAATATTTGTAATCTGTGAGATTAACGTAACTTGTGTAGTATGCTAATTTACACTTTGAGGTTTGAGGGATTTAGTGTATAGCGGTCTTAATGTACCTGCCATACTTTGAACGGCATGTAGTTGCAATTTAAGCTTATAATTTATTAAGTCTCAAAGTTCATCATAAAAATGCTTTTAAAGTCTCATTCTTAACATGCTGCATTTTCTTTAAGCTATGGTTTTGTGTTTAGATAAGAATGTGAAGTGCAGGACCTTCAGTTGTCGGTAAGTTTGCAATGGGTTTTCAATGTAGTTTTGGTCATAAACATTGGTGCTTTGGAAATTAATATTTTTGACGACGCAGCAGAATTTCAGTCTGGCTTCTATTTTATTGTAGATTTTATAGTCTTATAAAAGCAACGTGTATTTCACGTTTGTGCCCCATAACTGAATGAGTTAAAAGAAATTCTTGCAATGATCTTGGTTCACAACACCCGTGTCTTATCTGTTAGTGTAGGCCTACACCATGTATAAACTGCATTTTGCTACACGCATGCATGGTGTAATTATGTGTCAGTCACTGTGGATCTATAATAAAGACTTAAAAGGCTGCTGTAAACTTTGTAGACTAATATTCAAGCATTGTTAAACCCAAATCCTGAACCGTTTGCAGTATTACAACTTTTGCTGTTGTCTTCTTGGAAAATGTCCCAGATTTACAAAGCTATGAGGACGTTCCATATATTTAAACGGATTTATGCTATTATTCTGAGAATAAAGGGTTCAATACGCCAAGAGTGCTTAACCAAAAAGCATTAATGATGTAGGCCTACATTTCATATGGGTTCTTTGTTCAATTAATATAGATAAGACATGCAGTGGTTGCATTTCTGTTGTAATAGTATTTTATTTTTCTCTTCATTCTAATTCATTTGAACATTTAAAAATGGAATGTATTTCAATTTCCAAAATATACAACTAAATCTGAGCATAAGCACAAGTGAATGTCATGATAAATGTGCAAAAAGGATAAATATGTACATCGGTTATTACAAATGACCATATACCCAGTACAGACCATGCAAAAGAAAAAAGGTGATATGATGGTGACATTTGTGAATATCTATTCTAGACATTGACGTTTTTGTAATTCCACTAGGAGGCACAGTTTTCACCTGTGGTTTTACATGTTTCTTATTAGCCTTTAACTGTATCACATCTAACTGACCAGGAAAAACATAAATATAAGTGACCATACGGTTTTTAAAGGCTAAATTTATTTGATCAAAAATAGTGAAAACAGATTTTTTTAAAATTTAAAATCAGTTTCTATGTGGATTGTTTTTTATAAAAAAATTAACAAATACATGTATATATATATATATATTAGGGCTGTCAAATGATTCCAAAATAAAATAAAAGTTTGTGTTTACATAAATGTGTGTGTACTGTGTATAATTATTTTATATAGATAAATACATACACATGCTTGTATATATTTAAGAAATATTTGCATGTATATACTATATATAGATTTATATATAATTTATATTATATATAAATATTTTATATATAAATAACACATTTTTCTTAAATATATAAATGCACGTGTGTGTACTTATATATACAAAATAATTTTACACAGTACAAACACATTTATTATGTAAACACAAACTTTTATTTTGGATGTGATTAATCGTGATTAATCATTTGACAGCCCTAATATATACAGTACTGTGCAAAAGTTTTAGATCGGTAAGATTTTTTATGTTTTTAAAAGAAGTCTCTTCTGCTCACCAAGGCTGTAATTATTTGATAAAAAATACAAAAAAAAACAGTAATATTGTGAAATATTATTACAATTTAAAACAGCGGTTTTCTATGTGAATATACAGTAAAGTGTAATTTATTCCTGTGATCAAAGCTGAATTTTCATCATCATTACTCCAGTCTTCAGTGTCACATGATCCTTCAGAAATCATTTGAATATGATGATTTGATGCTCAAGAAACATTTATGATTATTATCAGTGTTGAAAACAGTTTTTTACATTTTTATTTCATGATGCTTTGATGAATAGAAACTAAAAAAGAACAGCATTTATCTGAAATCTAAAGCTTTTGTAACATTAAACTCTACCCTTCAAAAGTTTGGGGTCAGTAAGAAATACAATTTTATTTTTGGGGGAAAGAAATATAATAAATCAATACTTTTATTCATCAAGGATGAGTTAAACTGATCAAAAGTTACAGTATAAAGACATTTATAATGTTAGAAAATATTCTATTTTAAATAAACCCTGTTCTTTTGAACTTTCTATTCATCAAATAATTTAGAAAAAAAATTTTTACACAAATGTTTTCAACATTGAAAATAATAATGAATGTTTTTTGAGCATCAAATCATCATATTAGAATTATTTCTGAAGGATCATGTGACACTGAAGACTGGAGTAATGATGATGATAAATTCAGCTTTGATCACAGGAATAAATGACACTTTACTGTATATTCACATAGAAAACAGCTGTTTTAAATTGTAATAATATTTCACAATATTACTTTTTTTTTTTTTTTTTTATCAAATAATTGCAGCCTTGGTGAGCAGAAGAGACTTCTTTTAAAAATAATAAAAAATCTTACCGATCTAAAACTTTTGCACAGTACTGCATATATTAGGGCTGTCAAATGATTCCAAAATAAAATAAAAGTTTGTGTTTACATAATAAATGTGTGTGTACTGTGTATAATTATTTTATATATATAAATACATACACATGCTTGTATATATTTAAGAAATATTTGCATGTATATACTATGTATAGATTTATATATAATTTATATTATATATAAATATTTAATATAGAAATAACAAATTTTTCTTAAATAGTATATAAATGCACGTGTGTATATATACAAAATAATTTTACACAGTCCAAACACATTTATTATGTAAACACAAACTTTTATTTTGGATGCGATTAATCGTGATTAATCATTTGACAGCCCTAATATAACTAACTGACATAGTCAGTTAGTTAAATTATTTAACCCCCATTGCATTGCAAATATGAAAAACTATTTAACAATAATAATGATGCTGATGATAAAATTAATTACGCCCTATAGGATAGTGAAATTGATGGATGAAGAGGAGACAGTGAGACGAACATTTTAATTTTAATTCTGCCGCCTCATCTGTGTTCTGAGGTGCAAGATCTCACTGTGAAACTAAATATATAACACCATATAATATGTTAGATGAACTTTCTCAGCACAGGTTTATTGGCAAAATGTATAGACTTTCAGCTGTTTGCAATGAACAAATCAAACAAAAGTCATTTAAATAGCTGAACACACCAAATGTGTCAAATGGTTTCATAAAATTTAACTGAAAATACAACTTTTAATGACTTCTGCAGTTTCAAAATGACTCAACCCCCTGAATAGAATCCCTGACAACAGCATGATTCTGCAAAACAGGTGTTGTCTCAAACACACCTGATGCAAATAATCAAGGGCTTCATTAGTTGCACCAGGTGTGCTTGAGCTAGAACACATGAAATATCTGAACTGGCTAGGTTTGTTGAGTGTCACGTTTGACTGCAAGTTAGAAATGAATATGGCAAAGTGTTATGTACGCTGTACGTATTAAGCGTTGCATATGGGTACATGTGGGTAGTCTTTTGTTCGGTTTGTGTGTGTTTCAGATGTTCATTGGATCCACAGCCTGTCAGTCTTCATGAAGGATGATGACGTCCCAGTTCACCCAGCCAATCACATTGCGCTGTCTTCCTCAAATACCCGTATCTCTTCCACGTCCCCAGCTTTCTTGCTCACTTTGCTTTTTTTTTGCTTGTTGTCACTGTTACAGTTAGAGTCCAATATTTTGTGTTTATCCTGATTGAACCATTTTTCTGGTAAGTCAGTGTGGTTTAGTTTGGGCGTCTTAATGCTGAAGACTTTTCTTTTCTACTTTTTTCTTTTGGTACACTCTTAAGAAAAATGGTTCTGGACAGTAGGCTACCAAATTAGGGTTCTTCGGCTTGTAACAATAGCAGAACCCTTTTTGGTGCTAAATATAACCCTTTTTATGAGGTTCCATGAAGAACCATGCTTTGAAAGTGCTAGAACCTTAATGGTGTTAGAAATAAAATTTTCAACAATGTTTATTTTCATTAATGTTAGTATCTTCATTAATATTACTATTATTACTATTTTTTTATTATAAATATTTATTATAAATATAAATTATTTATTAATATTGTTTTTGAGCCCTCTGTCTGCCTGGTCTTATATCTTGTTGCCTCTATTTTGGTTTTACTTTGTTTTTTTTGTTTTTTTTAACAGCATGTTGTGTCAATTAGGTACTTTTTTTATTGACATGGCAGATTGCAGCAAAAATTACAGTGCTCTAGCAACAGTTGATAGCTGAATACATTAATAAATAACAACACTGAACATAATAGATGCAATGAAGACCAAGTTCCAGTAAAATATCTTCACAATCCGCTATGATGTCTTTATGTCCTTCATTATGTGTGTGTTCTGAGTGGCAGTGTCTCTGTAGATGATGAGGTTATGATACGTGACAGCATCTGAAATACACAATTGATTTTAGAGTTACATTGTCTCTCTTCCAGTTGATTATGTAAAAACAATTATGTTCATGACAGCCAAAATTAGCAAAAATAGACAGAATGAGCCCTTTACCATGTTAAAAGGAAACAGTGATATAAAGTCATGGTAGGCTATAGCTTTAATTTTTGTTTTGTTTTTTTGACTGGGTATGTTTAGGCATAAAGTCATACTTAAAAAAAATCTATCAATATGGATCATAAATTCCATATCTCTGTTACTTCGTGGAGAAGAGAAGATGGGTATCCTAAAACTCAACAGAGCTCACTTACAAGCTCTGTTCAACTAAATAGAGAAAAAGATGATTGTTACTCAATTTTTTATGTTTAATATAATTAATTAATCATTTTTAGACATTTTACGAAAGAAACCATTTATCTGTTGAGAGTATGTTGACGGTATGTGTAGTAACTGTAGGCCTAGTTCATTACTGTATGAAGAGGCTTTGACAGGAACAGATTTGAAGAACAAAAAGGGCGGGAATAAAGAACCTTAAAATCAAACACAAAGAACCATTTCAGCATATAAAGGGTTATTCAGGACGATACGGCACTAAATAGAACTGTTATTAAGAACCGTCTTTTTTAGAGTTAGTTTAGCTGAATTAACCAAGTTAGCTTTGTTTTGTTTAATTTATATATTTTGGCATCTCTCGAGCTGGCCTTCCCACCTTGTTTTTGCTGTTGTTATTTGTGGGGGGTTTTCCCCCTCATTGTCTGTGTAAATATTGTAAATATTATTTTCTCTTCATCTTTTCCCTTTTGGCACTGTACAATAAACACTTTGTTTTGAGCGGAGTTTTGATTTGATCCTTTTTCTTTTATTGCCCTGACCTTCATATTGAGTTACACACACCTCTTTTTAAATGTTATACTCCCTTTAACCCCTAGCCAAACATACAAAAAAAAATCTAAGGGACGTAACACTAAGTCAAAAGAATGGTCCAAAAAGTTAAGAGAAGATATCATTGCCCTTCACAAACGAGGAACAGGATACATAGCGAAGGCACTAACTGTTCCTAGAGACACTGTTGGAAGTTCAAAGTTAAAGGAACAGTGGTTACACCACCCGTACGGGGCAGAAAATGGTGATATCAGCGGCTGCAACCAGATTTCTGAGAGGGCAGGTTCAGAAAAACACTTGAGTGACTGCAAAAGACATGCAGCAAGACTTGGCAACAGGCACTGGTTTCAGCTGCACAGTAGGTGCGTACTAAACACATGTGGTTTCCATGTTAGAACTCCATGACGTACACCATACTGACCCAAAAGCACAAGAAAAGTTTACTCCAATTTGCTCAAAATCATATATAAGCCACAGAAGTTTTCGGGATTCTGTTCTGTGGGGCGATGAAACAAAACTGGAACTTTTCGGCCCTATGGATCAGCGTTATGTCTGGAGGAAGAAGAATGAAGCATATGCTGAAAATAACACTGTCTACAGTTAAGCATGGTTGTTTAATGGATTCATTTTTGTATATCAGCAAATCCTTGGAGAAAACATCATGTCGTCAGTGAGGAAGCTGAAGCTTGGGCATCAATGGACCTTCCAACAGAACAATGGTCCCAAGCATACCTCAAATTCCACCAAGGCTTGGTTTCAGAAGAAGACCTGGAAGATTCTACTGTGACCATCACCTGACATGAAATAGAAAATCTCTGGTGGGATTTGAAGAAGGTGGTTGCAGCACGCAAACCCAAGAATATTATTGAACTGGAGGCCATTGCTCATGAGGAATGCGCTAAGATTCCTCAGAAACGCTGCCAGGAGCTGCTGTCTGATTATACATCTCGTTTGCAGCCGGTCATAACAGCAAAAGGGTGTTCAACTACTAAAGATGCTTGCAATGAAGGGGTTGAATAATTTTGAGACTGCAAAAGTCACCACTTGAAACATGTTGTTTTGAGCTATTAATTACTTTTGTTTGATTTGTTCATTGCAAACAGCTGAAAGTCTGTAGGCTACATGTTGCCTATATAGCTAACTCCATAGACATATATATATATATATATATATATATATATATATATATAGCCTATATATATATATATATATATATATGTATATTCAAATAGAAACTGGTTTTAAATAAAAAAAAATTCAAATGGAAACAGTGATTTAAAATTTTTCAGTTTTTACTCTATTTTTTATCAAATAAATTAAGACTTTTAAAAAAACCTAATTTATTCCTGTGATGTAAAGCTGAATAATTCTAATATGCTGATTTGCCGCTCAAGAAACATTTCTGATTATTATCAATGTTGAAAACAGTTGCTATTTTTGTAAACCGGAATACCATTAAAAAGTTGATCAAATTGATCAAAATTGACATTAAAGACATTTAAAATGCTACCAAAGATTTATATTACAAACAAATGCTGTTCTTTTGAACTTCCGTTTCATCAAACTGTTTCAACATTGATCATAATAATAAATGTTTCAAATAATCATTATTAGAATGATTTCTGAAGGATCACGTGACACTAAAGAAGCCACTAATGAGGCTGAAAATTAGATTACATTTAATACATTCAAATAGCAGTTCTTTAATTTGTAGGCTAATCACAACAACATTACTGTTTTACTTTTTAATCATGCAGCCTTAGAGGCTTCTTTCACACAAAAACAATGTATTAGGCTTTATATAGAGTTTTTATAGGCTATAGGCTATTTATTTTTGGGAAACAAGTCGTTATTTATTTATTGCGCAACTATTTATTGCCGTTTGAACTGTTTCCCAAAAGGCGTGAAGCGTGGGAAAGACATCTGACCTTCATTCCCTGGCCACAATAAGGTTTATTGTGTAAAAAAATTCACGCTTCTGGTTCAAACGGATGGAAATGCGCGTGCCAGTCGTTGAGTCGTGTGGGCTTCACACTTGCGAGACAAAATCCTGAGCCCAAGACGTGTTAAACCAGGTTCACGTCTGCCTTTTGTCCAGTCATTAGCATCTCTTAGATGTCTAGGAGTCTTTCCCAGCTTTTAAACACCAGTTTAGTAGAATAAACGAGCACAAGAGCGGAAAAGAAGAGTTTTAATCCTCAATTTCTCTTTGCATAGCCTATAAGAAGTGTTCTTCTCAGTAGACATTATGTTCGTGCATATTTTTTTAAAACGCACAACAATAGTCCATTTGATACATTTGTGATTTGAGACAAACTGTAGCCCATAACTAGTGTAAACAATTATCCAAAATCGTGGGCCAGACTGTGCACACACACACACACACACACACTTAATACAGCAAGTCAATGGGCTACTCTCTTTGTTTATGCGGATGTCTCCGTCAAGGTGTCAAGGCACGTGGCGCCTTTTCACACTGTTTTTTCATGATCTGAGCAGACAAACGAGCAGAGGAAGCAGAGGTGTGTGAACAGAAGTCTCGTGGAAGTGTGCCAGATATTCCTCAAACATTCACAATGTGTCGCGCATTTCAAAGGCTTTGATGATCAAAGTGGACTTTAAATGTCCGACGCGTGCAGAAAGCGTTCATTACAGTTGCTCATGACATCAACAATTAATATTGTTTAGAAGAAAAAAACAACTGATTCATTTTAAAATTTTAATGATGGAATGTATTTGCTTCAATCTCCAAAATACACACCTATAAATCTGAGCATAAAATGGAATGTCATCATGAATAAATAAATGTGCAAAATAGATAAATACATACATCAGTTATGTATTACAAATGATCATACACCCAGTACAGATCATGCAAAGAAAAAAAAAATCTGAGTAAAAAATATATTGCCATGTTTATCATACACTATTTACACATTTTACATTTCCAATGAGATGTCAGATGACAAAATCATTACACAACATTTTATTTTTTGGGAATAAACATGTCTCTCTGCAGCCTATTTTAGAAGAGATGAACCATGTCTGATTATTACACAAGCCCGCTGTTATTGAGTCCATGTCTCAGCCGTGATCTCTCTCAAGGCCAGGGTCTCCAGACCGTCTGACTGACCGCTGCTTGTTGCAGAGAGTCGGGCCGGCCCGTCGCATGCTGTGTGTTTGAGGCTGTGCTTCTGGATGGAAACCTGTTAGAGTCTGGCACAATGTTCCTGCAAGCGGATGGAAGTCCTTGTTTGCAAACAGAGTTCTGCTGCTGTGTCTGTGATTCTGGAGCGTGTGTTCTGGAGGAGTTCTGGAGTCTGACAGGCGGTCTGATGCTGGTTGACATGCAGGGCCGAGTCAGACGGAGACACATTGTCTCTGACACAGAAGCTTCCAGTCCTCGGGAATCACCTTCATCTGACAGGAAACGGGCCGCTTTCTGAAGACATGAAGAAAAGCCGTCCACAAACTGATGTTTCTCTCCTCCTTCCACATCCTCTGCTTTCTTGTCCTGAGCGACAGAGTTTTGCAGAAACAGGACGGTGTATTCCAGGATCTCTGCTTTCTCTAGTCTTCTTTGAGAAGGACTCTGAAAATGGAAGAGGAGAATTTAGACCAAGCAAACACAGACTTGATAGAGAACTTTTATCATAGGCAAATAAAGGTTCTATATTGACATTGATGGTGCCATAAAGAAGCTTTAACATTCATGGAATCTTTCCATTGCACAAAAGGTTCTTTACAGTGGAAACATTTTTATTTTAAGAACTGTTTACTGAAAATGGTATATGGCATTGCAGTGAAAACTCATTTTTGGAAGCTTTATTATTAAGAGTGTATAAGCTTATTATGTTGAGAGATGAAAAAGCATGCTGTTCTTACATTGTGCTCAGGGCCTTGCAGAAGAAGAGTTCTCAGGTTCTCCAGACTCCGATTCATTCTTTCTCTTCTCCTTCTTTCTACCTGAGGCTTCAACAGCTGCAGAAAACATTAAGACTAGTGTCAGTGGACAGGTCGGGGTTTACACGCGTATGCCAGGCTGCAATGTTGAGATTCATGCACAAAAATATTTACCTTTCTGTCCATTTTAAGGGTCTCAGTCTCTCCAAGGATTTTCATTGCACGAGTGCTCCAAACAATGGTTTATCTCAGCGATGATCTAGTAAAGATCCGAGTTCTCTTCTGTGAGGTATGCTGGGTAAAGATTTCTCCTCGAGCGCGCAGACAGTGAGATGCAGGTCTGAAACTGAGCTCAGGTATTTATAGGCTTCCAGGCGCGTGGCCACAGACCACGCCCACTATCTGTCACACAACCTGAACGCGCAATGCTCTCGTGCAGTTTGTTCCCAGCTAAAAACAAAACCTATATAGGCTATAATATTAAAGGTTATTGTAATGTTGAAGATCATACATATAAGCTATAGCCGTTTAATATTAATCACGGACATGGCGAAAGCATTAGTCATTAGTCGAAAGCATTAGAGTAGGCTATTCTGGGTAGCCTAGGGTGTTGTCTTACTATTTATTACAAATAGCTACTTATTTTTTTTTTTACCTATTACTGTAGTTAGCTAACATATAATCTCCACTTGATTGGTTGAAGACATTCAGGACGATTTTAGATGAAAAGCACTGATGGCACACGCTCACTGACACCTAGACTTCCGTGGGCACGTGCGCGCATGAGAAAAAACGCTCAGGAAATATACATATCAATAGCCCTGCACGCGCCGCTGGTGACACACGCGCCATTATAATAATAAAAAGAAAAGAGCTCTCTTTTAATGTTAAGAGTCTTAGTTCCACTGTTGGAAACATGCCGCAATGCTTCGGCTTGGTTTCGAATTTTGCATATTTTTAACGTTTTCGCATAATTGTAGGCCTACCAAAAACAAAAATACAACTGCAATCTTTAAGCCTGCATGCGTTGCAGTGATGTTATGAACAAGCGACCCCAAAGATGCAAAAACAGCAGAAACAACTACATTATAAACAATTCTTAAATATGAAATGCATGATCAGAATGTTCATATAATTATTTGAATAGCATAAGGCTGCAGTTATGTTAGTTCCTTATCGACAGGATTGCGCTTATTGGTCATGAATAATTACGCCTTGTTTGAACTTCATTTAAAGTCGCAATTATCCATTTTATAAAAAATAAACAAATTACATTTAGCAAGAATAGCTTTAGGCTATAAAGAAACAGGGGGACTGCTGTGCGTAATAATAAATGAGCGCGTGCCAATCCACGCTTTGTGGATTTGTTTTGCTCAAAAAAGGCACAAAGTCGCTGAAGCCTAACCATCTGGGTACAATAAAATTGGTAAAAAATCTTCAGGGGGGAGCAGGGTGACGTGTGTTCACACCTCTTTATAATTCGGTAGGGCGCGTGCCGCGTGCCAACTTCACGCCTGTGAACAATGCGCGCGCGTGGACTGTCATCCACGTGTGCATATGAAAGCGCGCGTGTGGATTATTCATTGCTCTGAAATCACTATGTTAATAGACTCTTGTTCATTAATGTTCTGAAGATAGCATACATCCTTTCTTAGCGCAAAAAGTAATCAAAGCTTTAAAGGTCGAGCTATAACGTTACATCTGTAATACGAAGACAGCACGTGTCTAGTTCCTGTGGAAATACGACTGTGTGTTCACTGGATAGGCTACGCTTCGCTAAAATATGCCTAAAGATACATGAAAGATAGAGAGGAATTTGCCAAATGTGATTAGTGCTTTATCTCCACCGCTACTATCAAGGTAGCAGAAAGTTCCTGACCTGATGTACCGCAGTTCATATCGTGAATGTCATAACACGCATGGAAGTGATAAAAATGGAGACTATATGTGAACGCAGGCTGTTATAATGTTTATCGAAGAGTAGCGTGGGAACGTCTCTGTCCAGTGATAGCTAAAATCCCGACAGGTAATAAAACAGGACTGAGGTGTGAGTCCATGTTCCTAGGAGAGGTGTAAGTTGTCCGTGTTACTGCGAGAGCGTGGCTAAAACGCGTTCCCATCATAACACTCTTCAAACGATTGCCTGTTGGCGAATTTTAAATATTTAGCCTACACAATTTCGTGGCCTTTGTGCAAGTTTATTATTCTCAATATAGGCGACTGCTGTGCATATTGTGGGTTTCTGCTTTTGGTACAGCCTGTTTGGAAAAAAATTATCTCGCTGTACAAGTTCTTGGGGTTCAAGAGTGGCCACTATTGACGCAAGCAAACCGACCCGAAATGACTCAAACGAAATCTGTATCTGTAGTGAAACGGCTATTTTTAATAGGCCTAAGCTTTTCTGCCTTACAGCGTGAAAATGAATAATTTCGCACTGTTGTTTACCGTTCTATTATTTTTGCTCAATATCTATTAAAACAATAGGTAGGCATGCGTATAGACCAATAGTATGCTAATATCCCCAGAGACCGTCTGGTCTCACCTGCGCCTTTTCATTCTTATGCGCACCAACACATCAACATCAACGCGCTTTAATGGCCCTGCGCGTGCCAGTTGCTTTAATCTCGGCCTTTTGAGTGCAAATGTCTAATGGGTGTCGCTAAGTAAAGTAAGAATAAATGCAGGCAGGACATTTTTTTAAAAGTCTCGACAGTAAGCATATAGACATGCAGTCTTTAAAAAATAATTTCATCCCAATAACTTCTGGCTATACACAAGATCACATTAACTTAATAGCCTGATGGAAGGCAATCTATAAACGACAAACATTGCCAAGGTGAAGGAAGTGAAGAGTGTGTGTGAACGCAGACTGCTCTGTGTTCTCGTGTTTATTGGAGAGAAGCGTGGGAACCGTCTCTGCGCTCGGCTAATAATGTACAAATTCTGACAGGTAATAAAAAAGAGCTGAGGTGTGTAAGCTGTGCGTGTTACTCGGAGAGAGTGCTTAATAGCTGGTTCCCATCATAACACTCTTCCTATTCTCTGTAGGGTATTGTCGAGATTTAAATGTTTACACAAGCGCGCAAAATAAAACTTAAAAAAAAAATCCCATGACAGAAAAGCTTGATGTTGTCTTTTACAACAACAAATTATAGCGTTAACCTATGTTGTTGTTGTTCCAAATAATTAAAAAAAAAAGTTAATAGTTTATAATTTTGTGAAACTCAAACCAACAAGTTTGACAACAAACCCGACCATGGGTTCGCTCGCGCACTTCATTACAGTCCAGGCGAGCATGGCAAGTTTGCACTGCACAAAAGAAAAAAACAAACAAGAAGTCATAATTATGTCATACTAAGTCATAATTATGAGAAGAAAATTAGAAATTATGACATAATGTCATATGAGATTAAAAAAAAGAGTTATACTTGTGAGATTAAAATTCGACAAGTAATTTTTGAAAACTAGGCTATGGATCAAATTGAATATCTCTTCTTGCTTAGTGGAGAAGAGAAGATAAATATCATTAACTGGTCTCACTTATACCTTTTGTTAAAAAAATTAAAAGAACATGGTTATAAGGGACCAGTTTCCAGTTTAAAGGTTTATATTTAGCATAATTGAGAATAGCACTTGCTCAGATTAAAATTCGATAATAAAATTCAATAAAAAGACACAATTTCTACTTTTCATCACATTATTTCATTTTATTATTAAATGGGCGTCCATACTAAACAGACTGGTGGCGCAATTTATAAATCTATATGTATAATTCTACACCAGCAGGGGGCGAAGGCAACGGTCGTTTGTCCAGGTTCATCGACACACACGTTTGGTGTTAACAAAATGTGTCAACGGACCCATAAGAATAGAAGCACGCAGAGAAGGACATGTGCCCTGTTTTAATACAGTTTCCCACGGGAACTGTTGCGTAGCACTCAGTAAAACCAGGCCTGAAATTATAACATAAGGGGGAAAGGTATATAACTAAAATAGGCTATTCATAGTAGCCTAAATCTTTTTTTGATATTTCTAAAAGTATCTTTACACATAACCTACACACATGTAACCACACAGTATAAAAAACACTTCATTGCTATCAGTGTTTTCTGTGTCTTTCCATCAAGACTATTCAGATAAAACATGAACCAAACTTCAAATACTATATAAACATACAGTCACTGCTTTTTTGTGTGTTGGAGGGTTCTTTATTGCTTTTTTGTTGTTGTTGAAAAAAAGAAAGACTGGTTTTCTGGGGCTCAACCACTCAACTTCACACTCTCAGCACGTGCTATTCTTAATATATGCTAAATATAAACCTTTAAACTGGTAACTGGTCCCTTATTTTACCCATTTTCTTTTCATTTCTTTCAACAAAAGGAATAAGTGAGACCAGTTAAGGATATTTATCTCATCTTCTCCACTAAGCAAGAAGAGATATTCAATTTGATGCATAGTTTTCAAATATTACTTTGGTTTAAGCATATCATGTCATATCACATTTTCCTTTTAACATTGTGAAGGGCTCATATACTATCCATTTATAATGGCATCTTTTGTGAACATACGTTCTTTTACACCTGCGGAGATAAACTGCCAATCAATTACATCAAAATACACCCATAATAATAGACTATATGAAGATATCATACAACCCCATCGCCAGAAAAGTTGGGACATTTTGTAAAATACAATAATTCTCTTGAACCTTTATTTAACTGACAAACGCATAAAGAAAATATTTCCAATATTTTCACTGACCAATTTCATTGCATTTTCGTGAGCTTAGAATTATAAGGTTCTATCTCCGTTTAGGGTAGTTCTGAGATATTGAGCATCAAAGTTTTTACATCCCAGCTGGCAGAACTGTTGGAACCTTTTTATTTTATTAATAACTACTAACAAAATATTTGTTTTTACAAAAATAACACAGGCATTAATAAACACCTAATGGATCAGATTATGTAAAAAACTCAATTTCGACCAAAAGTGGAGATAGAACCTTATAAATTTAAGCTCACGTTTTGTAAATATAAACACATTTTGAATGAAAAATAAAAGTGAAAAGATTATAGAATGTCCAAGTTAACATGTTTTTTAACAGTTCGATGAGCAGGTGAACTGGTGAGAGTGTCACTGAGTGTAAAAGGAGATTCTCAGTCTTTGCATGCAAAGGTCATCATGGCTCACTACTACCCAGTGCCAAATATCATGCGAGAATTGTGTGCTTGACAGCAGTCCAGATCTGTCTCTTACTGAAAATCAATTCTCATGAAAAGGAGAATCGGTCAGTGACGACCACAGACTGTTTATCAGACAAGATTGGGCAAAAATTCCTCTTTGCAAAACTTCAACAATTATACATCCTCATTTCCCAAACGATTAAACAGTGTAATTAAAAGGAAAGGTGACGTGACACATGCAGTGTTGAAGCCATCAAAATCAAAATATGCTTATATACAAAATGCAATTACGTTGGTCATTATAAAACTACTTATACTTTTACACAAAAGTTTGTTTTTTATACTTTTGTCAAATAAATAAAGGTTAAAGAGAATTAACAAATGACAGATTCTTGATTTAATGCATTTTATAATATGTTCCAACTTTTCAGGAAATGGGGTCTTATTTAATCAGATTAATATTCAGCTTTTACTTATTATAGAATGTTCTTTAAAGCGCTATTAAAACGTTCAACTCATTTAAAAGGTTTACTGGTGCTGCTTACAATCCGTAGAACCCTAACCTGGAACTTGTTCAAACCATTTTTATTAAAAAAATTTGTTTACCATTTGATTAATTTTTTTTATTGATTATTTGAAATTATTTTTAAGCAGGCTCAGACTCTATATGGAAAAGTGAAAGACTACATACTGCATTCAACATAATAAGAAAAGTGCAGGATAAAGTTCCAGGCATTATGATTAAATAGGCCTATATTTAATTTGCCCCGGTTTCAAGATTTCAGTCTCAGACTAAATGCATGTTTGAGCTTTTTTTTAATTTATTTATTTTTTAAAAGCTGATTAATCTTAAAATACTGTATGTCAGTTCCATTGTTCTGTCTCAATATGCACACCAGTAATGTTTTTTTCTTCCAAGGTACGTTTATAAAAGCTACTTAAATGTCATAATTGAACCCAATCCTTGCTTAATCTAAGACCTGTCTGTGAAATCAGGCCTTTTTTACTTTGTGTGTACTGTAACTTATAACATATAAAAAAGCAAAAACTGCTATAGAGGTTTTAAGTTATTTAGAAAGAACTCAGAAAGCAACATATAATTTCAATTTACCTTTTACTTATTTGCAAGTGTAATAAGATGACTAGCACCAAACCACTTAAGCCATCTTGCAGCACACTTGGCCAGATGATCTAAATGCATGAAAAATCTCTTTCGGGGGGGGGGAGAAGATGAGCCAGTGTATCCTGGCAACTGTACACTTTTATTTTCATGTGACCTTGTATTTTGAACCCACCCATCCTTTCGGGCAGACTGTGAAAAGGAGAAGCACATGGGAGGAGGGGAAGGCACCCAGTTACTTTAACAAAATAAAAAAAGTCAAATGTGAGCTTAACAGATTTATCCAGGTCTAAAATATTTAGCAACATATAAAACCATGCAAATTATTTAGCTAAATATTTTAGCCTGAATTGGTAAGCTAGACACATCTCTCCCCCTACACATCTTTTATTTACTGATTCTGATTCTCATGAAAGTGCGTATCTATAGCACGAATTATTTTTGATTTTTTTTTGCTTACATACGATACGCAGTTTACGCGTGCATATGATACTCACAGTCTTTATGGCGCGTAATACGCACGCACTCCACACCACTAATCACCCAAGGGGTTTACAGTGATAAACAAAAATAAAACTATTTTTGGCGTATGAATGGCACGAGAAATACAATTCGTGCTATAGATAAGCACTCAAGACTCAAGATCGTTGGATTAATCCCTGAGACTGAGCATCAACAAACAATTGCCATAATCATTTATTTAATAAAATCCATACATTTTTATGTTTAGGCCATTTTGGTGAACCCAACTTCTCAACTCCTGGATGCAGGCGAAATTTCGACCAAGTTTAACACATGTAAATCTGGCGGTTAAGATGTAGCCTATCCCACATTAAAAAAAAAATTTCCAGACCTTTCAGTCGCGTTTAGCCTACTGTGTGTGTGTTCGAGGCGCGTGCTTACACATGCTGGAAAGCGTGTCTAAATCACACCTCAGTGCAACAGGCGCTCGAGTGCCGAATGTTTCCACGTGCCCATCTGCTCTGTCCTCCAGCAGTGCTAACTTTTACATTTGACTAATTGCTCGACGGTCGGTCATCAGACAGCAGGGGTGCATATCAGTAACCAACAGTTGAATCCCAATGGTTTTGCACTGAACAAGATGATTCTACTAAATTACTCAAACACTTTGCATCTTCCTTACAAAGCAACTTCAACGTCCGATTTCCGTAAAAAGAACATTCGAGGCGACCTGAGAAAGTTTCACATAGGATTTCCTCATCTTGGACCCTTGGCATTCAAACTGCAGTAGCTTAGACATTTTCTTTGGTCAATGTTGAGTTTTGTCACTCAAACATTATCGATTGGTGTTAGTTTATGATCAGTTGCAAGATTTAGTTTATGATCAATTGCAAGATTTAGTTTATGATCAAATTTGCATTGCAATAAAAAGCGCGCAACCGTTTGTCCATAGACCTCACGCCATATTCACTGTTAAAGAGACGTGTTAAAAGAATCATAATGCTAATGGAATTATGAGCAAGGTGTGTATGATGCCACCACTTTACTTGACTAAACAGTAAACTTTCCCACGGGATTTTCCATAAGGTTAGACTTAGACATGAGGCATGGGGTCAAAAAGTGAAGCTGCACACGCAGTTAAATCATTTTAGTGACCTGTCAATTTAGGAAGAGCTCGCAACATATCCCTTTGACGTTAGCCTATACTTTTCATTGGTGCGCCTGAATGAAAACCAAGTTGCGTTTATTGTGTAGACTTTCGAATTATGAATAATTGTTTCTTTGTTTTAAATTACACGCTCTCTGGAAAAGCAGAAACTCACATAGGTTATTGGCATGAGCTAAAGATGGCATTTAAAAGTTGTGCTTGAACATATTTCTACTTGTGCATTTCAAATCGCACAAGCTCAACTATTTGTTTCGTAGCCTATATTTTTACTCGTTTTCTGCAGATCGACATGAGCGCCGAGAGTTGGCCCGCTTCAGGTGCGAGGGCCATTAATGCACGAAGATGTTGAGCATAATGAAATTCTAAACGCCTCTGAAAGGTTGAGTATTCTAGTCTGGCGCTGTTAGTGTGAGTGTGTTCGTTTTTACACATGTTTAGTGCCATAATATTCTGTTCCCACGAGAAAAACTGAAGTCTCCCATCGCACTTACACGGCTTTGGTTTTACGAAAATCTTCTTGAAAACAAAACATTTTAGTGAGAAATTAATCAAAGACCAACATTAATACTGAACAAAACATGTGTATTATATAATTTGAAGCTAGAAAATAGTAGACAGCTTAGCGTGAATTATAGCCTATTAATATATAGCCTACGCGAGTTTTCATAATAAAAGACACTTTTGTTTTTGAACATTTAGGCTAAACATTAAATTGTTATGGAGGAAAAAAGGTAAGTTTGGTTTTGGATGGTCAGAGGTCGTGAACTTTAGCGGGAGGAGCGTGTAGGTAAATTGAGTGTCAAGAAGATTGTGTTGAAAAACTGCAATTTGGCTCTGTATTGACTTATTGGTGCAATAAAATGAACAAACTAGTCCATAAAAGCATAAGCGTTCTATTATTATTGGTTATTCTAAGCAAACTTCTAATGGCATTTAAGATATGCAGTTTTCATTATGCGTTTATTCACATTATTGTTATATTCAGGCTATTCGTAAAACTATGTGCAAGTGATGGGAAACTTCAGTTTTTCTCGCTTAATATCTGCTGTTACAATTGTTCTTTGATTTAACCTAATCGATTTATAGTTTCTTATCTTGGAATATATTAAAAGGGTAATTGATAACAGCAGAACGCCATAAGGAGGGCACGACCATACGGTCACGCGTCATTGACACCTCATCACCACCAATGAGAAGCCAGCATCCCCAATAAAGGCCAAGGTTCGCGAGGGCTTTTTTCACAGTAGAAGAATTTTCTCAAGCAACACAGAAAAACGGGAATATACGACTGCCGGTTTATTTCATAATCTTCAACAGAGCATGGTTACTCCAAAAATGGCAAGTCGACGACCAACCAAAAGAGTGAGTAGCCTATTTCTTTCTTATTTAATAATATAGTGAGGAGTTTTAGAATTGTGAAGTTTTCTTTTTTAAAATTAATTAAAAAAAAACATATTTTAAAAATACGTTTTAAATATAGCATTAGGCCTATGGCTAAATTAATTATGTATTCTTTGCTCCGTCTAGATCTTGAAACCGGTTATCGAGAAGAAACGGAGAGATCGGATAAACCAGCGTTTAGATGAGCTGCGAACGCTTCTGCTGGATAACACTCTAGACACGGTAAGTTTTCAATATTAACTCCCGTTTTGAATATTAACACGAGCACTAGAATGTTTCAACAACATAATGCGTTTACATTCACTTTTACAGCGACTTCAAAACCCCAAACTGGAGAAGGCTGAAATTCTGGAATTAACCGTTGAATACATTAGGACAAAAGCTGCGAGAATTAGTCAAGGTAAGATTTCTGTCTTTACTTTATTTATTGAACGGTAAACGTTTACCCATATTTTATGTTAAAACTGTTACTGACCTTATTTTTGTGTAGGCTACAGATCTAGATTAAAGGGATAGTTCACCCAAAAATTTAAATTCTGTCGTCATTTATGCACCCTCAAGTTGTTCCAAACTTGTATGGGTTTCTTTCTTGTGTTGAACACAAAATATATTTTCAAGAATGTTGGTAATCAAACAGCTGACTGCACCCATTGACAAAAAATACTTTGAAAGTCAATGTCAGTCAACTGCTATACCAACAGTATAGTGTTCAGCAGAGGAAAGAAATTCACACAAGTTTGGAACAACTTTAGGGTGAGTAAATGATGGCAGAATTTTCATTTTTGGGTGAACTATTCTTTTAAGTGCTGATTTTATATTTGAGTTTCCTCTGAGTGTGATTCTAATTGATTTTATGTCTCTGTCTTCTCCCCCTCCCCATTTATCTTCTCTTTCTCAATCATCTAACCCCAAAATAACTTACCTCACACTCTGACTTTCCATTCTGGCAATAAATAAACCAAAACCATTTTCTTCTTACTCCTAAATGTTCCTTTAACTTGCTTTAAATTCTCGATTTCTCAAACCTTCCTTTGAATGAACCTTTAAAAACAACCGTAAATCAAAATCTAATGTTGTTCTATCTCACCTAAACACTCTTAACCCCTTCCTCTTCTTGCTTTTGCACTTGCTTTTACCCCCTTTATTTTCCTCTCTTGCACACCTTTAACTCCACGTCTCAGGCGACTCTAACAAAGACCCAGACCCACACGATGCTAGCGCTCCGACTCTGCTCTCGTCGAGACCCCGTGTGCGTTTCGCTTCAGTCCCCGAGCCCATCAATGCCCAGACACAGATGCCTTCCAATCCAATCTACAAAGCTGGCTTTAAGGAGTGCGTCTCCCGCCTGGCCAGCTTCATCGACTGTGTGGATCCTTCTCAACGGGACGGCTTCGTTCAAGGCCTGTGTCACCACCTCGACTCCTACAGCAACACTCTTCCCCAAAGCAGAGTTCCCAGCAGCCAAGCTTCCCATCATCATCATCATCCATGGATCCCCAGTGCAGAGTTGACGTGCAGATCCGACGTCCCAATGAGAGCCAACGCTGAGCCCTTTTCCTACACCAATAGTTTGTATCCCACGTCTTTTATGCTCCACCACCCTCATCCCACAGGACAGCCCATAACACATCCCTACCTTTCCCCTCCATACTCCATCTCTCCCCCACCGTCTCCTTGTTATTCAAGCAGCTCTCCTCCTTTCTCCAGCTCTCCCACATACGTCTCAATACCCTGCCATTTCCCTTTCCCTCCCTCCATCTCACCACTCTCCAGCGACTCTTCTTCATCATCATCATCATCCTCTTTCAGTCTCCCAACCCCTGTAGTCCCAGGTCCTCATCTTCAGGTCTCTGTAGGATCCCCAACTCCAGTGCGACCCACTGGCTCCGTTCCCTCCAGCCAACCCCGGACTCTGAGACGAGCTCTGTTCCACAACCACACACACGCTCTGTGGAGACCCTGGTGAGCAGAACTCAAAACACTTCGAGACTTAAAGCTCATCGGTTCAACACGAGCAACATCTTCCCATCAGAGTTCCCTGGGCTTCACATGGAAGAGACTTCTTGGTCTCAGGAAAGCACATGTGAAGGTGAAGGTGAGAAACATGAGGAGCTCTGTGATGATCTCTGTGCGACGACTGTTCATGTGTGTGTGCTTCCCCATTCCCACTGTCACATTCCTTTGTTCTGCATACTATTTTCCTATCTAAAATTCTTTATTGTGTACAAATTGTGTAAATATATTTATTTTATCCCTATTGTACATTGTATAAATTAATTGTGCTTTTTTCACTTATTAAATCTATATAATTTTGTTAATTTGTACGACTCTTTATACACTATCTAATCACAAAAACATTCACTTTTTTTCTTGTCATAATGTCAGCAATAAATTTATGAACAAAGACACATTGCCATCCGCTGGTCAAAAACACTGTTCCCATGAGGTGAGCAGATTTCTGGGGGTCATTTATAGTGATCAAAATGCAAGTGAAATTTATTCCTTATCTATGAACTGAAAACCGGGATTTAATTTGTATGTTATGGGTTCCATATGGCTATTGTTATTATTTATGATGATTGCATGGTCAGACTGACCATAACTGGTTTCACCAAAAATCACCATGAAAACAGATTGAAACCGTATTCTATTATAATTTAGCAAAAACACATTGCAAAAATAAATGAGAACATGATACAGTATTTAACATATATTTTCAAAACATTTTCTAATTGTATTTAATGTGTTCACAAACTGTGAATATACTCTCTGACCTATAGTAATTACACTTTTTTTTAAATTTTTTTTTTAATGTTATTTTATGTTTGTGCTTTCTGTAAATGGACCCCCACCATCCCTAATAGAATTCTTTTTGCATTTTAGGCTCATGAGTACCAAGCATGTGCTTCAAATGTAATTTTTGCAAATCTAATTGTGTGTGTGTTTTTTTTTTTGTGTGTGTGCGCAAAACAACCCCACATACTATTCAGGCCCTGTTAGTGCATACAAACAGTATTACTTTAATTTAACATGAGTTAGTTTGTGACTGACTACCTTGAAACCAATATTTGTCTCTTTTGATAATTGATTATAACAGTGTTTGCTCAAGTCATTTCGAAAGTTCGTTATGGTTTGGAAATCTCTTTATTTACAGAGTTGTATAGAGGAATTTACTTTTTCTCTGACCTTTTAGATCAGTCAGCTCAGTTGCTAATGAATAAATAGACATTTTCTATTAAATATAGAATTTTATTCTGTGATAAAAGCATTCCCACAGATAAGTCATGTTGTCCCTTAAAGACCCCCTGTATATAGTGAAAATATATATTTTTTAATGTTTATGTGTCTTTGTGGCATTTTTTATATGCTTCGCTTTAATTTAATAAAGACCAACCATAAATTAATAAGATAACACCATGAGTATTACCTCCATAAAACTGCATTTAGTGAAAACACAGTTTGAAATCGCTGGTGTTTCTTACGTCACAAACTACCTTGTAACCAATCACGACAACTTTCAGGCTTTAGCATATCATTAACTATATGACTGCTCTGAAACAGTGGAGTCAAGAGAAAGCCAGGTTACCTCTGTGTATTTTTCTATTGATATGAAAAATCAGGTAGATTTAATAATATAGCCGGGGAATTATGAATACGATGTTATATTCAATTCTATGCCTTTCTCCTCTGACGTTCTTGTTCAAAGTGATTGTAAGGATGCTGATTTTAAGAAGGTCAAGCAAAAGGCTAATCATATTAATTACTGTTATGTGTCCGACGATGTAGAGAGCGATACATAAAATGCATTACCATTCTGATCGACTTGTAGATGATGAGTGAGTGAAGGCGGGGCTCATTTGCATATTCACGACTCTGTGTATACTAAATGAAGCAAGGAGTTACATTCAGCTTTAAGGCATGCATTCATTTTGATACAAAAAAGATATAATTATTGACTATTGAACCCGTACTTCATTTGGCCTAAATGGGGTGGACATTGACAGTAAAAGTAAAAAGTTCTTCATAATATTTATGTTAGTAGGCTAATTAGCTATACTTTATCAAAATGTATGGATACTGATTAAAATAGCTCATTTTGTGCTGATCAGCCAGAAAAAAAAATGCTACATCTTTTTTTTAATGTTACCATTCCAAAAAAATTCTGGGAAGATTTTTATTTCTTTGATGATTTTACCAAAGATGTTAATATATAGCCTATTTTGAATAAAAAATGTATCTGTTCATTTTATGTTGACTCTTATTATTTTATTTGGTAAATTTCATATTCATAAAAGTAAAAGAAATAGTTTGAAGGTCTTTATGGCTGGTTTCCATTTGTATATTGAGTCTCTACAATGTAGTATATATATATATATATATATATATATATATATATATAGTATATAGTATATAGTATATAGTATATATTATATATATTCTATAGGAGCTCAACATTTTAAAGGCAGACTAACAGGTCTTTGAGGGTCAGAATTCTAGCTGATAGACAGGTGTTCAAATACTTATTTGCAGCTGTATCTTACAAATAAATAGTTTAAAAAATCATACATTGTGATTTCTGGATTTTTTTTTTTTTAGATTATGTCTCTCACAGTGGACATGTACCTACGATGACAATTTCAGACCCCTCCATGATTTCTAAGTGGGAGAACTTGCAAAATAGCAGGGTGTTCAAATACTTATTTTCCTCAGTGTATATATATATATATATATATATATATATATATATATGTATATATATATATATACTATAGTCTATATATAGGCTTTATACTATATAGGAGCTCAACCCATAGACAGTAAAAGTAATCATTGTAGCTCGCACAGTCCCCTCTGTTGGTGAAAATACACGATTGTTTGTTGGCCTAAAATGCGGACATTCCATGGGACAGGACTCCGAAAACCGGGACTTTGACCTCTAGTCTAAAATTAACCCCCGAAAAACTAATAATGCTGCAACAATTTTAACATTACCCCATACTAGATTCGTTTTATGCCTCACATATTACGCTACTTATGCATGTTCGTATCCAGAAAGGCAAATTCCAAACGGAAGTGAGCATCCCTATTCCCTACTCCCTTCAGAGCCCAGTGTGGACTTTGGAGTGAGAATGGCTCTGTAGTTTAAAGGTGCATTGTGTAATATTTAGGAGGATCTGTTGACAGAAATGCCATGTCATAAGCATAATTCTATGTTTTCAGTAGTGATGGGACGGTTGATATACAGAGCGGCTCCGACGCAGTTTTCAGTATCACACACTGACTGTAGCCTACCGACGCTTGTATCGAAATGACAATACCACGTGATTGATGACGTTTGAAGCTTCGAACATCATCGAGCCTATCGGGACATCTGCTGGTTTGAAATAAATGGGGCTTCGCGAGAATCGGGACCTCATCTGATGCATAAAAAGGGAAATGGTTATGGAGGCATTATTTAAATGATTTAACACTTCTCTGTAACACCATTTATATATTTTACAAACAGAGCACCCAAAAAAATTTTTTCAATTACTATTCAATTAGGACTATAGTCTAATTATGATCACATAGCTACTTGTATATTTTATATTATTGATTAATGTGAGTCCTTTGACCAGGCAGATTAATTTATATGAGATTAGATAGAACTGTATTGATCTCACACTTAGCCTATGTCACAGACTTCTGAAGCTTTGTTTAGTCACATGCTTTTTCTACTCTGCTGTGATTATTGGTGGAAAAAACAAGTCCGACCACCAGATATCACTATGCGCATTGTGTTAAAAGCTTCGAGTAATTAACCTTTTTTTTGGCACAATTTGATGAAAGCCTCAAATGCTTCGGAAAGCCTCGGTTTCCCATCAGTAGGCTAAGCTAATTTACACTCTGCCTTTAACGTTTGACATTCGGTTAGCCTACCCATTAAACTCTGCACATGTAATGTTTTCAGCCCAAACCAACTTAGATATGAATAAACAAAAGTCCTTTACATTGCACAAGGCTTATTTTCACATTATGACATTATGATATCAAACTAATAGTGAAATGTTCAGAAAATATCCCTTTAATTCCACAAGGCTCTGCTTTTGGAATTAGCTTTAGGCTACACATATTTTATAATGATTTTTTCAATTTAAATGTATGCAATACTGTAAGCGTAAATCCATAAACTAGCTACAACACTGTTTGGCCTAAAGGTATATTCAAACCACCTGTAAATTACTCAGAATATTATTCACTGGCTTCACAAGGCTTCTCATTATTCACAAGGCTTTTCTTGATTATTCATCAGATATTTTTATAAGGATTCTTTTTCTTCAGAATATTAATCTGGTATTTTTTATAGTAGGCTACTAAACCCATTTAAATCCATTAGCCTTGTGCATAATAGCGAATAATATTCTGAGTAATTTACAGTTGGTTTGATACCTTTAGGCCAAACGGTGTTGTAGTTTAATAGATTTAAATGAGTTCAGCACTGTATGAAAATACCAAATTAATAATCTGAGACTTGCACTTTGAAACCTGTTTTCAAAAGTTAGCTTTTTCAGCCACCCAAAACGTCGTTGTCTAGCCAAAACGCATAACAAGTTTTACGTTTTTAGTTGAAAATGGTGTAAACAGCCCCTGAGCTGCCTTTGAGAGATTGTTTACAGGACACAGTTTTTAACAAAATTTTTTATTTAAATTAAATGTAAACTTTTTTACATGACAACAGCGTTTTGGGTGTCTGAAAACGCAAACTTTTGAAAACGGATTTCAAAGTGCACGTTTTTGAAAACAGTCTGTGTAAACAACAAAAATGTGAATCTCTGAAAACGATGAGGTCATGCACAAATGCCTATTACGTGTTCAGTCTACAGTATAGTGTTTCATCGCCATCTAATGGCCTGGCAGCAGAATACAGCATTTAGTCCTTTTCACAGTGATCATTTTGACAATGTGTAATTTCTACATGGAAAACTCAAAATGAAAAATTTCACAGTTTTAAGCATATTGTTGTCGTGTAAACGAGTTTGCGGGTGGGGGGGTGTGTGTGGGGGGGGGGGGGGGGGGGGGGTGTACTGTATCACGTGCCGTTTGAGCTGAAGCGCTACAGTCTGTCACATTTAACCCCTTAACTGTCACCGTCCAATAAAACAATAATATCTTAGTAAAATCCTAAAGTAATATTGACAAACTATATATCATTTGAAAGCTGACAATCTCTAGTTTTCATATGTGGCGGCTGTTTTTTAAAATAAATTACATAGGAGCATAATTTATCAATTTGCAACAAGAATATTTCATATGCATTAGGCGTGTTATGACCTTTATTTTGAAATGGCAATAAATATGAAAAATCATGAAAGATTGGTAGAAACCTCAGTTTGTTTTCATGCAAAGAGTTCAAAAGATAACATCAATTCAATTGTATTAGAAAAAAAGGTCTGAATATGTTTCAAATATAAAGAAAAATATTATGGATTCTCGATGTGTGATGCGGCTGCGAGCTATAACGCACATGTGTGCTCTCTTTATGAGTTTATTAGAGGTTGAATTCAAATCAAATATTGTCAAACCACCCATACTACTTCTAAATAGGATGTCTACTTCATAAATTGTATGAAAATGATGGAAATACATGGTTCAGATCACTCAAAACATGGAGGCGCCCTTATATGGTCAGTAAGGAAGCTTGGCTGTCCTAGTGAAAGAAATTGGTACTGCGCCCAAATAAAATCTTACTGAAAGATTATTTTTTGAGATATTAGCCTAAAATTTGGAACACAACTTCTTAAGATTTTTGGCTTTAATTTTCTTGCAGTTTTAGAGTAAAATATATTTTGTAATATATATATATATATATATATATATATATATATATATATATATATATATATATATATATATATATATATATATATATATATTTATTATATAAAATTTAAATAATGAATTTTTTACATTGTTCATTTTCATAAACTCAAACGTAAATAACTTTTTTTTCTATTTCACTTTCATCATTTATTTCACTTCTACAACAATCTGGCAAATGTCTTCTTTAAAACAAGACCAACCATAGGTCTATATTCCAAAGCATTCTTGAATTACAACCATTTAAGTTTGCATAGTGATTTTCATGTCTATGCGAAAAAAGTGGGGGTGACAGTTAAGGGGTTTAAAGCACCAAAAACTGTATTTATTGTTTGAATCTCGTAAAAATATTGACAGAATATGAGAGCAGAGAATTTGTTCCATATCAAAAGTAGCCTATAACTTTCTCTGTCTTGTCTGTCGGTGTCAGTATCCTCTTTGACTCGCGATTTGTCTCTGCTTGAGAAAGATGTGTGCCGTGAGCGCGTGTGAAAAGGGTAAATTACGGTCACGGACGTCACTGACGTAACGACGACAAATGTTTCCAGCAAATCGACAATCAGAGAAAGGCATTAGACACAGCAGTGGTCCAATCAGTAGTTAAGAGCCTGAACTTGTTTAGTAATTCGGAAATTAGCGCACATGAGAAAAAAAAAAAATATACACCACAGAAGAATGTCTCATTTAGCGTGAGATTTCTTTGTCGAGCGTGAGAGCGTGAGATTGTGGCTGAATGCGTGACTGCACGATGCGTGAGAGTTGGCAACCCTGTCAAAGTATCT
Organism: Semotilus atromaculatus; assembly: GCA_031834385.1. NCBI lineage: Eukaryota > Metazoa > Chordata > Actinopteri > Cypriniformes > Leuciscidae > Semotilus > Semotilus atromaculatus. Next base: position 3,605,759 of record JAULUF010000049.1, read on the forward strand.
GCTGAGCGCAAATTATAGTGCTGTAGCAAATGTTAAAGTGCAAGAGAAGATGTAGCTACACAGCGAAACTAAACATTCCATATTTGATAGATGTTGAAATGTGAAATGACCAACAAAAAATAATAAGGCAAACTAATAAACTTTTGTCTAATTTCGCCATTTTTAATTGAAATATAGGCCCATAATGTACGTAGCATTCATGTAGCCTAATAATTATAGTCGGGCTAACTGTCAATGTCAGGGGACAAGAAACATTAACAAAGCAGTTTCCCATCACTGGGAATAGGCACAAGATTAACAATTATTTGAATGTGCATATTGTGAATGAATTTAATAAACTTAGATAGCCTACCTAGATTTCTTGGTAGCCTTAAATTAACTTATATCTATGAAAATGATTCATAACATATATCAGTTGACACTAATGTTTACTAAAAACAAAAATTAAAACACCAATCAATCAAAGCTCAGCTTTAGGAGAGGACGGGGCAAGATAAGGAGACTAAGAGAAAAAGAAAGAGTGATGGAGAGAGCAGGGATTGACAAATAATCTAAGGCCCACTGACATGTTTTAAAGCTTTGTTAACCATTTTTTTTGGCCTTCAAACGTCTTTAAATGAACATAGGCCTATCAGAGAAATAAAAATGTTCTCTGGGAGCCCCTGAACCCCCTTCAAATTTGGGACCTCTGTGATTATAAAACCCTGCCTGGCCCTGACCTTATGGCATTTCTGGAAATCTTAAAGACATAGCCTTGACAGTCATATGTCCAAGTTCATTCTTACTTTTCATTCATACAGGGCAAACTGTCTGTGAACTACGACGTGAGTTGTTAAAACAGTTATACCTGTGCCTTTGAATAATACGCAAATGTGCACGAGTAGGGGTGTGCTGGGGCTACAAATTCTGAGGACTACAAATCCCAGTGGCTCGATCGGTATCCCATGCACAGCAACCACACGCTCGGGCGGGAACCAAAGGCTTCTGCTTGTAGCTTAAAATAACAAGCAACCACGGAAGTAAATGCTATATAAATAATCAGCCATCAGTTGCAGAATGTGCATTTTAGGATACTGTCTGTCAAAATGTCGTTTACTTGCATGCTGGATAAAAAAAATCTATGGGGCGTCTTGTTGCTTGCCTGTGAGGAAGTGTGCAGAGTGTCAACGTGTAAACAACAGCCAAAAACACATACGAACAAAAACACAGTCTTATTGTAATGGAATAAAGTGAAACATGCGTCATATACGCGAAGTTGAACGAGGCCGCAGCACAATTCATGATGTCCGTTTAATAAAGTTGACTTTTATGCGCAGGCACATACCTAGGCACCTATAAAGAATAATCTAGGCTAATCCCGCCCCTCTACATTCAATGATTGGACAGTGAAACGAAGGTTTCCGGAAAATCGGTGTGCTATTGGCTGCTTTAGCTGCCTATTCGCGACGTCATCAAGCGTTCGAAATATATAATGCACCGAAAGCCCCGTTCCTCTCAGTGTGATTCTGCAGCTCATTAGTTAGTTCATCCGAGTGATTTAGCCGAACAGTTAGGGTTTAGAAAACTATCATTGTGATCAGTACCTCCACACAGCTTTGCTGATATTCTTAAACGGGGTTCGTTCGTATATAAGCTTTATTTTTAAGGGGTGTGTCCTCTGAACGTATTGTTTTGAATCTGAATCTGACGTCAGCGGACAGCTGTGTGTATTAATGCACTGGTGTTTTCAGTGCGGGATGTGCAAGGACAGCTGTCGCTAACACCGACCAAGCTGTTGTGGGTTTTTCTTTCGTCCGCTGGAGAGGGAGGCAGGCATTGGGCTGTGTACCTTTAAGAGAGGGCGGAGAGAGTTAGAGCCCCGGGGCTGTGTGCTGAACACAGTACTGATCCTGTTTAGGTATCTTTTCCTTTTTCCTCTTCTGTTTTTTTCGTGTTTATTTTACTGTGCTATGTATTATTCATAAATGACGCTTGGAGGCGGAGTTTAGACACAGTATCAGTAATAACAGCAGTGTCGAGACGAGAGGAGGCGAACTCGCTGACACTGAAGGTGGGTGGACGTTTTGCCAACGTTGACCAAACTTGAACATTTACTTTCTTTATGCACACTTGTCAGGAGCTGACATCAGTTTAACAGGTGTTTCGCCAGGTAACGTTAAGCTTTATGCGTATTTTATGCAAAAAAAATTAGTCTTTAGATTTTATAATTTTAAGTTGTATGAATGTATAAAGGATTCTTCTTTTTAACTTTTATTATAATAACCCATGAGCCAGTTCTTAAGGTTTTGTTGTCATCCACATCAAGACTTTACTTGTCTTGAAATAATGTTGCTACTGAATAGTTAAGGAAATCTTGGGGAGTTTTGAAATCCTGATTTTTTTTTAAAACAACATTTATTTGATCTTATTGGTAATCTTAATCAGAAACTCTTAATATATATATATATATTTATTAGGATTAGTGGTTGACCTATTGTGTTTTCTATATTTGCTTTTTGATATACAAGTAGATATAAACATAAACGTTAAATTTGGATTACTGCTTAATTTGCCCAACATAAAAAAAAACTAAATCATTAAAGGGATAGTTCACCCTAAAACGTCGTTCCAAACCCTTAAGACTTTTGTTCATTTTTGAAAAACAAATGAAAATATTTGTAATGAAATCTGAGAGATTTCTGTCCCTCCATTGACAGCTACGTAACTACCAATTTCATCAAAATGTTCATGAACAGATCGCAAAACTAATTCATATGAATTGAGCGGTTTAGTCCAAATTTTCTGAAGAGACACGATCGCTTTATATGATGAACATATTGAATTTAGGTTTTTATTCTGATATAAACTTTTATCAACTCACACATCAGTTGTGGTAAACAAAAGCTCAAGCATGTTCGCTTGATTACACGGCACGTTTGAGCTTTATTTATGTTCACTGATCAATGTTTATTTGCGAAACTTAGACTAATCTGCTCAATTCATATTGATTAGTTTTATGATCGCTTTATGAACTTTTTGGTAGTTGCGTTACTGTCAATGGAGAAAGAGAAAGCTCAGATTTCATCAAAAAGATCTTCGTTTGTGTTCTGAAGGTCTTATGGGTTTGGAACGACATGAGCGCGAGTAATTAAAGACAGAGTTTTCATTTTTGGGTGAACTATCCCTTTAAATAAATTGGACCTGAACTAGACAGAATAATTTCAGTAAATCTGCCAATTGCACAAAATACAGGACTATACATCGTCTGACTGAATTATTAGACTGTCACTTATTAAAAATCGGTTAGGATTGGATAGCCAAATTGCGAAATTCTTTTGAGTTTGTATGGTAGTAATTTTTTTTTATTATTGCATGTGCACATGGATTTGTGGATGATTGCTTTGTGTTTTTTATTTCAGATCCATGTCTCCTCCAGCTTCAGCCTGAAAAATGATAGAGATGTCATTTGACAAAGGAACTGTTTTATCCTGTGAGGGGCAAACAGACCCCACTTCCCAACAGCACTCAGAACTTACTAGAAATGTTACCAGCATTGACGATCTCCATCCATCCGACAAGACCACAGTTATAAACCTCAGCAAAGAGGGTGGTGAAGAGGCAGGAAGTGATGCATTAGTGGAGCACCGAGAGAAAACCACTGCCACAGATAACAATGCTGTGATTGACAGTGGGGATGTTGGGGTCGAATCGTCTACACAAACCCAAAATGGCACCCAGCAGCCCAAACATCAACAGCAGAAAGTCAATAAGCGGCGCAACACTATGAGTTCTGGATTCAAACACCCATGTTATGGTAAACGACGACGGCGTGCCAACTCAGAGACCGAGTCAGTCCTGCCAACCAATTTCCTGCTGGGCGGGAACATTTTTGACCCACTCAACCTTAACAGCCTTCTGGATGAAGAGGTGAACCGGGCTCTCAATGCAGAGACACCCAAGTCCTCGCCACTGCCTGCCAAAAACAGAGACCCTGTAGAGATCCTGATACCCAGAGATATCACAGACCCCCTCAATCTCAATTGCCTTAGTGCAGGAGATAGAAGTCAGTTGACGTCTCCCTTAAAAAGTAGCGGAGGCAGACGAAGACATCGAAACAAGCACCATGGAGGATGTGGGAAAGGTTTTGGTGAAGGAGTCACACAGATCGATTTACTCGAGTCTAACGACTGTGCAACAGTACAAGATGATGGAAAAACAACGCTCCCCTTGACACATCTGCACTCGGGGGTTCAACAAAGGTGTTCAAGCGTGGTAAACACCCTTGTTCCTGAGGACCAGACGTTATCAGACTCGACTCTTGAGGCTCAGTGTTCAGATAAGCCCAGTTTAACCACAAATGGCGGTGAGGTGAAGGAGAAAGCCATTGACACCTCAACCGCACCTCCATCTACAAACCCCACCAATGCTCTATCAAACAGGCAGCGCAAACGCAGGCGTGCCGGCGGCAGATTGGAGAGCGCAGACGGTGCAAATGAGGTGAAAAGTTGGGGTCAGACTCAGAGATCTGGAAGGCCTTCTCAGGCTTTTCACACCCCAGGAACGGGCTCTCGTACCGGAGCAGCAGAAAGACCACAGCAAAATCCGAACCATTGGAGGCCACAGTACAACAACAACAACAACCAGCCGAAAAAGAAGTTTCAGTTCGGCAACTATAATAAATACTATGGTTATCGGAACCCAGGTCTGAGCGAGGACCCTCGTATGTGTGTTTTTAATCCCGAGTGGTTCCGAGGGAAGGCTGTGTTAGATCTGGGCTGCAACACCGGTCACCTGACGCTGTCCATCGCCAAAAATTGGTGTCCGGCACGGATTGTGGGCCTGGATATTGATGGAGCTTTGATACACGCTGCTCGACAGAATATACGGCACTATCTCTCTGAGGTCCACACGCAGCAGTCCCGACGTTCTGGGGAAAATGTGGAGGGGGATCAAGGGGAAGGGAGGGAGAGGATGGAAGAGGATTTGGTGGAAGAAAAGAGTCAGGGGAAGGAGACAGACAAAGAGAGTTTTGTTGTGAAAGAGGATGGGGATGGGAAAAAAACAAAGCACGCGGGTAAAGTGAACAAATGCATGGTCGGGGAAGTTGGTCGAGAAGAGAAAGGCAGATCCGCAGAGGCTGATGAGCGAGGAAGGAGTGGGAAAATGGAAGATGGAGCATTGGTAAGTCTCCCTGATGGGAAGCATTCATTCCCTGTCTCGCTCCGGATCTCAAGAGGACCCATAGCTGGCCCCCCTTTGCCTGAGACAAACACAAACAGTCTCCCTCCTGGAGATTTCCCTGCTAATGTGACCTTTGTCAAGGTAAGACTGAAAAACTTAGAATTCATTCTAATTCGTTAGAATTCATGTTTGCTTGACTCGTAAGTTTTGCTCTAAAGCTCCGTTTATAAATGCTGTATCAAGTATGTTTGATGTCTCCTTCAATACAGTGTAAATTGAATCAAAATTGAGCTGAATAATGACACTATTGTTGTCATAATTGAGGAATTTTGCAATATTAACAGTTATGTCCCAGTTTATCACTATCAAGCTGCTTTGATACAATCTGTGCAGTATAAAGTTCTATATAAATAAATGTGATGACTTAAAATGTACAAAATACAATATGTTGATGATGCACTCTTCACCTAGAATGCATTTAAACACACTGGTATATATTGTACTTAGCAGCAGTAAATTATGCTAGTTGAGTATGTCCATGTTATACAGATGCATGCAATCCTGTCATTCATAGTAGTTTTATGTTTACCTGATTTGTATAAAGCCTCCTGTTTAAAGCACACAATTGTGTCAAGAATTTATTTTAATCGTTCAAGCTCAAGTGCTGTAGACACACGTGGACTAGTTGTGTTGCATATCTAAAGATAAACTGGCATCTGATGATCTAGGTCTTTGGTCTGTCGCCAGGTTCTGCTTGGCTGTGTGTATTTGTTTATGCATACTCATCCCAAGTACATTAAGCCTTTACCTTGTTAGAAAAAAAAAAGAAAAAAAAACTTGTAGACTTACAATGATGGAGTGACCCGAGCCACATCTAGAGATGAGAGTATCATAGAGATTTGGAGGTGAAAATCCCTCAGAACAACTTACAACTTACATTTTAAAGGGAAGGAAATAGGTGTGGCACATTAACTTTTAGTATGTTTGTATTAAAATGCTACTGTTAGGCATGCAGCACCCGTCTATCCTGTTTCATAATACTCTGTCTGTCAAACCTACACAGGGGAACTATGTGCTGGAAAGTGACGTGTTGGTGAAGATACAGAAGGAGGAGTATGACGTGATTCTATGTTTGAGTGTGACAAAATGGGTCCACTTGAACTGGGGTGATGCTGGACTCAAGCGGCTCTTCCACAGGATATACAATCACTTGCGGCCAGGAGGACTCTTCATTTTGGAGCCTCAACCCTGGAGCTCCTACAGCAAGAGAAAGAAGCTCACTGTAAGACCCCTTTTTTGTCAAAGCGTCAGTTTTTCAAATCTGGAGTTCTCAAATGTGTGTGTCCCATGACCACTTGTGATCAGATTTTGTTTAGAGGAATGATCTGTGATGCATTTAAACTGCAATTACGGTTGCATAAACAATGTTATGAGATTAATATTTTAAAATGTGATGTTTTGAATATAGAAATATAAAACAATAGGGAAAAAATAAGACTTGCCAGTTGGTGTTACTAAATCATTCACTCAATAGATTCGTTCAAAACGGCTAATCGTTTAATTTATGAATTGGTCATTGAATCATTCACTCACCTGATTCATTTAAAAATGCCCATTTATTCAGCATCAACACACTGTTTGCTCACTGAGAGACATGAACGGCTCTCCTGTGGGTTTGTTTTGAACTGATTTCATTGTGACTTGAGCAAAAACTGGCAATATGATGTATGAAATCAGTATCACATTTGCAATCGTGCTGATATTAACGTCTCTCTTGCTTCAAGGATATTGCTTAACTATAATGTTTGTAAAAAAAAAAATATGTAAAAAAGTAACTTAAGTTTGCCATTTTGTCTTGAATTTTGGTATATTTTCATGCATTTTAATGGACCAAATTTTTTTTACTTTATCTTGGAACAGACAAAAATGGTATTTGATGACCTGAGAGGCAAGAGAGAAGATCGATGCCAAGTCATCTAAACTCTTAAAGGGATAGTTCACCCAAAAATGAAAATTTTGTTATTACTTGCTGTCAAGTTTGCAATAATCAATTTGGGAAAAGAGGCATGTTAAACAGTCTCCATATCTTTAAATGACTAACATTGGTTTTCCAGAGCAGGGCCACAGCTAAACTAAAACCATGTCCACAGAATTTATCAAATCTTACAGCGGAGTCAAATATATCACACCAAGACAAACTTGAGCAAGAAATGATTATGGTTGCAAAGTAAATTTACCTCAAAACTTTGTTTTTATGAAACCAATGCAACAAAAGTATAAGACACCAGTGTTCAGTGTTGTTGATTGTAGGTTAATGGTTTGTCAGAAAAGTTACAAAATAATACAGAATTCAACTGACATGTTTTGAACATGACTTATGGAATTTAAAGCTGAAATGGTCAATTTTAGAAATGTAATTTTAGGACATCTTAAAGTTGGGCACATGTTGTTGTTTGATTTTTCTCAGGAGGACATCTGTAAGAATTACCATGGCATCCGGTTAAAACCGGACCACTTCTCGTCCTACCTGACTGCTGACGTGGGCTTCTCCAGCTACGAGCTCATCGGGACTCCACTAAATAACTCTAGAGGTCAGAGCTTTGAAATGACTTGCAATTCCTACCTATGATATTGTGCTGTGTGTATTAATATTTATTTATTTTCATTTCTTTCCCTTAGGCTTTCAGAGACCAATCTACCTTTTTCACAAAGGACCCTCGCCTCAAAAGTGACATCACCAGTTTGACCGCCAACTTTTGACTTTGAAATCCACAAATTTGAAAATTTGATTTTGAAAACAACCAGCATTTGAAAACAATGGAACTTTAAGCATTTTCTTTGAAATTGAGATGAGACTTTCAATATTTTGAACTCTTAAATGGAATCTCATTGGTGCTGAATAAGATTTTATTTTCTCCTTCCAAAAACAAAGGAAAATCTCAAAAAGAAATGGACTCTGCTGTAAAGTTTTAGCCACATATCAGTTTTTCCCTATTCAAACAAGAGGATCTCTCATAAAGGACGACGGTCATGTGAAGAAGCACAAAGATAAATTCAATTAAATCAAATTCCAAGTAAATCCTGTTAAACACCATTTGTTTTTCAATTGAAATGAAATTCCCAAAAGTGTAAATCCTTGAGCAACTCTGTCTACACAACTGGCAAAAGACCATCTAAGAATTAATATGTTTGGTAGTTGTTTGCTTTTTTTTTTTTTTTTTTAAAGGAAAGAAGCATGTTACAAATCTTCAGTTTTCAGATTTTTGCTCTTTTGTTGTTGCTGTCGTGTACTATGTTTTCTTTTAGTTTCGCACAAAACATGGTTATTATCATAGGAAGCTTTTGACATCTGTCTCCCATCAGTCGTTTTACAGACACTTCTAGTAACAAAAGCCAATAGCTCAATTTTATAACAGGATCATATTTCGTCCTTGAAAGTTTTGAAGCTGCAGGTTAGCTGATTTGCTATGACAAAGTGTTTACTGATCCAATGTCTCTAATAAGAAGTTCTGTTCTGATTCCCAACTGTTAAAAGTTTAACAAACTGATGTACATTTTGTAAATTGTTTGTCCAGAGTTCTTGTCACCACTGAGGTAACCTTGTTGTTGTTGGTTTTATTCATATTTAAAAGTTTGCACTAAACCGAGAGAACAAATTTGTCTCCTTCATTTGTATTTTGATGTGCAAATGTAAAGTTGGTGTATCTCTGAAAAAAAACTCTGAAAAAAAAGGGTCCTTTTAATTCAAAGGACTCGACGGAATTGAAAAATAAACTACAAAATAACATGTATTTGTAATGATGGGCTGTTTATTTATTTTTTATGTATTCAAGACCTAAACATGTTTCCCTCGTTGATCATTCTGGAAATTCGTGTTTAAAATGCAAAAGTTCAAAATTGTCTGCGATAAAATGGCGCATTATGCCAATAAGTTAACAACGTTATATAGGCTTCTTGTGGACTCTACTTCGACTAACGTTAGTAGTTCTTATCCTATCACTAATTGGTCAACTTCTGTTATCTCAATAATAATTTTAAGTGTTTATTGTGTATTATAATTTGTTTATTCAATTCTCATTAAAGCATATCAATGTCGTTATTCAGGTGTAATTGAATGATCGTCCAGACGCCAGTAAAGCGCTGCAGCGATGGATCGGTCACGTGGTTCCTGCTACTTTTCTCAGCGCTGAGCAACCGGACTATGACCAGAACAGTAGTTTATTATTATGAGATGGGTTTTTTTTTCATTAATTTATTTAGTAAAGATTCCTCGGAGGATACCATTTGTACATCAGATCTGAGTCATTGGAATTCAAAAAATAAAAAATAAAGGATTAATAAAAAATTATACAAATGTGTACTGCAACGATCTGTCCTGAATGAGGCTCGATGGAGAATATCTTGAACTTTTTTGAATATGTGTCATAGGTAAAAGTTTAATTTGCTGCCCGATGACTCAAAGCATTGCAGACGGAGCAGTGACATGTCACAATATTTTGCGCTGCGGCTGCTGTACGTAATTTTGCTGAAAATAGTAAAATTACAAATCTGTTCCACTGAAACTACCACAAGAGGGCGCAATTTGACAAAAAAAAAAAAAAAGTGTTTGTGTAAGAACATGAGGAAATTCCTTTATCTGGCTATTTTACATCAAATATTGTATCACATTCATAACATTAATGTCTAAAATCTAAATAGCAAATGTAACCAATTTGAACATATTGCTTAAGATGCATGCATTTAGCCTACAGTAAAATGCTTTTGTGTGAATCTGTTTATTAGGCCTAGCTTCTGTCTGAACACACATTTCTGATTGCAGATATGTGCTAAATATTAATGCCCCCAATACGTGTTTGAGCTTGCATGTATGTGAATGTAATTTTGTGATGACAAGCATGCTATGGGCAACTATCCTTTTATGGAAAACCATATTAAAACTCATTTTACACACACACACACACACACACACCAATGCACGCAGTTACACAGACATAAATGCACAATAAAGCAAAAGAATGTGTGCACATTTTTCACACATTTCAACAGACATGCACTTATGCAACAGTGATGTAGGTGTGAAGATATAAACGTCAATCCATTCAAAGTCCAAATTTGACCAATAAATGCATTCCTCTGTATTCGTTGTCTTATTTCTGTTTTAACAACACCCAGTGAAAGCATGCACACTCTCTCTCCTTAACAGTGCCAGTTTTCTACAGTATTCTTCCATATACACACATTACATTGTGCGCTCCTGCAACATGCATGAAAGTCATGGCAGCTCTGCACACACACTATTCCACTTTTGTAACTCAAGTGGCATGTGCTGCATGGCAGAGACAGATGGCTTGGTTTACACACAGTTCAAACACTTCACACAATGATTCTCTTTGTCAAATGTTTTTATCTGTAGTTGTAAATGTGTGCATCCTCGACAACAGCTTCATTGCGACACCATTAACCCTTGGCTGGGTGGAGATTCTGATGGAAAGTCTTTGAGGCTCTGACATGCCCGTTCACTGACTTTAATGGTACAGTCCATGGTCTTAAAGGTAAAGTCATTTTTTATTTTATTTTTATTTAAAATGGACATTAATCGGTCTCATCTTCCCCTTTGCTGTTCAGCGCTGGAATTTATTCAGAGAAAAGACGGAAGTGTTAACACAAAGGCATAAAAACAAGCAAAGATGACAGAGTCACTAAAAATAGCCTTATTTCTCTCCTCTCTCTCTCTGTTTTCTCGTGTCTTTTATTTCTGAGAGAAAATAAAAAACTGCATTGTCTCTTTCACGCTGTCTCCCATTCACATTGGGTATGTCATATTAATCCATTTCTGCAGTGCCAAAACTGCCAAACTCCTTTGCTAAAATGTGCAGTATATAACCAAAGTATATAACACTGAGTGGAAAACTATTGCACATAATGGCAAGCAGCCTAACATAGTGTTTTGTATAAATCAATGGACTTTTTGTCAAACGAACAGTCACATTACATGGTTATAAGCAAATGGCTGCATCCGAAATCGCATATTCTCTTGAGTAGGAACTTATTTTGAATAAGTAGCTAATTACTTCATGTTCTATGTAGTACGAGTCTGTGTATATATACAAATGTAATCTGGACATACTACTGAAGTCAGTTCACAAATCCTCTCCCGTGGCATTGTGGGATAGTAAAGTGTCCATTTGCAGGAAGTAGTAGATCATCCAGGTACTTTTAGTCTCTTTTTATACTGTGAATTTGGACATACTACTCTTGTAACATTCTGTTTTTCGCCTACTATACAGTATGGGGAAGGATGTGATTCTTTTGCCCAGTGACCCACATCAGCAGGGGGCACTGATGAGCTGCAAAACACTGAACTTTTCATTCTTCTTTAATTCCTTTTCTTTAGAAATGTTCTTTAATATAGAATGCGTTATCATATGACAGTTTCGCTTTTTAACTATTAACTGCCCAATGACAATAAATAATGCTGCACATTGATAGAAAGCTTTCTAGCTGAGAAAAAGATTCAAGCTTGAAACTGTTCATTTATTCAAAATAAACAAACTGACTAATCAATCCCAACCAAGAGGATATAACAAAAGAAAAATAATCCTATATGCATGACGGGAAAATGCATACTGGTGTTATAGTAAAAAAATAGGCCAATTTGTTGTGTGAACATAACTTCTTGATCTAATATCATTTTGATACTATTATAGTTTTTATTTTGATTTACAGTAGTTTTATTTGTATATTTTCTGTTTTCCTTAGTTAAAAAGTTAAAGTCAGTTAAATTTTTAGTAATTTTGTTGTGTTTTTAAAATTTGCATATAGTTTTTATTTAAAAAGAAGGCCAATTTGTTGTGTGAACACGAAAATAACTGCTTAACATTCCAATTCCTCATAAAACTAATATTATTGTGATACTATTATAGTTTCAATTTATTCTATTAATTTTAATTACAAAGTTAGATTTAGTCATTATGTTTACTAAATTATGTTTTCATGTTGTTTGCATTTACTTTTTTTTTTATAAAAAATAGACAAATTAGTTGTAAACATGAAATACATTAGTACTTTAATTCTGCATAACAAATGTCTAATAATGTTAAAGATTGTTCAATGATAGTTTTGATTGTAAACACACTAGAAATGGAAGTTCCAGTCATTGAATTGTAGACAATGTTATTTTAGTACCTTTGAGAAACTACTTTTTATATACATTTTTAGATTTTTTAGATTTTCAAAAAATATAGATGTATTTTTTATATATTACCGTTTTCCTTTTAATTATTATATTTGATTTACTGTAAATTTAAACCTCTTATAACAAGACCCTTAGGCCTATAGTCAAAAGCATTCTTGAATTACAAACATTTAAGTTTGAATAGTGCATTTTAATGTCCATTCTCAAAAAGGGGGGTGACAGTAAAGGGGTTAAGTAGCCTATTACAATATATTTTTTGTCTTTTAAAAAAAAATATGCATATATATATATATATATATATATATATATATATATATATATATATATATATATATATATAGGCTACATTTAATATTTTTTTTATTTCAGTTTTAGTTTGAATTATTTTAGTACATCAAATTGCATCTGCAGTGTATGCGGATTCCATGCGTGCACAGTATACGTTTATCGTTGCACTGTTTTGCATACTACCTTTTTAAGAACGCAGTATACGCTTGTTTTCCATTGGAACGCTCACTGATTTCACTGCGCTTAAAAAGCAATGGCCACGTGACAACATCCCGGCTATTTACACAGCAACAACTCTGCAGCGTTGCCAAGGCAACGCCATGACAACCAGAGTAGTACCCTCGTTATCTTTTAGCCTGAACTCCCGGTTTCGTTAACTAAATTACATTTAATGCCTTTCTCGTTTTTTAACACTCTAATTGTCTCTCTCTCTACACACACACACACACACACACACACCTTCGCCTCCCCTTCCATCTTTTTACGTCCCCTCCCTCCGTGCGCGCGCGCTCCATCTCTCTCTCTACATCTTCATCTTCTGCCGCTTCAGTCCGACTCCGTTCCCTCTTTCTTTTCTCCCCCTCTTCGTCACCTCTCGTATCTGTACTCATCCTCCCCTGCCCACCTCCTTTCATCAGCTCGTATCCTCTCTTACATCTAGTCTTTTTTGTCTCACCCCTCATCGATACGAACGCGCGTCCTTTCCTCGTTTGCTAAATCCTGAAGCCTCTCTCTCTCTCTCTCTCCGTCCCACCCCCTTCCTCTTTACGTTCCCCCCCCCCCCTCCCTCCATACTCTATTTTCCTCAATGCTGAAGTCAGTCAAAAGAGATACGCTGAAGAAAAGCGGGGCGAACGGCGGGCGCTGAGAGAGAGAACGAGAGAAGGAGAGAAGCTGGAGGGAGAGAGGGGAGAGGGGGGAACGGGGGTTTGGATACATCTCCACCTGTCTTCTTCTCTCTGCCATGGACTGCCTCTGCATAGTGACCACAAAGGTAAGCCGATTCATTCCGTCACGACCAGAACGAGACCAGAAGCTGGGATTTAGTTTATAGCGTTATTCGCTGGTTCTCCTATGGGAGTGTTCCGTTCCCAGCGATATTCATGGCTTCAGCACTTCTTTGTTCTTTTGTCTAATCCTCCGCTCTCACTTTCTCTCTCATCCGAGCTCGTATCTTGAAATCAAATTCCTGCCTGTTTCTAATAGGAGCATCGTGTATTTGCATTCCCTCTCTTGCCTCAATACGCGTTTTTTTCCGCGCGCATGGACGCGTAAAAAAAAAAAAAAAAAACTGGACGCAAAGCAACGGAGACGCGTTTTTTAAGAAGTTCAACTTCTTTTTACCTGACTCACTGAAAAAACAACCCAGGCAAGACGCCACTGACTACTAAACTGCCAAACGTGTATAGGCTACAACAATTAAACAATAGCGCAGCGGAACGCAAGAACGCGTCTCGTGTGATCGGAGTTTGAAACTGCAGCTCGTGCTCAATGTGGTGCAGTGTCAGAAATTAACTTTATTTTTTTATCCCCCCCCCCCTTTAATTTTTATCAGGACATTGATTTTTAGTCTAACCAGTTATAAACACTTAGTTTAGTCCCGTTGAATCAAACAAATGAAATAAATTCTCAGTCTGAACACTTCTGATGGTTCAAATGAACATTAAGCAAAAGTGATGTGTAGGCTACTGCCTACGTGCACTATAGATTTTAATGTTTTAAAGGGATAGTTCACCCAAAAATGAAAATTATGTCATTTACTCGCCCTCATGTCTTCCAAACCCGTAAGACTTTCGTTCACCTTCAGAACACAAATTAAGATATTTCTGTCCCTCCATTGACACAACTACCAATTTGACGCTAAAAAAAATCATAAAGATGATCCTAAAACTAATCCATATGAATTGAGTGGTTTACTCCAAATTTTTTTTAAAATGACGAACAGATTTCATTTAGATTGTGTTCACAAATAAACAAAATAAACACATGCTCAACCAAACCTGCTTTAAGCACGAGAACAAACCTCATCTTTCTTGCACGTCAAGCAAACACGCTTGAGCGTCCATTTACCACATCTGGTGTGAATAAAATGAATGTGAATAATAGCCTAAATTCAATTCTGTTCACCATAAAGCGATCGAGACTCTTCAGAAAATTTGGACTAAACTGCTCAATGCATATGGATTAGTTTTACGGTCTCTTTATGAAATATCAAAAAGATATTCATTTGTGTTCTGAAGATGAACGAAAGTCTTACGGGTTTGGAACGACATGAGGGGCCGAGGCGAGTAATTAATGACAGAATTTTCATTTTTGGGTGAACTGTCCCTTTAAGTTTTGGAGTAATTGGGAGTATTGTCTTCCTACAGCACTTACTTCAGAAACATTTGACAGCAACAAGGCACTTCAGTGTCTGCATTATCACTCACTCAATAACTTGATGGAATATTATGAAATATTTCAAATGTTTGATAACATATAAAAAGAACAGTTCAAACCCAAGCACACACACACACACACACACACACATATTAAATATCTGGGGCATTTTTGTCAATTTCACTGTCATTTTGGCCTGGAGCCCTGGTTAATTTCTGACCCTGCTTTGATGCTGTCCATGAGGAGGAGGAGGAAGAGGACATGAAAAGGAAACGAGAGAATAAAGTGAGAGCGATCCGTTAAATTATAGAGAGGGAAGGACATATAAATGTGTGGGAGCCAGAGAACGAAAAGGAAAGCTTTCATTAATAAATGCTCACATGTGATTTGTCATCTAACTGCAGTTAGTGTATGGAGTTGAGACACATCCCACTGCTCCTGACGGCATGTGCCTGTTTGCCCATGTCGTGTTCCTGGCAGAACACTTACAATGCTTTATGTAACGTTGGCTGGTGCTTTTCTCTCCCGAGCTGGAGTCTGTTCTATCACTTTTCTCTCTCTCTCATTGTCTTCAGATGGACTCCCACCTTGCATGCTCCTCCTAAACACTATATGACCTCAGTCCCAACAGACCTACTGTATGAGTGAGTCAGAAAGGTACGGAGAGAGAGAGAGAGTTGAAGAGAGAAATTAGCGCAGTGCCTGCTTTTGTGTGGGTTGAGATGGAAATGGTGCACTGGTCTTTGGATGTGCTGTTATTGAAGACCATATACAGTGATTTCAGAAAGGATTCCAATTCTGTGAGGCTTGTTTTATGTTTCGTTTTATGTCAAACTAGTGCCTATATAGGGGATAAATGCTTTTTCCTATTTAATTTTAGCTTTCTATTTTTCCCTTTCTTTCTACATAGTCTACACGAAGGATGATAATAACTATAACTATAACTATAACTATAACGATAATAATAAATATATAGTTCTAAAAATCACTCTGAAGTAAAACAATAGCATCGTTCACAGTCACACCACTATTATCATAACGGCACAGAGAAACAATATCGTTGGAATCTTTTTCAGAACCATTTTTCCAGCTTATGAACGATTAAAACATTGAAAGCCAATCAGAATCCATCCTGCTTTAAAGAGCTTTAGCATTTAAAAACTGCAGCGCACACTTATGATGAACTGAACGGTTATTGTTCTTGGTGTGAACTCCTCAAGAGAAAAAGCCAAAAGAGTAATTTGACATCAAGTAAATATATATAGCTGTACACATACAGCTATAAAACAAATGTAGAGCTTAGATCATTTGGTCTGGGAAGAGTTCATAAATCTTTTTGCAAATCTGATTCTAAATGAGGCTTTTCTGATTTCTGGGCCATGATTATTACAGGTTTTTTTTCTCTGGAGTCATATCTGGAAAGAAAAGACTTGAGTCAAATTCTAAATGGTATATTTTGCATTTCCATTCATTCTGATTGCTGTCCAGGAAAAACAAACGACTGCATTTGATTTTAGGATGTCCAGAAAGTTTACTCCGGATTCACATTAGTCTCAAAATACAGTGAAGAAAATAAGTATTTGAACACCCTGCTATTTTGCACGTTCTCCCACTTAGAAATCATGGAGGGGTCTGAAATTGTCATCGTAGGTGCATGTCCACTGTGAGAGACATAATCTAAAAAAAAAATCCAGAAATCACAATGTATGATTTTTTAACTATTTATTTGTAAGATACAGCTGCAAATAAGTATTTGAACACCTGTCTATCAGCTAGAATTCTGACCCTCAAAGACCTGTTAGTCTGCCTTTAAAATGTCCACCTCAACTCCATTTATTATCCTAAATTAGATGGACCTGTTTGAGGTCGTTAGCTGCATAAAGACCCCTGTCCACTCCATACAATCAGTAAGAATCCAACTACTAACATGGCCAAGACCAAAGAGCTGTCCAAAGACACTAGAGACAAAATTGTACACCTCCACAAGGCTGGAAAGGGCTACGGGGAAATTGCCAAGCAGCTTGGTGAAAAAAGGTCCACTGTTGGAGCAATCATTAGAAAATGGAAGAAGCTAAACATGACTGTCAGTCTCCCTCGGACTGGGTCTCCATGCAAGATCTCACCTCGTGGGGTCTCAATGATCCTAAGAAAGGTGAGAAATCAGCCCAGAACTACACGGGAGGAGCTGGTCAATGACCTGAAAAGAGCTGGGACCACCGTTTCCAAGGTTACTGTTGGTAATACACTAAGACGTCATGGTTTGAAATCATGCATGGCACGGAAGGTTCCCCTGCTTAAACCAGCACATGTCAAGGCCCGTCTTAAGTTTGCCAATGACCATTTGGATGATCCAGAGGAGTCATGGGAGAAAGTCATGTGGTCAGATGAGACCAAAATAGAACTTTTTGGTCATAATTCCACTAACCGTGTTTGGAGGAAGAAGAATGATGAGTACCATCCCAAGAACACCATCCCTACTGTGAAGCATGGGGGTGGTAGCATCATGCTTTGGGGGTGTTTTTCTGCACATGGGACAGGGCGACTGCACTGTATTAAGGAGAGGATGACCGGGGCCATGTATTGCGAGATTTTGGGGAACAACCTCCTTCCCTCAGTTAGAGCATTGAAGATGGGTCGAGGCTGGGTCTTCCAACATGACAATGACCCGAAGCACACAGCCAGGATAACCAAGGAGTGGCTCTGTAAGAAGCATATCAAGGTTCTGGCGTGGCCTAGCCAGTCTCCAGACCTAAACCCAATAGAGAATCTTTGGAGGGAGCTCAAACTCTGTGTTTCTCAGCGACAGCCCAGAAACCTGACTGATCTAGAGAAGATCTGTGTGGAGGAGTGGGCCAAAATCCCTCCTGCAGTGTGTGCAAACCTGGTGAAAAACTACAGGAAACGTTTGACCTCTGTAATTGCAAACAAAGGCTACTGTACCAAATATTAACATTGATTTTCTCAGGTGTTCAAATACTTATTTGCAGCTGTATCTTACAAATAAATAGTTAAAAAATCATACATTGTGATTTCTGGATTTTTTCTTTTTAGATTATGTCTCTCACAGTGGACATGCACCTACGATGACAATTTCAGACCCCTCCATGATTTCTAAGTGGGAGAACTTGCAAAATACTTATTTTCTTCACTGTAGATTCTGGACACCAACATTATATTCTTGCCTCAACCGTAGCCTTTTAGACATCTAGTATTAATATTTAAATTAATGGTATTCATAACCATCATACAGTTTAATGAGCATTAAGTCTGTATGAACCACAGAATACAATTTGCTTGGTTTATTATGCTTACAATTAAATAATTTGCACTGTAGCCAAACCAAGCTAATTTAAAGCACTTAGCACCTAGCAAGTGTACTAACTGCATATGCTGATTATTCCCTCTTGAAGTTTTCTTAATTACTAACATTTTCTTACTTAATTTAACAACTTACCCCAGTGTTTTTTTTAATCACTATTTCTTTGTTTTTCTTAATTAAACGGATAGATTCTGTCATCATTTACTCGTCAGGTTGTTCCAAACCTGTATGATTTTTTTTCTTCTGTTGAACACAAAAGAAGATTTTTTAAAAATATGGGTAACCAAACAGATTATGCATAATCTGCATGGAAAAAGATACTATGGATGTCAGTGAGGTCCATCAACTGTTTGGTTACCGACATTCTTCAAAAGACCTTCTTTTGAGTTCAGCAGAAGAAAAAAATGCATACATGTTATACATTATTCTGTATTTATATTAGCACACTGCTAAGCCAAACTAATCAATAAACTATTGACATATACAGTGTTATAGCTATTGCACTTCAAATCTTAAAAATAGCCTACGTTTAAAATAAACTGTACTTGCTGATAATATAATATATATATATATACATATATATATATATATATATATAGAATATATATATAAACAATACGTTCAGTTCACAGTGTTATTTTCACTGTGCTGTTTTGTTCCTGAATCTTGTCAGCATCTTGTGTCACTCAGTGAGTCCCATCCTTATTCAGCAATTTTATAACTTTTCTGGTAAAGTTTGTTGTACATTATGTTCCTGTTTCATTGAGTTGCATTGTGGGTGAGTTATGTATTGTGCCAGTGTACATCTGTGTGTATGCTATGTTTATAGCTGTTATGCTATTTTACAGTTTTTTGTTTGTGTATAAATGTGTGAGTGTGTGTTGGCTCATCTGTGGCCACAGATGCATGTGAATGTCACTCAGTTCCTGTTGGCTTCATTTGATTTAAGCCTGTTCCCTTGGCAACAGAAGCAGGCGCCTGTTCGTCAGTTGACAGAAGCAGACAATATGAAGTGGGTAGGAAAGATGAGTGAAGAGAACGAGAGAATGTTTCTGTGTATCTGTAGAGGTGTGTTTGTGAAAGCTGATAAGCTGTGTGTGTGTCAGTGTGCAATATCTCCCAATGCTTTAGTTTGTTAGTGTGGCTGAAGACGGGCCATTTGTGTGTGTGTGTGTGTGTGTGCAGAAGTGGAGGTTTACCCTTTGAAAGCCTCTTCAGTCAGACTGAAACTGGATCTCTCCCTGTGGTGACTGAGATTGAGCCAAATCTGGCTCCACAGAATCTACCTCACATTGACCAATGTCTCTTGCTGTATTTAAATGAACCTTTTTGTTGCAACACAAAAAATGAAACTTTCAGTGCATTCGAGACAGTAAATTCATTTCCTAAGCATCAAACTTATGACCTTGGCGTTGTGAGCGTCGTGATCTAGCTACAGGAACTTAATGTCTTTACTGCAAGCATCTGTGCTGCAAGTTCGTAACTTACACTTTTGGTGAAAAACTTCAATTCTTGGTTGCACATGAACATGCAGAATTCCAGAAAATCTATTTATTTTAAATGCCTGGGCATAAATGTGTTGATCACTCTGTGAGATGCTTCTAGTTGTGGCTCAAGTTCAAGTTGGAGCTCAAAAAACCAAGTGCCAAGGCCAAATCTGTGGTTCATCCATTTTGACGTTTATACATTTGAGATCAATTGCATTGAACCCAAAACAGCAGTCCTGAAGCAGTTCACTCTTTAATCCTGTAATACCCAGTACTCATCGATTTTGGGCTGTAGCCCTATATTAAGATGACCAATCGTGGTGATTTCTGTGGTCGCGGCTCCTAAACGGTGGTTCTACGTACAGTGAGAGAGGTTCAAAGACGACTGTTGTCACGCTCTTGCGACCAAAGATACCCTGCGATCACTTTTTGAAAGTGTCAGAAATGTGTCATGATCATCTCAGTGTGTGTGTTTTCTGCTATGACCTACAGTATGTACTGACTAGCCAATATAAATGCAACATGAAATGGTATATTGATCAATATAGCTTGGCGCTTAAACTTAACTTTAAAACTTAAATCTACTTTCCTCAAGCGCCATTTGCAAAATTGGCATGGAAAGTTGGTCTCTTTCCTAGCCATGACCACGTCCATATCCTCCTCTTTATTAATCTATACCAGGGTTCCTCAATCTCGGTCCTGGAGGGCCGGTGTCCTGCACAATTTAGCTCCAACCCTGATCAAACACACCTACCTGTGAGTTTCTAGTGATCCTGAAGACCTTGATTAGCTTGCTCAGGTGTGTTTGATCAGGGTTGGAGCTAAACTGTGCAGGACACCGGCCTTCCAGGACCGAGATTGAGGAACCCTGATCTATACTATCTTGCGTCATAGCCCATTCTATTCAATAGGTGTCATCATCGTACAGTCTACATACATGTCGTACCCAAGTTTATTAGATCCATGTCGTATACAGTGTGATTTCAAATGATCTTATGACATATGAAATAATAGTCAGATTTCAAAATCTTTGAAATGGAACAGTTTATTGAAACTTTAAGGGGTCATGACATGGTTTTTTGTTTTGTTTTATTATGTTCCCTTAGGTGCAATTATAGTATTACTATAGTTTTTTGTACAAAAATGTAGTGATTTTATTACCTTTTCCCACCCTGTTTCTCACCTCTGATTCAAACAGTCTGTTTTGAAGGTGTTTCCCCTTTAAGAGTTCAGTGTTAACGCCCACTGTTATGATTGGCTAACGTCAGTGCTGCTTATGCATAAATAATTAACGTTAATCATTTTGTATCACATGTAGGCTACACAATGCTCCACCACGTGAAACTTCGGTCTTCCGATCTTTTACCATTGTGTCAATTCTCAATTGATTTTGATTCATATGCGTGAGAGAGGGAGAGAGAGAGAGAGAGAGAGCAAGAGAGCAAGACAGTTTGAAGGCAAGGCAAGGCAAGGCCGCGCGTGCGGCCGGGGCTCTCTCTCTCTCTCTCTCTCTCTGCTCGTTCTTTCAGTAACATGCCCTGTCACACACATCTACATCACTCACCGTTCAAATAAAGCTTTGGCGCGCTGCATATGCTGCAAATAAACTGCATCCGACTGCTTTCCCTGACGTCTGGATCGTTCGGCAGCGTATTCAAACACTCAAACAGGAACAGCACATCTGCGTGGCATCACAGTCATCTTGTAAACAGACCCACTCGCTGCACGACAACGCATGCGATGATGCGAAATGAGCCTATAGTATCCAGCTGCAGACCCGCAGCACCACCAGTTTCAGAACCCCAGCGCCAGAACCGGAAGTGAGGGGCGGAGCTTACGTTCTAAACCGAGTAACGCCACCTAACGTTTTGGAGCGTAATTTGCTTAGACAGAAACGTCATACTTTATACATACCGGTATGTTATAATGAAACATTAAGGTACAGAAACATTGGGCTTCACCATATTTTTAAAATCGTGGTCCGTTGTATGCATTTATATTTACTATGGTTCTTTCTTTTAAATAATTTTGACAATGTATTTACCTACATATTGTAAATACAGTTGTTATGATAACACATTTATTTCTATTTGTATATAGGACTGACAGTTAAGCTGTCATTTGTAACTATACAAGAATATAGAAACTATTTAGCTATTTTAGTAAAATGTTCTTATTAAAGTTGTACTTATAAGCAGGAGTATGTTGTTTGTGCACCACAAATTGACACTACCAATCAGGTATTTAAAATAATTGTAAACTAGCATGAGAGAAAATGCCACAAACTATTGTAAAGAGACACATACCATTGTTAAATTAATTATGAAAACTGGCACCAATCATTCAGAAGTGTGCTGGACCTTGACACTGGCTTTTCACAATGCAGAGTAGTGTACATCTGTAGATCCTATATCTATTATAATGTGGATACAGCAAATCAAATATTTGAACAAAACATTTGGGCATCTCCAGAAGGAATATATTAAATTAATTTGTAATTATTGTAGACTAATCCCCAATGTCAATGGTAGCTTATAAAATGTATACACCTTTTTCAGTAAGCAGAGACAGAAAAGAGACTCAACAAATATGTAAGTTAAAGTAATGGCTTTTTCACCCCCTTTTAATAAATACAGTTGATGCATTACTACTTAAAATTAGTGAAACTTGACTATGCCAGAGGCCATTACAACTTCAACTGCATAGCGGCAAATCTTCTCCAATCTTTGTACAAGAAGTATGGTCACCTTAAAAAGAAGAACAGTTGTTTTAACAAACACTTTAACACCTTCACAAGATAAACGTCTTCAAAACGTCACCGCAAGAATTTGATACACCCAAAAATGTATCAAACCATCCGTAGAAAAAATGTTTCATACAATAAAGTATGACAACATATTCAAGCTTCAATAAGATGATAAAGTTAAGCACAAATTAAATATTTAACAGATAAATGCAGAACTTAATAATATATGCGATAATTTTTCACCACATGATGCAAAAACGTTAAACAACTCACCGTGCTCTTATCTCATTGTCAATAACTCCGCCCCTCACTTCCGGTTCTGGTGCTGGGGTTCTGAAACTGGTGGTGCTGCGGGTCTGCAGCTGGATATATCTCAAATGAGGCGTAGGCCTAGTTGTCTTGCGCTGGAGGCGGTCATATGCAAACGACTGGTACGTCACTTCATATCGTGACGTCACTAAGTTCAAAGGATCCAGAACGAGCTGTAGGCCTATTTAGAGCTTGATTAAATAAATGCTTCGTTTATAATGGGGAGGACGTCTTAAGCTATGAAACTTGCAGGAAGTTTTAATAGTACATAGATCTCTTATATACCAAAAGATCAAGGCAAATTTGGTTTCTCATGTCATGACCCCTTTAAGACAATATGAATAATTTAACTTGCTTTTTTATTAAGTATCATATCAGGCTTTAATGGCTCATATAGTCTTATAATATTGACAACATGAAGGATATTGAGGTGGAAAAAAAAAACTTAATTTTATTCAGAGGCTCAAATTGAGCAATTTGATGCAGTTGCTGATATTTATATGGCCCAAAAGCTTGTAAAATCAATGAGATTACTACTAAAATAAATTGCATATAAATATCAGTTGTCTCTTTATATCTTCCAATAATATTTCTTAATGGGATGATATTTGAATGCCTAGTTTAATGATCAAAGCTCAGTAGTTTTAAAACATATTATTCAGTGCAATACAATGATCACTGAGAGATGAACAAATAAACCTTCCTCAAAAGCCTGATTGATCATATTTGAGACACATGATTTTTCTAAACAATTATGTAGGCCTACAGATAATCAAGTAAAATTGCTTTAGTGCAATCAGTGTTCATTTTGAAATATTTAATAACAATATAACTTTTGTAATTCTTACATTTACTTTATAAAAATCAACAAAGATTTCAGAGCAAAAAGACACGTGAAGCGTGAGCTGCAGGTTTTTAGAATTAAACTTAAATTCCTTTTACTCGCTAAAAAAGGTCAAAACCATTAATTAGACCACAGAAGGAATGTTGTAGAGTTGTGTTTTACAGCAAAAATGATGCAGGCTTTACAGGGTTAACGTGTAAACACTTCTCATTAACTTTGAATGGGTGACGTCATGCGTTGCTGAACTGAATTGTGGGTTCTGTTGCATCGTGTAGCGGCAGAAGTTGAAAAATGTGATCGCCTATGCCCCTAGCGCAGACGCTAGTCAACTGCGTATTTGCGTTCATGCAACACCAGAATAGTGACGTGATTGGCTGTTGTCACTGTTGTCAAACTTCAGACACGGCCCCGTCAGGCGTCGACGCCCCGTGTGAATGCAGCGTTAAGATATTTGGCATCTCTGCCAAACATGGTTGTCCGTTTATATTTTTACTTATCAAAAGAAGATCCAAAAATGCATACAATATTAGTTCACCCAAAATCAATCACTCACCCTCATTCTGTTTTAAACCCAAAAATAAAAGTCATGAAGAATGTTCTGGCTGCTCATTCATGTAACTAAAGCGTACATTCACACAGTTCCTCTGAAGTCTTATGTTAGCTTTGTGTGAGGAACAGACCCAAATACAATGAACTCACCATAATCTTTCTCTCCGCCACAGCTCTCAAAATCCATTCACACTTCCTCATATTCAATCTTGACACGTTGTGTTTGGACTTGCGTTTGATGTAAAACCTGCCAGACCGACATGTGTTGGCATGTAAGTTTGAATTTGAGTATTATTTAAGAATTATTTGATAAGATTATTTTTTGTTTATGTTGTGCTGGCCGATATATTGTCCTTTACTGATTCCACTAAAGAAATTATACAATTCAGATTTAGACTTGACTAATTTACTCCATGAGTGCAAGTTACTGGGATAAAGGGAGTAGCCTAGTATTCGACTGGTCATATGCTCCCTATGAGGGTACGTACTCCAGGTAAAATAAAAAACGCTTTTTAGTAAACTACTGAAATGACCGGCGTCTTCATCTTAGGGGAATAATAGCGACTGCAAACTGTTTAGGAACGACACAAAAGTGAGTCAGTAATGACAGAATTTATGTCTGAACTTTCCTTTAAACGATTGGTTTGGGATCAGCACATTGTCATTTCAGAGCTGATTAATTAGGCCATATTCTTCAGACAGTTTCAGACAGAACCAGACGCTGATGAAAGCTGTATTTGGATGGCTGACCTTCAAACAAAAGCACCTGTTAAAGTACAGCAATTGTATGTTAAAATCGTTGAGCAGAACCATAATTTACCCCCCACTGAATAAACAAGCGTTTACAGCAGAACACTTTTTATTCAGCACTACCAAACATTCAGTTTAATTGGATCACTTCAAATTTCTGACCCTGACTCGTATTGAGTAAGAGGAGAAAAGAGGGAAAGTGGTTTTCGGAGAGATTTTTGGAGAGTTTAAGACTGTGATCTATTAACAGATTTTGTTGTCGGTAATGACAGAGAATGTTAAACAAGTGCCGTTTGTGATGGTGACGGGCAATCTCATTTATCCACAGCTAATTTGGCACAAACAGCCAAAAATCTCCCTAAAAAATGTCAGCCATCACAAGGCTTATTTATTTATAGTTAAACTGTGAGTGAGATTTTTTAAACGAAACGGGCTGATCTTACATTTGATTTTAAAAGAAGAGTTAGGCTGGAAATATATGAAGAGTTCAGATGCAAAAGCCTCGAGTTCAGTAATTTCACTTAAATGACAATGAAAATGACCTATTAATTGTCATTTAAGTGAAATTACTGAACTTAAATATACAAGCTTTAAATATCTGAACTCTTCATATGCAAACTAAGCACAAAAGTGAATGCTTGAGTAAAGCATTGCAAGCGTGTGGGTTATGTTGAACACTAAAAGACCTTGCTAAAAATTAAGTACACTTTAGCAGTATTTATTATGGAATTTATATACTTATTTAAAAAAAAATAATTATATACTAAAAAAATACACCTAAGATGTACTAAAGTTAAACTGAATGTAATGTTTTTGGACACTTAATTGCTATAACCAACTATAAGCATATCGACTTTAAACTGGTCTGTCATGCGTAGTTGACCTGAACGAGAACTGACCATATAGGAGGAGCAGGTTATGTTAATGTTTGAATATCTATATGGAAGCATTAACAAGTGTTGAGAGCTAGGCAGAAAGCAAGATTTTGAGTGAATAATGACTTGAGGCTTTTACACAAGACTGAAGAAACTGGGTTAATTGCCTAAAACTGGATGAAAGATTCACACTCACAGATCTAACTGCCTGTTTGAGTGATTCATTTGCTAAAAATGAGATTGGCCAGTTTAAGCGTTTATTGAACATTAAACTGAGCCATGCAATGTCTTAATTTTTTTAATAAGCTTATTCACTGGATGGCATACATTAATCAGCTGATGGATCAATGAGTGATGTGATAACTAATAAATAATAAAAAAGGAAGGGAACAGTTGACTTGAGGATTCGGCATGAAGAACAAAGATAATATCTTCCTCTCAGGATGTTATCTTTAAATATATCGATCAACAATATGCAAAATAATGACCATTTCCCAAAACACTTTCCTCGACTTGGACGAAGAGATGGTGTTGCTCCAAAACACACATTGAGCACAGCAACACTCTTGCTCTTTGTAGTACCAGGAAAAGACAGAACCCGATTATTCAGGAATAAACCCTCTTATTATCAAGTATTATTTTTTTCATGGCATAGAGTTCTTGAGGTGCTTGAGATGTTTGGGAATTAAAAAGGTACATGAAGTCCTTCAGATCCTTTGTCAGACTGAGAAAAAGCCACATATTCCTTTTTTGTTTAAAGCATCTCTGCATTGAAACGTTTCTAAAGAACCATAGTCTGATTCTTAAAAGTTAATAATATTCTTCTAAAAAGGTTCCTCCGTGACATCAGGCAGTAAAACCATTTTTGAAACTTTTATTTTGTAGAGTAGAAAGATAAAGATGTGCCTTAATACAATATTCACATGAACCTCTACAAAGATTCCTCCATCTGGTTGATTCCTGAAGGCAGAGTAGATGTTTAGATGATATCTCATAATCTTTTGCATGCATTTTGGAAGATGACTGAAAAAATAAAAGTGTTTTCTGACAGAGCAGTTGAAAGAAGTCAGTTGTATTTATGTTACATTTACAACTGAACGTTTTTCAACTGACAAATAACCACTGTAGTCATTACAGATTCATTTGGTTCAATCTAAAAGTGTGCTCCAACTACACAAACTGTACAATCTATATACAAAATACACAGTTGTAGTATAGTAGTATAGTCTAATGATATGTTGTCATAAGCACTGACCTGTGTAGTATTGCATTCTGACGCCTCTGTTCCGCTATATAATGGGAGAACTGTGCATGATCTTTCCTATAGCAAGCAATAGCCTTAATTGCAACGTCTTAGACCCGATATAGTCCGGCTACGAGTAACCCACTAGACAAAATAACCTTGAATTGGTACATGTAATTTTTCCCTAAATAACTTGCGAGATGTACGATATTCCATCATGTAAGCAAAGTCAACAGTGATTACAATGTGTTTAATTTCTCTGATATGTTCTATGCGTAGCCTGTGCGTCTATTCTTGGACTATGGTTAGACGTTTATTACATTTTCACTGACATTTTGCTTTGTTTAGCCTAGATGTCCCGGTGGTGTTTGGACGTCTAATAGAGGCCTTTTAAATGTAAACTTGCTTGCTGGGTTAGATGTACATTTGCACAGCGGTCTGAAACAAGTTGCCTTCAGAGGAGTATCTTCATACAAAGCTACGAAGTGATGTAGAAATGCATTGGATTGGCCGTGTGTTTTGGACGTGCTCATTTGCTGCTCAGCTATGAGGAGGAGGAGGAGGAGGAGGATGCATGCAGTGAACACTTCTGTGATGTACTGTGGGAACAGAACTTTTAAAGTGATTTGAGACAGACTGGAGAGCGTCTCCATGGATATTAGCAAGCCTTTTTTAAAAAAACGTTCACACGTCTGTGAGAGTGAGAAAAGGCTAGAGATTGGCACAGTGTGTGATTACGTTGGTAAAAATAAGTGTGTGTGTACCTGTGTGTATGCGTGTGCGTTTGTGATAGTGTGTGTGTGTGTGTCAGTCTAAAGACTGGCTGTGACAGGCCAGGTTTGGCTAACATACAGGAGGCAGATGGCCTATTTAAAATGGAAAGAACTTCACCGGCGGGCCAAGTAAACTGATGTTCACCCTCCATAAGCTCTCGAAAGCATCACTATCAGATCATTTCACATGTCTCACTCCAGTGTGGATGGATAGACCGAGCTGAATTGTAGATTAGGCTCTGATATTGAGATTTTGGTTGATATGGTAACTTTTTAATGTCTTATAACTGACATAACGACTGTGTGAAGTCAGCATTCACACTAAAGTTCAGTTCAGTTCAATTCACATTTATTTGTATAGTGCTATTCACGTATCGTTTCAAAGCAGCTTTACAGAAAATTCATGTCTAGTTGTCTACATTACAATTTAGAACCAATGTTTAACTTGAAATGCTACCTATAGTGACACCAGATAATAAAGCATTAAATGTGAAGTATGGATAACTGTCTAACCCTATAAATCCTATCATATTGATACACACATTTATATAAATTATATTTGCTGATAAATCTGTCACACACAATCTACTACAAGCATTATGCCGTCTGATAGTTTAGACTTTTTTTTAGCAAATAAAAACCTTTTAGTACAATTGTAAAAATGTCCCCCTTCGGGTCGAGGTTCAAGTGTCTTTTTGCTGTAAAATCTTTTCTAATTTTTATTATTTAAACAAAAATATGTTTATAATGCTAGGAATATTTCAAGATGAACTTACTGGACTGAATCAACTTGTTTACTTGATCATCCGTACATAATCTTTTAGAAAATAATGAACATCATCATCAGACTTTTATTTGTAGCCTACATCTCTCAATCATCATTGTATTGCAAAACATAAACCTAAGCATTAAATATCATCTTATTATAACCTATTAGCATGAAAACATATATTTTATGTAAGTCTGCTATATACAGATCTGGTTGTTTTACATTACACAAGCTATCATCATTTTATCTTACTTTTGGCCATTTAAATATCAGTAGCTGCACCAAATTTCATATTTCTGGCTCAGTTTGGTCCTCTGGATGAAACTATGAAACTATAACTCCCCTCGACTATGAGCTCCATGAGCCATAAAAGTCTGATGTATCAGATATAATGCTAAAAAACATATGCAAAATTTAAAAATATTTGTCTAAAGGTTCAATTAACTGTTCCATTTACTATTATTTAATTTGTCAGGCTTTACATGGTTAATATGTTTGAAACCTGGCATACAAAAGTTTTGCTAGAATATTCTAAGAAATAAGCTTTGATATAATATGTGCTTTGAATTTTTACCTAATCACATTACTTAATATCACTGTAAAAAAAAAAAAATTGTTGGATTAACTTAAAAAAGTAAGTTACCTGGTTGCCTTAAAATTTTGAGTTCATTGAAATAAAAAATTTGAGTTAATACAACAAAGGAAATTGGTTTAATAAATAGAAACTCAAAATATTATGCTATCTGAACTACATTAATTATCTAAGTTGATTTGACAAAATATAAAAAGTTGTGAAAACAAATCATCAAAATTCATTTTTACAGTATACAGTGAGTGTTTCAGTTTCTTTTTTCCATACATTTTGTTATTGACAAAACAGATTTGTAATTTTTTTTTAAACTGAATGACTTTTAGAACATAAAAAAGCCATTTTCTAACAGCTCTTGTATGTTAAAGTACTCGTTTGCAGTGAGTTATTATCAGTTTGGTTCATGAAAAGAAGATTTTCAAAGGTTTTTTACCAAAAACATCATGGATGCAAGTTCTCCATGAGAAGCATGTAAAATGTAAGACGACTCTAGCACAAACTGAGAAACAGTGGTGGTGAGCTTTCATATTTAAAAAATGTGTACACTGTATAAAACAAAAATTCTTTATTTAATTTAAAATAATTAGTGCAACATTCTATGCATAAATAAGAATTGTCAGTGTTGATTTCATGGTGGCTTTGAGAGCTTTGCTTGAGTCAGAGGAGTTTGCAAGAGTGTGATTATAAACACAAAGATGTTGCAAAAGCGACTGATGAGAAGCTCAGTTCACCTGTTCAGTGATGATGGAAGACAACCTTTATAGTGGCTTTTAAACTTTTTAATTTATTTATTTAGAGAAACAGGGACAGCTCAAGAGCTCATCTCCACCCGTAGTCCCTGGGCAGGCTGATGTTATAATAAAATTTATAAAACGGTTAGTTCCAATCCTTGATTCTGATTGGTCAATAGCTGTGCTTTATTCACGATAAAACACGGCTATGACCGCTTCACCCAATAGTTCTATGAATCACAACACAACACCCCTAGCAACCACTCTTTGCATCTTAAACACATGTTTGATCTCATTGATATTGTTAATTAGTAGAGTAGAATATTGTGAGAGATGGAGTAAGCAGCTGTACCTGCATAGTAGACATAGCATTTTCCTTCAGGTCAGTCCTATATTCATAATAAAATTCGTTTGAATGTCCGCTGCGATATCTTGTCCTTTTAAAAGTAAAGGGGTTTTCCGTGCCTATCGTCATCTGTCAGTTGCGTCTTTCTAAAGTCTTCTCTACTGACTGACTCACTCCTTAAGACAGTCTTTGCCGCCATCTATTGGCGAAATAATGTATGTAGTAACGTCTGTTGCTGTTTACGGTCGGGGACTATTTTTTTCCAGCGGAAGG
Source organism: Semotilus atromaculatus (assembly GCA_031834385.1). Lineage (NCBI taxonomy): Eukaryota > Metazoa > Chordata > Actinopteri > Cypriniformes > Leuciscidae > Semotilus > Semotilus atromaculatus. The sequence goes on from JAULUF010000049.1 coordinate 3,636,384, forward strand.
AAGGCTTTTAGTGATTTTATTTCATGAAAGTTGCATAGATACATATTTTTCGGCTTTTATAATTATATTTTTTTGGTGTGGTAACCGTTTTATAAAAGCAATAAGGTACTCGAGGCAAGTGCTGTATCGTGAATAAGTAACGGCTGAAGGGGTTGCAGGCACTCCGCTTCGCGTCGTGCCTAACAACGCCCTTCAGCCGTTACTTATTCACGATACAGCACAGCCTCTCGTACCTTATTGCTTACACATAATACATCATACATACATGAATAATGACATTTACATTGACCAAATAAATGATAATAAAAAAATACAATCATCACATGCACAACATCGGGCACATGTGGGTGCAAATTTGATTTGACAAAAGCCAGACGTTTTTCTTTGCAACCGCCTTTTTCAAGACGCATTAAAGCTTTTAAAAAATCTGTTAAAGTAGACATTTCTGATGTGTTTTATGTTGTAGAGTCGCCTAAACCGTGAAAATATCTTGAGCTTGTCACCACAGACCTTATTTCAGGATTTAACTACAAAAAACATGACTTTGGGACGATGGACCCTGAAATGCTAAAATGCTAATTCCGTTCCAATTTCCGGGTTATGGCTTACAAAAAATATATAATTCTTACAGCACTCTATTTATAGCACTTTTAATTTATTTCAAATCCATCATTTTCATAATGAAATTTATTTAATATTTTTATTTAATTTTATGGAGAGGAATGTTAGGTGAGCAATGACATTTTCCTGTAATTCTGTCTCAGCCCATCATCCTATAACTAACTATATCCTCTCTTCTATAGACATCACTCTTTGATCGTCTTCTAAGGGAGCATGATAACTTAAATGGCACCTCATAAGTAACTGGTTTGGAGTACTCTACATAGACAGCATCTTCTCTCACTTTGTCCACCATCTTGGGTGGATAATTCTTTTCATTGAGCTCGGTGCAGTGCATTCTGGGATTCTGCTTTTCTCTTTATACATGGGATGCTGCCTTAAAATGTACACATTGCGCACTGCACACACAAAAATATTTTGGAAAAGCCTCTGTGTCGGGAACATGCCTGTGTTGGCGACTCACTACGCTTTGGAACAGAGTCTGCATCTTTACATGTCCTGTTTTTTGTTTGTTTTTTTTTAAATTCATATTCTTGCTTCTCTCTCTGCCCTCTTTGTACATTCTCTCTCCCCTTTCCTTTCTCGCTCATTATAGCATGTTTAGATGAATAATGCATGCACAAGAGATGTAAGTTGGTGAATGTCAGCAGCTGTGCTGATCTGTGCCATGTCCAGCGTCGTTCATACACAAGACAGCTTCGCTTTGAGTCGAGCGAGGGTTTTAGTAAGCTATCCTGCACATAAACATGGCTGTTAGTTTGCTAAAATGAGAACTAAGGGGACATACTAAAGCTAAATTAATGTTTAGGTAGCATAGCATTGTATATTTAACTACCACCTCCTCAGTGTGTGTGTGTGTGTGTGTGTGTGGGGCCAGGTACATTCAAGCTTACTACTTACACAGTACAGCACAGAATATACTGTACACTTCATACTACTGTTTAAAACAGTATGTGAGACAGTAGGCATTATGCAGTGATAAACGTTTCAAACAATAGTTGTCACCTAGGGTACCCTAGTTAAAAATAAATAGATTAAAATACGTTTATTTTATGCTAAGTATACTACACATATATTTTCATATTTAATTTAAATACCTTGTAATTGCAGTTTTGGTGTACTAATTGGTATACTTAAAGTCTGCTAAATTTGAACAATAATGCACTTTAGTTATCTAGAAATAGTGCTGAAGTTCAACTATAGATATACTGAAGTATATTTGATTGTGCTAAAGTGGAACTATTGCAAGTATACTTTAGGTACACTTTAAATATCTTGCATTTAAAGACTGATATTATATCATACTATTCTCACTAATAATGACATTAAACACATGTTAAGGCTTAATATTAAGAAATGTGCATTGTGCAATAAAGAAGAACTCTAAATAAAGTTGAATTATAATTATATCAGTAAGTCTCAAGCGATATGTCAGTAAATATGTTAATAGTTTTGTTGTATACTTATAAGTATATAGTATGAAATAAATGTATTTTAAATACATTTTGGTATAGGTTTTTTTCGCTCAAAGATTGATCTCGATTCAAACATGAATGCGATTTTATGTCTATTAAAATTTTGACATGTATAATCATAGCAAAAATTCAAATCTGTTCACGGTGCAGCTGACCCAGAGTTGTTGTTATGTATAGGTATAAAAAAGCTTTTCAACATCACAGTATCATTATTTCTGTGTCACAATAATTAAATGATCACAGAAGTACTGGGATAAACGTTTATATTTCGGATATAAAAAAAACTGATGTCCCCCTTTTGAAAGTTATCTGACACTTCAAATAAAGATTGTATTGATTACATCGTTATGCCAGTAGGTGGCGACAAGTGCCTGTTAAAAAATATATCTGTAATTCAATCATTCATTCAAGAGATGTATTGAAAAACATTGATTCATAATGAAGCAAGTGAAGTCTTTATAAGATTGAATTATTCATTCAAACCAATAATAATAAAAAATGAATTAAAATTAACTAAATAATTTTATATGGACTGCAGCAATTAACATTTTGTCAGAACCATCATGATTCCCACTTTATCCAGAACTGTGCAGCTCTAACATCGAGTGGCTATCTGTCTGGATTTAGGTTGGACAGTCTGGTTTTGAGATACTGGCACAGCCTTGAGCTAGATCCTCATTTGACCTCCTTTTTAGATCAAAGATTAAATTACAGTTTTTAAAAATTGCTTATACACAATTTCTGAAACTTTGTCACCATTTCTCGAAACTCTGTATACAAAACCACAAAATATACATACACCATGCAAAACGTCACACATCTCTTGAAAAAGCAAACACTTCAGTCACTCTACACACAAACCATTATAGTTTTTTCAAATTGCTTACACACTAAAAGTGAAACTTGAGGCTCACTCAGTGAAACCATTCACTCATGTACCTAATCTTCAGAACAAGTCTGCAAAACTGCAAGCACATTATATGCTTTACACTCTTTTTGCAAAACCTTAAACACAGTTTTCTCCATGACACACTCATTTACCGATGACACCCAATGATCATGTGTGAAAACACTTATAGGCTACATAAATTGATCACATAGAAATCAAAACTCAATTTTGTGAAAGTAAGAAATTATTTTTAACCCCTTGAATTTCTTTTTATAGTGTAAATGTATATATTTACATATATGTATGTATTTATAGACATTTATGTGTATATGTACATTAACATACACACACGCTCAAACACACACACACACACACACACACACACACACACACACACACACACACACACACACACACAGCTTCAGAAATAAAGTTTATTTTCTGACTTGGCATGTATATGCATATTCAATGTGTGTATATATACTGTGTATTTATATATAATTTAAAATCGTCTGAGAAGTAGCTTAGCCAACAAGCCAGTAGTGTCAATATTCAGCTCAAGTCACTTTAGTGTTGATTCAGTTTAGTTCAATAACTGTAACATGCATCAATTGTGCATACATACTGTATATACAGTGTATTTGTGCACATACGTGTACGTGTGACAAACGCCTGTACACTCCACTGCACACTGAACAAGCAAAACACATTTTACATCCGTGTGTAGTTTGGTGTGTATGTGGCTAATCATTTTATGTTTGTGAGTAGAGTTATTATGCAAAAACAAAATTTTTGGAAGAGTTAAAATAGTTTTGAATAATGTGTTTGCTTTTGCGAGAGACGTCTGATGTTTTGCATGTGGTGTGCGTGTTTTGTGGTTTTGTGTGTAGAGTTTCAAGAAATTGAGCCATAGTTTAAAAAATTAAGCAATTTGAAAAAACTGTAAATGATTATTGCTACATACACCTCAAACTACACAGGGATTGTTAAAAATGTAAAATGATACATTAAAAAATTAAAAAAAACAAACGTCTCAGGTTACGACTGTAACCTATGTTCCCTGAGAACAGGGAACGAGACACTGTGTAAAAGCGCTAGGGGAAACGCCTCAGCGTGAATGATGACTGAAACACTGTATGATCACGACAACAACCTTGTTGGCCGGCGTCAGCCATGACGTCATGCTCTAGTGCGTCCAGGAAGTATGAAAAGGGCGCCTAGAGAACATGTCATCCACTTTTTCGTCTGAAGGGACTGTGAAAGCAGACGGGAGGCATGGCGACGAGATGCAGTGTCTCGTTCCCTGTTCTCAGGGAACATAGGTTACAGTCGTAACCTGAGACGTTCCCTTTCGAAGGGAACTCGCACTGCGCCAAAGTGCTAGGGGAACGATCTACCCACGCTGCCATGCTGAGGGGATGCTTTAGCAACTATGGCTACAAGCAAAAACACATTAACACACAGTACCACTACTCCCTACGACCGCTGCCCGAGCTCCATGCTAAGTGAGGGTGAACTCCGTGAATCACACAAAGGGCTTGCCAGCTCAAGGGCATGGGAACCACAGCCCGACTTTCAGAGGGGGTTTCCTTTAAGGGAGTATGGCCCACAGCCCATGGGCCCTAGCCTGCTACTTCCGAAGGGGACAGAGTCAACCCCCATACCAGGGAGGCTATCATGCTTAATGCTGAAGCCAACAACCTGCTTACTAGTATGGGAAGCGGAGGCCTCAGCAGGATGACTCAAAAGCAGAGGAGGCCTGCCCACTTACACCAATGTGGCTCTTCCAGGACTTAATCTAAAACATGAAAAGTTCATCGTTTTCAGAGCTCAGACAAAGGGCCTAAAGCCAGGGCTCGACATAAGCAATGGCCCGATGGCCCGGGGCCAGTAAAAGAGTATGTCGGGCTAGTTGATTGGCCAGTCACTGGCCCGTGCGGGCCAGTGAATGGCCATCAGCAAAACAAACAGCAAACGTCATACACAGTGGCACGAAGAGTGTCAATGTTACTTCAGGTTATTTTATAACATGTTAAAATGTCAAAGTGCGCGAGAGAGATCAAGTGTGTCTGCGCGCGAGCAACAGTGCGCGAGAGAGAACGAGTGTGTCTGCGCGCGAGAGAGACATTGGTAAATAGACATACATAGTATGCACACTTTTAAATCCCCTCTGATGCGCATCATTTAGTAGCTAATCTAATCTCATGTGAATAAAAAACACTAAGCCAGGGTAGTTTTTTTTTGAGGGTAGCCTAATGAAAGTTGTGAAATAATTCCCTAATATTAATTCTAATTTGGTGTTGGCGTGCTGCAATGATTCGCCCATCGCGACGATAACTGACCTCCTCATATGAGCTGCTTCAGCACTCAAACACTCGCTCGTCAATATCAAAATGTTTGAGACCAATCAAAGCAAGCAGGATTTTTGTTCACAGAAGCGTGAGCCGAGCCCGAACGAGACGCTTCACTTCAGTTAACGATCATACATTGCGGGATAAGATGCAAGTAGCTAAAATAAACAGCTGTTTTTGTCAATAGAAGTTTTAAATGACCGACAAAAATAATCAGTTTGATCAAAGGCAGTGGAAATTATAAGATAAATTTAACAACACAAGCACCATATTAAATATATTGCCATTATTATAGTATAAATTATATTTATATAACGTTACCTCAAATGTGTTGTTTGTATCACTCCGCTTGTCTGTATTTGCGCAATTGCATCATTAAGCCAGAAGGTGGCGACAAGTGACTGTCTTTATGAGTGAGTAATTGAATTATTGATTAAATGATCAGATTAGTCCAAAATATTGATTGATTTAGGAAACAAAATGTAGCTGGAACTGATCTTTGATGCTCATACTAATTGCCTCTGGACACAGATGGATTGCATTTGCGTTTGTTTGAAATGTAACATCTATGTATGTGCATAGTGCATTGTCATTGTGCATTGTCAACAATAAGCATAAACATTCTGCATTTCCATTTTGTAGAGTGGATCATTCAATGCGACATTTAAACTGATTCTCATGTTTAAGAATCTGATCAAATCATACTACTGCCAACCGACATGCTTTTAAAGCTACTGTTGTCCATTTTATTGGCCTTCAAAACACCTTAAAATGCTCATATCGAGATCAGGAAAATCTAAATTTTCTCATTTATGGGAACTCTGTATTTATAAAACCCTGTGTACGGCCCTGATATGCAAGAATACTAGTAATTCAATGCAAGACTCGTCTTAGATGTCACTGTTTATAACACAGAGCGTTCATCCTTTGCTGGGACGCTTAAAAAAAATATTGGGGGCATGAATTAAGAGTATATACCCACTTCTCCAGGCACCACTAGGCTTACATCACTGAGTATTATCCGACTGCGCAAGACTTGAAAGGAGGAAAAGTGGAATCTCTTAGTAAAATGGATCCCTGTGAAAACCACATTCTCTTCGTGTTGGCGAGCCTATTTCCATTGCAGGAAAAATAATATATAGGCTACTGCAATAACCATTCAGTTACAATGACAATTTGGTTATTTTTGCATGTCTCCAGGGGCTCTCTCTTAATTCCTGTACTCCCTTTGCTGTAATGATTAATGTATACAATAAATACAGTTTAATGGAAAAGTGTTTTTCCTTAAATTTTTTTCTGGGCCAGTAAAAATATAGAAGGGCCAGCAAAACTCTGATCTACTGGCCCCCGGGGCCAGTGGGGATTTTTGTTTTATGTTGAGCCCTGCCTAAAGCCACTCTGTTACCGAGAGGGCCCTTTTCTGTACTACTACCTGCAACGCTGTATATGTGGAGGCCTCAGCAGGATACCTCTCGAAGGAGAGGAGGCCTGACACATGCTAGAATACAGCGACAGGCTCATCTGGAGGCCTAATAGAGTTATGAAGTCTGGGCCTGCCAGACTCACACCGGCATCTACCAAAACACAAATATGGAGGCATCAGCAGGATGACTCTCGATGGAGAGGATGCCTGACACATGTAGATCAGACAGCTAGCTTGACTACCACCAGAGCCTAGGGAGCGAGGGTCCTAAAACACCTCCTCAGAGAGGGAGGAACCACTTCTCAAGCTCTACCGGGAGGGCTGTTTCCATGGAGGCCTCAGCAGGGTGACTCTCGAAGGAGAGGAGGCCTGACACATGCCAGAATACAGCTACAGGCTAGCCTAGAGGCCTCAGCAGGATAACTCTATTAGGAAAAGGGGCCTGCCAGACTCACATCGGCATTATATACTCAAGATATGAGGAAGAACCCTTTCCACGCTCTACCAAGCCGAATATATGGGGGCCTCAGCAGGATAACTCTCAAAGGAGAGGACGCCTGACACATGTAGATAGGACAGCTAGCTTGACTACCACCAGAGCTTATAGGGAATGAGGGGCCTAAAACACCTCCTCAGAGAGGGAGGGACCACTTCTCAAGCTCTACCTGGAGGGCTGTTTGCAAGGCCTACCATACCCTTTAAGAATCAGCCGAGCTCTAGCTAATCGCAACACAAAGCAACATCCATATGTGCATTTCCAGAAATATGGCCGCTGGAGACGTACTCAGCATGACGACTCTAAACTTAAGGGGAGTACTGGAGTCAGCATTTGGGAGGCTAACACTGGGAGCCTGTCACCCTAACACACCTGCCTACTGGGATTATAGGGGCCCAAACTTTGTGAGGATCTGCTAGAACTCAACCAGAGGTGAAGGACTCTACATAATGACCCAGAGGAACCAAGGGAGTACTAGGCTTACTCGGAGGCTATCTAAGAGATGGAGCACTCTAAAAAACACCCTTGCTAACTAGGGGAGCACAATGTCATCCTAAGAGGGGGGATGTTACCACTGTCTCGAATTTAGAGACATATACTGCCTCACAGGGCTATGGGGAGCAGGGGCCTAACAAAGAGACTCTAAGAAGAGGAGGCCTGCCATACTCGCACCCAAGTGGTCTTAAACTAGTTTTTCTACCACTATGTTAGAAAAGAAACCCCATAAAGAATATAAAGACTGTGTCGAGCTCTAGAGAGCGGAGGCCTCAAGGGATAACTCTCTGGAGTGAGAGGAAGCCTAACCACGCCTCTGAGCCCACAGGGAGGGAACCTGCTACCTGTGCTTATCACCACTGCAATACTAGCCGACTTCAGATCTGGCTGCCAGAAACTCAGTAAACAAAAAGCGACAAAGGCCCTGTAACAAACTCACCACACCGTAAGGGAAACCCATCCTATCCAGGAGGGGAACGGAGGCCGAATAACCCAGTAAATTAAACACATGTTTTTTTTGTTTTTTGGAACACCCTGTCTACGTTCGTTTTAACTACTCTGCTAACAGCACTGTGGCTTTGGTATTTTCGGTATCTTCAGCTGCTTCAGCCCCATCCTGCTCTTCCATCTGAGATTCCCACGATCTGAGTCACCTCCCGGCCTCGGCCCGAGCGGGACCCGAACCGCGGGGCAAAGATGACTGTCCCTCTTCCCTCGTGAAGAAAGACAGACGAGAATGGAGCGTTCTTATTGAGAAACGCTCACAGTCCGCGCACTCAGTCCCCTCGAGAACAGAGCGCACGTGCTCTTCACCCAGACAAAGCAAACGCAAAGTTTGTGAGTGTCACCAGGTGTGAGAAACCTCTCAGACGGGTCAACACATTTCCTAAAGCACTTGTTTGCCATAGATTCCATTTACTCAGTGTCAGTGAAACAGTTCCTGAAGACGAAAAGTGGATGACATGTTCTCTAGGCGCCCCTTATATACTTCCTGGTCGTGCTAGACCATGACGTCATGGCTGACGCCGGCCAACAAGGTTGTCGTGATTATACAGTATTTCAGTCATCAGTCACGCTGAGGCGTTTCCCCTAGCGCTTTTACGCAATGTGAGTTCCCTTCGAAAGGGAACTACTCTATTGTGTCTGTATACATTATGTATGCACAATAGATTAATTTACAGTTATTGAACTGAACTAAATCAACACTTGAACTGACTTGAGCTGAATAATGACATTATTGGCTTGTTAGAGCTGCTTTACAGCAGAATTAGAGTATGATACTATTGTAAATCTGAATGGTACAAAACGCGATAGAAATAGAGGTGTCTTGCATATTCAGTAAACAGAAATGTAAGGGTGAAAATTTATTTGTTTTGAAACATTGTGTTTTTAGGTATATTTACACTATAAACAGAAATGCAAGGAGGTAAAAATAAATAATTTTTTGATTTCTAAGTGAATGAAATTATGTATATAATATATATGCTTTTTACACATGATCGTTGGGTGTTGGTAATCTGTAAATGAGTGTGCCATTTAAATGACAGTGTTTCCCAAATGAAACACGAGAGCATTTAGTTTTGAAATGTGTCTAATGTAGAGAACTGTGTCTAACATTTTACAAAAAGTTTGTTTTACAATTGCAAACTGAGTGTGAAGCATATAATGTGCTTGCAGTTTTGTAGACTTGTTCTCAAGATTAGGTACATGATTCCATAGTATGTTTTCACTGAGTGAACATCAAGTACCACTTTTAGTGTGTAAGCAACGATTCAGCGTTTTTGAATGAAACGGTTGAGTCAATGATTCAATGACCCTTTCATTAAGACAGTGGCTGCGTCTGAGATTTGCAGATTTAGAATATGTATTTACTTTGCGACCACTAAAAAAGTATGTTCTATGTAGTATGAATGTGTGTAGTATGAATGTAATCTGTACGTACTACATTCGCCATATTGTCATTGTCATGTGACCTAATTGCGTGGCTTCACTGCCATTCCTGTGACAGTGAAAGTGCCCAACCTATGCACACTTCTGAATCTCACTGGATTTAGTCGGTCATCCAGGTACTCTTTTGCCTACTCTTTTATGAGGACTGTGAATTCAGACATACTTAATTTGTCACATGCTTTTTTTCATCGACTACGGGGTTGTTAAAAGAACTTTGGTACCAAATCGGTAGTGAAATTTTACAAATGTGATGATACCAGCATTTCTGCAGTACCGGTAGTAACAAGTACGGGTATATTTGGTACCCGCTGATACGTGGCTGCTTTCAAACACTCAGTTACGTAAAAAAGTACAGTAATCGCCGATAATAATTACTAATTGCAACTTAGTAATATATTGTATACTGTATGTACTGCAGATATATTGTACTGAATATTGTATAGTATGGAATTTCTGTAAATTCACCTCTTGCATTCTGTAAAAATGCAGTAGCCAAACTGCAAAACCCAAAAGTTGAAAAGAAAAGAAAAGAAAAGCATGCTACAGAACACTCATAAAAGTTGTACAACTGCAAAATCAAGGTCAGTGAGAGATTGCTTCTGCCTCTGCATCTTCATGTTGGGTCCAGGCTTGAGCACTTTGTCCACATCACAGGCACTGATATCTCTTGCCAGACAAAGGGGGAAAACCCTCTGAGCCTTGACAACATTCTCCGCACCTTGCTCTTCATCATCCTTGTAAGCCCGTGTAAATCGGTCCAATGGCGGTGTCCGATAGAACGGGTGAAGGTCTCTGTGTGTTACTGGCTTTCCGTGTGGCAAAGTAATTTAATTCCATTTAAGCTTTTATCTGACTCCATTTTTATAAAGACCTCAAATTTAGTTTAGATTGCCAATTGGTTATTGGTCAATTATATAATAGTTTAGCAATACATTTGGCTGTTCTAGTTAACTCTTTACTTTATATTTTACCCGTTCATTAGGAAGCGATGTCGCTCAGAGAGTCTCGCGCCGGCCGTTTTACGCGGATCTCACGATCACAAACTCGGCAGTCTGATAACAGATACAGATAACAGATTACAGTCTGGCTAAAACAGTTCAACAATGCCGCATACACGCTTTTTTGTTAAAAAGTACCCATGTAGCCCCCTACAGTCGTCCATATAACAACTTAGTTAAAGCCCAAACAATAACCAGAGGTTTTAACTTTAAGATAATGCTGTTTTAACGCTGGCTATTACCTTAATAGTATATTTATCTAGCCCCCTATTTGCAACGGCATAAAAACTTAGTTAAAATCAAGGGTAACACTTTACTTGAAGGGGTGTGCATAAGACTGACATGACACCGTCATAATCATGACATGATACATGTTTTGCAGATTTGCAGAAACATACTTCACTTAATCTACTTGAGAAAATAATTTCAGAGTAATTCAGAATAAAATCAAATGTAACAATTTATTATGTCAGGTAAATGTATCATGCCAATTTCAAAATCAGTTCAAAGCTAATCAATACAATAACATCAAATGCTCAGAGATAAAGAGTAAAAGATATACCTGACTCAAGAAATACTTGATGCATAATGGGCCGATCTCATTACAAATCGCCCTGAGCCTTGTTACATTTCTTTAATTGCATTTCTTCACCCCTAATTTCCTGTTTTCTCAGAGAGTTGCCCTCTCTTCCAGTTCTTCCAGTTTTTCCAGTCTTACATCCTCATCCTCTTCCTCCTCGTCTCCCGCTCAGATTGTTTCCATCCATTGTTGGTATCAACATTCAGTACACCTGTGCCACTTCTGCACTCTGAACTGGCTGATATTTTGTAAACAAGTGTGAACAATTTTGAGCCGTTGTGTGGAAACGATGACAACTGTGTTGCATGTGACTGTGGGTGGGAGATGGGTGTGAAACACGGGAGACTCCCGGGAAAAACAGGAGTGTTGACAGGTATAGTATTGGTACTACTGACAACTGAAATTTTGGTCTGTCCATGACATCCCTAGTCTACTATATAGTAAGGAAGTATGCGATATTGGATGAAGCCATAGACAGTAAAAGAAAAGGACACAGCGACCCCATAGACTTCAACGGAGAAAAGTGAAGTCAATTAGAAGCACTCACTTCCTGATTGCCAAGCGTACTGCGCAGACTCAAACTGAGCTTGACGACGTAGATGTGACGTAAGCAACCCGTCTGACAGTGGTAAGTCTTCTACTAGCTGTGCCAAGAGAAATCTGAATTCCTCAAAACGTTGTTGAAAATATTTTGTCCCGTTGCTTTTATGGACTCTCTATGGGCTTCTCCCTTGACTTTATCGAACTTTATGCCTCCTCGTCCCCCCAATTGCCTCATAGACAGTAAAAAATTGCACGCGAGCTTATCCTCCTATCTGTACGGTAATTTCTCGACTGTGCGACAGTGAGTCGCGTGTTATGACGCAATCGTTAGCCTATTTTTACAAAAGCTGCTTCTACGAGGCCATAACGTAAGATACAAGGTAATGGAGCCCTTTATACATTGTTGTGTTTCTTTAGAAATAAACAATGGACAAATGGAGTCTTTAAACGCCTCAGATGTAAAGTTATTCGCTGTCAAAGTGACTCAAAAATGAATGGGAGTCAATGGGATGCTAACAGCAGGTGAAGGCTTGTTAGCCATTGGCGGCCCCCGGGGAGACTTCAGTTTCCGGCTGGTAGATTACCCCCTTGGATGAAGCCAGTCACTTGCTTCATTCCTGAATGAATCAGCCATTTTGAATGAATCAGTTGAATGAATGAATCAATGACTCACTCATTAAGACACTGAATTGCCCCACCTACTGGCAGTTTTAGCTTCATATTTTAAAGTCTAATTAAATTTTTTCCAACATTTTAATATTTTTATAGGCAGGGTATTTTATATTAAAAACATTAATCTCATGAAATTATTTATGGAATTGTAGCTGCAGTGTTAATGCTTTCATGGCATCTCTGAGTCTATGTAAATACATCAAACATGCACTTCTGATGCAGCTTCTGTGCCATGATGGATTTTGTTTATAATGTTTGATTGGTAACAGCCAATGTTAGTGTTAGTGATTTAGTGTCCTAAATGCATTTATTGAATAAATGTAAGAATTAACATCAAAGGGGACATATAGATTAATTTTTTTTTTGAAAATTTGCCTCAATAAGTAATATTTAAAAAAATTAATTCCCATGGAAATCAATGTAATCAATGAAAACCCCTTAATTGAAAAGCTAATTTCCGTCACTGCTTGTGAGTTTTATTTATATTTATTTTATTTATAAGTACAGTCATTTTCTATTTTTAATTCAAATTTGCGTAAACATGTCAGCATTAAAAACGTTTTGTAGTCCAATGAAATAATGAGCCAAAATGAGCTATTATTGAAAAATTGTGGCTGTAAGTGTTTGTGGTTCATTTATCACACTTGAAATGGAAAGTCATGTCGAGCGCATTGCATAATGGGATAATGTTGTATACTGCACATTTTGGCAAAAGTAGTAGCTTGTCTGGATATTCTGCATGCTGTGCACAGTACATACTTGCCAAAGAAACAGAGTAGTATGTTAGTATGCTATTCCAAACAAAGCCAGGATGGGTACTGGGGCGTGACATCTAACGGCTAAAGTCACTTAGGAACTGCTGCAAATCTTAGCCTTTTCATCACACACAACACACACACACCATCGCACAAAATCGAATTGCCTGGGTTAATTATTCATCCATGCCTCCACAGCTCTCAGCTCAGTTTAAGATGACAAGTGTGTCATGAAATAGTGTGTCAGAGGTTTTTTTTCCACATGTGTGTATGTGTCAGGACTTGTTTAAGTAGGATAGCGTGTGGGTGAACGTGTGTTGGTGTGTGTGTGTGAGCGCGTATATTTTACGCAACATGGCCAAGTCTGTAGGCAGCAGCGTGTTGATTCACAATGGGCTCGTGCTGCATTTGTGTGAGTGTATTTGTAAAAGGATTGAATATTAGCTCATGTTTCGGGACACTTGATACGGTTGGGAGTCATATTGTGTGTGAGTGTTAGTTTGCATGTGTGATGGTAAAGCTTCCTTTTGTCCAAGATGTTTTCAGATGTGAGAAACAGGCTGTTAGCATGTTGTGCATGTGTGTAGTGTACGTGTGTGTGTGTGTGTGTGTGTGTGTGTGTGTGTGTGAATAAAACACTCTTATAATGTCTCTGATATCAGCAGATAAAGTAGAGAGGTCATATTTGATCTCCTCTCAAGGACACCGGTCTCTCTCTCGTCTTCTCTCTAACTCTATCTGGCAAAATCAGAGATTTATGCTGCCAGTTGTGGCCCTGTGTGTGTCCAGGTTGAGCCATCCCTAATCTCCCACAAGTGTATTTTTTATCATTTGATGTCCACACACACACACACACGTTGGTGCAACAGCATTATGAGGACTCTCCATAGGCGTAATGGTTTTTATACTGTACAAACTATATATTCTATCTCCTTACACTGCCCCTGTCCCTAAACCTACCCATCACAGGAGACATGCTGCATTTTTAATTTTTTAATAAAACAATGTTTTTTATGTTTTTTAAGCCATTTAATTTATGAGGACTTTTGACATGTCCTCATAAACCACCCATAAGTTGTAATACCAGTGTAATACACATGTCATTATACAAATTTGTGTCCTCAAAAATCACATAAACAAACCCACACACACACACACACACACACACACACCATACATAACAATCACAGAAAACTATAGGCATTTTTTTAATTTTTGAAAAAAGAAAAACAAATTAATCATTTTGCACCCACACACTTTGAATAGATACCACAGGATTGCTGTGTTCAGAGCTCTAATTCTGCACTCAAAATCTCCTGGGACGTTTCTACTTACAAGTTTGGAAGTTGTAATTACACCAGGATGTGAGTTCAATTGATTTTGATCTGAAATAGCGGACTTGGTCGGCAATTTCATATTTCTTTCATTTAACTTACTGGCAAACAAGCTCATTTAAGGGCTGCAACTAAATGAAGCAAAGGGTGTACATTAGATGTGTAACTATTGCTTTATCTACCCCAGACAATAAAAGTTGTAATAGTATTTGTAAATTAGTAGTACTACTAGTGCAAAGTGCCCGTGCAAAATCAGTTTTTGTGTGTGTTTTTAGTAATTGTTGGTGTGTTTGAGCGCTCATCATTACAATTACACAGCAAAAGTTCAGTGACATTTTCATTTAAGCAAATACTGATATTGACATCAGGGTTTTTCCTGGCTCAAAATGAGGCGGAGGTGGTAAAATTTTTTACATTTTAAAGATAAATTCATTAATCTGGTGCACTTTGAGTCACTCGAATCTGTTGTTAAAAATAAATAATAATCTACCCACCAACCACCCATATGCTTTGATTTATATATCTGCATCTGATCATCACATTACAATTATTCAATTAACCATGTTATAATGGTAACACATCACACTTAAGTAGGCTGATTTAAAATGAACATTTATTTAAATTAAAAGGTCTTCTTTTGGCAAAATTACATTTCCTTTATAGCCTAAACAGAGGCTTTACTCCCTTTAAACTTAAATTTGTCAATGTTTCATTTTTGAAAACACTCTTATCGGAATAATTTTTTGATTTTCTGCTGTCTGCACACGCAAGGTCTCTCGCTCGCTTTCCCGCGCGGTTTTGAGCACAGTCTCTGTCTCGCATGCACGCTCGCTCTAGATTCCAGGGAATTTGAACTAATTTGCGGTATAACTAGTCGATCACGAGTGGCTTAACAGGTAGATCTATAGATAAACTCATCTTTCAGGCATTTGACCGACCGGGTTCACACTTCAGCTTGAGAAATCGGGGGTGTGGCGTGCGAGCGTGTGAAACCAATCAAATGCGTGCGTCTCACGGCCAATGCGTGAGAGTTGGCAGCTCTGGAATCTTGCTGCGTCCTGCTGGCTATGAAAGACTAGCAACCTATGAAACTAATAATGAACAATTTGAAACTAAAACGACATAAGCTTAAAGGTGCATTGCTCAACTTTTCATGTTAAAAATACCTGTTTTTCTATCCTATACATGATTAAAGAACTGCCTGATGGGCTGAATGAGCCCTTCTCTGCTCACTGAGATTGCCTCTATAATCCTGTACAGTAAAATATATAAGAGGGATTCGGGCTCGAATTTGAGACTGGGCGTGACGTCATGCGCGTTCACGCTCACCAGGCTATGTCTCGCAGGTTTGTGTATAAGCCGCCATTTTCCGCATCAGCGAAGACAACTCTTGCGTCAAAAGTAGAAGATGGATTCAAAGAGACCGGCTTGTGGTCCATTCCAAACCCCAACGCAAACTCCACGTAAAGTAAAGAAAAGAAAAATTTTGTCTAATGCCACCACTCTGGTTGCAGTTTCGCTTGTCGCCAGAGGGGGCGTAGTTCGGCAAAAACTCAGAGACTTGCGTTTTGCACCTTTAATTAAAAATGGCTTAGGAACTATAGGCTATTTAGAGGTGGATAAACGCAATTTAGAGGTGGATAAACGTTATCTCTGAATTTTGGGAGGTGCGTAAACGCCATTCACGTGCGTTTAGCCTCCACTACATCCCTGGGTACGCCTACAACACAGCCATCGTGTGCAGCGCAGCACCAGCCTGACCTGCTGCCGCGTATACCCTGCCATTCAGACGAGATGTGGTCTGGAGTGGTCTAGTTGGCAGGGTTGGAGCTCCTACTGTCGATGTCTCCCCTTGTGAGAGATAGCTTGCAAATGTCTCCTCAACGGGAGGCATCGACACATACCCGTGGATTAGGGTATGGGTTTTTCCATGCCTTCACAACCTCCGGGTGGAGGTCGGGAAGAAATGGAAGGCTCACCTGGGCTGGTGGGATGTGGCCAGAGAGAAAACGCTCATCAGGCCTTCCACGAGCGGCTTCCCCTCTGACGCGCTGCTATGGCAATTCAAGCCTAGCGGTGGCGTGCTCCATCACCTCCACCAGCTCCGCATACGCGGGACAGCCATTTCAGTATCTTCACCTGCTTCCACCCCATCCTGCTCATCTAGGCTCGAAGCCAATAGAGCACTGGCTGTTGGACCAGAGGATGCTTCAGAAAGCGCATACCCGCCCAACAGCACGTTATCGTCACCCTCCGATGAATTTGAGAGATTCACTCCTCTCTCAAACTCACCGGCGAGCTCCCTCTGGGATCCCCACGATCTGAGCCTCCCTCGAGAAAAAGGACAGACAAGAATGGAGCGTTTTCATTAAAAAACGCTTACAGTCCGCACACTCTGTCTCCTCGAGAACAGAGCGCTCGTGCTCTTCACCCAGACAAAGCACGCAAAGGTTGTGAGTGTCACCAGGTGTGAGAAACCTCTCACACGGGTCAACACATTTCCTAAAGCGCTTGTTTGTCATAGTTATCTTTTTACTCACAGCGCAGTAAAACAGTCCCTGAAGACAAAAAGAGGACGACATGTTCTCTACACTGTAAAAAATAAACCGTAATTTTTACAGAAAAAAAACGGCAGCTGTGGTCAAAAATACGGTAGCAACGTTATTGGTTTTACAGACTTTACTTAAATTTACAGTAATAAACCGTTTTTCATTATCTGATATAATGTTAATTTACCGACTTATTGATGTATTAGTATCTGTTTTGTACCAGTGTAATATGCTGACAACCAACAATAACAGTGGTGATGAGAGTCACATGACAATCAGAGCTCATTATAAGCAGCTCTTCCACAATACAGTTAATAATAATATATAGAAGGTGCAAAGTGTCATTCGCACAAACATTAAATACCATCATGTTAACACACATGAAATTTTAAAAATGCAATAGACATTCATTTAACAACATTAAATCTTACATAAAACCCTAATGTACATAACTCATTAGAAAAAAACTAAGAAAACTATGAAGAAATAGTTATTTCAACAAAAACACATCAAATGTGAAGTGTCAAGCAGGGAATTGTGGGAATGTCAATTTACGGTTTTTCACTGTAAATTATACAATGAGTTGTTCTTTTTCACTTTCAAAAACTGTAATTTTAACAGTATTTTACAGTAAAATTACATTAAATGTACCATCAGATCTATCACAGTTATTTACCGTATATAGTAAGGAAACTTTCTGTTAACCAATTAACAGTTTTTCACTGTAGCATTTTTACAGTGTTTTACTGTTAAAATCACAATAATGTTTTACAATTTAGGCGCCCCTTTTATACTTGCTGGTCGCGCTAGACTAGAGCATGACGTCATGGCTGACGCCGGCCAACAAGGTTGTCGTGATTATACAGTGTTTCAGTCATCAGTCACGCTGAGGCGTTTCCCCTAGCGCTTTTACACAGTGCGAGTTCCCTTAAAAAGGGAACTCCGAAAAAACGCTACACTTGAGCAAACAGTTTGTGAATAGGCTACTACAAATGATGGCCGTGAATAAAATATAATATTCAGAAGTAAACAGTGTAGCTGACTTAATGTTTAGCTGACAGAGTTTATGTCAGAATGTTTATTTTTAAACCACAACCTTCTAAGTGATTCTTTCACAGATACATTTACCGATATCTTTTGTATTTCTAATCCAAACAACGTCAAACTTGGCACTGCACTTACTCGTACGTAGCAAGACACCTGTCAAGTTTGGACTAACGGTTTGACAGACGTACCTGTAATTTATAGATAGATATTAGCAAACTTTATTACTATTCTTTATCAAAATTACTCTTAACAGTGCATTACCAAGTTTTGCTGTAATAATCCAGCAGCTACATTGATCCTAAACTGTCTAACCTGACGTTTTCAGTAGAGGGACACACTACCAACTCTGAAAGGAAGGGCTCAGAAAGAAATACTGCCTTCAAGTCTTCCTGGGAAGTTCTTTCATGTTTGGAATAAGTAATTACAGTATTATATAAGTTATTTAGATTGGGGGAAAATGGACATACAGGCAGATGAAGAGTAAAGGATGTGCTTTAGGAGTGTAATGATGCTTTATCTATCTATCTATCTATCTATCTATCTATCTATCTATCTATCTATCTATCTATCTATCTATCTATCTATCTATCATTATCATGCAGAGAATGACAGGAGGTAAACTGGCTAATGAGTAGAGTATTCTGGAAAGCTTTATAGTCGACGTGAGCTCGAGTGATTTTGATCTGAAAACATTGGGTACATTCTGAAATTTCCTATTTCTTTTCCTCTTTTCCACATACTAGCTAGCTAGCAAAAACAGGAACAACGTGAAGAGCTGTGCATTCAAACTGTCTGTTTTATCATAGCTTGCATTGTTGTTCTGCCACAGAGACCAATGGGAAATATAATTTTGTTGTGGAACCTTGTAATCCAGCCATTATGGGCTCATTGCCTCTACCAACATTTTTGCTTAACTTCAAAAACTTATCTAGCCTTTTCAATTCACTGCAGTTTTCAGCTGAATTTAACACTAGTGGCAGTAAAACACCAACAACTTTTGTTCCAGTTCACAAATTATAATTACAGGGAGAGTTTATTTATTTTTGTGCAGTTCCTTGCACAATACGATGTTATGACCTCAAATGATTTTAACATAATGCATATTTTGTAAACTAATACATTTTGGTGTTCATTGCATAACCAGATCCATATGTGTGGCTTTTCAGACAGTAAACTTGTTCGAAAGCTCACCTGCTATAGCATGGCACTTGTTCCACTTGTTTAAGCACGCTACTCACTGGACATTTCATTTCTGAAATGCTGCGATACGTACACAAAACAATGCAGTATAACACTGCCAGATTGACATGATTCATCTGATATTACATTTTTTGCGAAACATGCAATGCAATGTAATATCATTTTGCAGAAATGTCACTAGCTAAATAAGTGATATTTTCACAGAAGTACACAAGATACTCACAATTATGACTTAATTATGATTGATACCAATTAGCTCCCATCATGATTTTATTAATGCAGATGTTCCCAGCTCGGGAAGTGAGGGCTTAAAAGAAAATCCCCAGTTTCCCACCGGTAATTAAAACACTATGGTGCCGTTCATGTGTGCTCATTAATATGGTCAAATAAAAGCTTTGCTAGCTAAACTACGGGTCACATCCAGTGACCTGTACTCAGAGATGTATAAAGTACTCGAAACCCGTACTTGAGTAAAAGTACAAGTGCTCGATCAAAAAAGTAACTTGAGTAGAAGTTGAAGTACTCTTTAAGCACCACACTTAAGTAGAAGTACTAAAGTATTCAAAAAAATTTTTACTTAAGTATTGCAAGTAGTTTATTTTAAAATGTACTACTCAAGTACTGAAAGTAAAAGTACAAGTATCGTGTTATGTAGTAAAAAAAAAAAAACCAGTCAAAAGTTTGAACATCATATTGATAATATTATTTCAAATGTTTAGGACACTTATCAGTATAGGCTACAAGGACATGAATGTACAAATGCACCTTAAAACACTGAGCTTAACTTTTTGTAAACAAAAACAGATCAAATATGTCCCTTCCCCCTTTAAAGCATCACTCCCTTCTCTTCCCTGCTTGAGCCTTATTTCTCCAGTTTATTGGGTATTTATCTGCATGTAACAGCGATCTCTGGAAGTTTTATGTCAGGGAGTTCTAGGAATGTCACATGATGTCTCTTCTTCATGTGTTCCATATATGGACTAAATGTGCAGCTGGCGCCCTCAGGCTGCCGGTATGGATTGAAAACACAGTAGGCTACATCAGAGTATCCAGCGCTCATAATGATTACATCGGCCCATTTTGGGTATAATTTCAATAAATATTATTCCGCTCTATAGAAATCTGACGTAAACCTATGAAATCTAAGAATATTTGTCAAAATCTGCACATTTTTGAGCTAAAAGCCCCGAGGGACATTGGTTTGTCAAGCGTTCTCATGACGACAGCACAGGAGTTTTTTTCTGAATGGGAGCGGCTGACGCTTATAATTCATACTAAAGGTATCGACTCATTTTTTCATAACATAACTCATCAGAATAAAATTGTGATCAAATACTGAAACTTGAGTCATATCTTTTTAATAGTAATTTTAAACTATTTAAACAAAGAACGATTCAGAGCGTCTGCGTCATGAAGGCTATATTGTCTTTCACTCAGAAATGAAAACATGGACTCTAAAGTAGGGCCAGGGGTGGTCTCCTAATCCTCACCCTCACCATCACTCGAAGTTGAAGGCGTTGTTTCCGGTTGTTCTTCCATCTCAAAACAAACTAGCAAAGCTCAAGTGTTCTTAATGGAGGCAGGCAGCAAAGCGAAAGGCAGAACGGGACGGGAGCACGCGCGTCTTCTTGATCGCTTGATTCGCTCAATGATGAGTCTGCTTCATCAAACCTGGTGACAGAGCCATCTCCCGCTCTGGCAGTGATAATGCGGGTTTGAAATGATTCGTAACATTTTTATAATTGTAACGAGTAACGATGCAGCACGTGAAAAATGTATCGGAGTAAAAGTATTAAACTCATCGAAAATATGTACTGAAGTAAAAGTGGAAGTATGAGAAAAAAATAATACTCTAGTAGAGTACAGATACAGTCTTTTAGTACTTAAGTACAGTAGTGAAGTAGTTCTACTTCGTTACTATACATCTCTGCCTGTACTTGCACACATATATGTTGTGTGAACAAATTCATACCCTCCAGTACATTGGGCAGCGATGCATAAGGCAGATGTGCTGTACTCGTAAATGCATAAAGTATTCATTCACATGGTTACCTGACAAACACATGCTAACACACATAGCTTCATTTCATTGGCAGTTCTCAGTGAAGACGTACTTGTAATGATGAGCTAGTGTTCCCACTCATCTAACTGCCCATCTCTCTTTCATTTATTTCCCTCAGTTCTCACTGCCCATCCTTTCTTTCTTCTCAGTGAGTCTCCTACACGCATACATCAACCTTCAGCACACACATCCACTGCAGAGGTGCATCCTCCATATTCAAACACCACACACGCACACTTTAGACGCATGATCAGTCTTTCTCACGTCCTCTGCTGCAAAATTGATCACTCGTAAAAAGCTCATTAAAGGAGTCGCTCACCCAGATTCTGTCATCATTTACGCACCCTCATGTGGTCGCAAATCCAAATAAAAAAAACAAAAAATGTAGAGGAATGTCTTAGCCCTTATTTCATCAGATGGATGATGTTGAGCTCTAGAATGAGAAGTGATGAGCATGGAAATACAAAGTGTGGGGAAATGCTGTCAGTCATTTTAGTGCCAAATAATGGCAAAGTTATGGGTTCCCATCCACCCATCCATCCATCCATCCATCCATCCATCCATCCATCCATCCATCCATCCATCCACCCATCCACCCATCCATCCATCCATCCATCCATCCACCCATCCATCCATCCATCCATCCATCCATCCATCCATCCATCCATCCATCGTCATTGCTACAACAATATATTGATATGTAGTTAATACTTTATTTTTTATGCTTTAAAAAACTTTAAACAACTTACTATATAGTTGAGTGAATGTAGAGTGTAAACTGAACTGGTTGGCTTAGGGCAAAGTCTATGCGCAAAATGAAGTGTGAGAAAGGTCATGATTTGGCAGGACACGTTCTCATCTCTACAGGCTTCTGTGTAAGTTCTGTCTGGGCAAGGTGAGACAGGACAGGGCTCACTTTTTAACATCGCAAGCTGCCACTGTCACACCAGGTGGCCCGTCTGGACTGTCCAGAGAGGAAGACTAAAACTATTACGGAGAGCGAAAAGCTAAGGTAGATTTGCCCGGTTGTCTTCTCACATGGCAGTTATTAGTGGCGTTTTATTCTCAAACATTATTATAGTAACAGCATCATCAACAACACTCTGACTGTTTTTAATACAACTGACTGTAAAACATGTTTATAGCATATTAATACATGGCTCCTTGGAAGAATTGATTCTGATTAGTCAACCGTGCCATCCAGTGGTATGTTATCCCCCTATATCAACCGGTACAATCTGATAACACAGGCTCATCTGGGTAACTGATGTCGGCGCCTTACGCTTGCTATGAACGGGTTTTCTTTGGGGAAGTTTTGCGTTTGGTGAGCTAATACAATATTAAAACTCAAATAAGTTAGTTAATTACGTCATTCGGTATCAAATGACCCTCTTGTTTCATACAAACACAGCTGCTGCCATTTTGAGACGATTGTTTTGTACACTGTAATGGATTATAAGATAATAAACAGGTATGATTTTAAAACAGTTTAATCTCAAATCAATAGGCCTATCTCTTATCCCCATAATTATTTATGTGGTGAAGTGCCATGTGATAAGTAGTATGACTGAACCGTATCCCTTAAATGTACGTCTAGTTTTAAAGCAGCACTATGCAGGATTTTTAGCTTAACAGAACAGCTTTAGAGTTATTGCAATGGTTATATGACTATTTTCGGGTTGAATGGTGTGCGTCTCGCCCCCCCCAACCCCCCCCCCCCCCCTGTTGCCTGGGAGCGGAAAAAACTCACTTGCAACTTTGAGCCGGCGGGCCGCCGGCCGCAGCATCAGGAAGTGTCGCGTGATATCAGGTCTCGCGATGTAACGAATTGCTTTACGGCAAGAAAGATCTGCTAAAATGAGCATCAAACAGAAATAACCCGGCGCCGCATACATTTGGTGTTCGAGCCGCACATACAATACAGACTGCCGACAGTTCAACAGGGCGCGCGCAGCTCTTAAAGGGGCCACACCTTATTTCCACTCGTTACAGCTTCAATCCTACTGAACAGGTACCGGTGTACAGGGGGAGGGGATCAGGCCGTGAGTGCAGAGACATCTCTGTGTGAGTGCTATTTACGACAGTACAAGTACTCCACAGCGACTCTAGGGGTCACTGTTTGACAACTGAAATCCTGCATAGTGCCGCTTTAACTTGCCGCGTTAGCAACTGCTCTCTCCGCGGAAGCTTTGCGTTTAAAGAGCTAATAAAATATTTCGACTCTGATCAATATTTCATACTTATCAATATTTTACTTATGTGGCAAGTAGCCGTGTTATAAGCGGGATACTGTGCATCCAGCCAGTTGTTATCGCAGAATAAACCGCTTCAGGCGGATGAAAGACCCTGTTGGGGTTTATTCTGCGATAACAACCGGCTGGATGCACAGTATCCCTTACAAAATAGACTGGAATAGGAAAAAAAATTCCAATAATGGCATGACTGTCTGAATCTGAAACAAAATACTTTGTACAAGTATTCTATACTACAAGTATACTATAATCTGAAAGTATACTTTCAATGCATTTACAATGCATTGAAATACATTTTTACAATGATAATTTCCGGCACACAGTTAAAATATACCTCAAATATTTTTTTAATAAAGTGCAAATAAATACACTTTAAAAAAAAAAGAATTTTCACTTCAAGTATATTTTTCTAAAATATATTTTTAGAAAATATACTAAAGTAAAATTATTTTAAAGTGTGTTAAAAGTTATATTGTGAAAATAGGTAAAAGCATGATGCTAATATACTTTTAATATATTTAAAGATAGTACAATTGTTGTTTGTATTGCAATGCACCTCCCCAAACTCCACCTTCATCTTAGGTACCTTCCCCTTTTAATTATCATATCCTACCTTTAGCCACTGAGGGGTGAGGGGTGGGGGGGTATATAAAGTATACTTTTTTTCACTTGGGAAACTATTTGTGAAATCGATTACTAGTAACAGTTCAGTGGATATTCGCCATTTTCAGAAGAGCGCTGGTGTTTTCAGCTGGCTTTGGTGGACACACACATGGCCTTAGTGTTGTTTTAGAATCAGATCAATATAGCAATAATAATATATCTACCTGCCAATCATCAGTTATTTCACCTGATATATATAAACAACACCTAGAAACCTTACCAGTACCAGTAATTATCAGCAGTCCCTGGTTTTCCCAAAAAGACATAAGATAGTGAAGCTCACAGACACTGAGCAAATCACCCTTGTACTCAGATCTTTACACTGGCTTTCAGTCACATTTGGAAGGGATTTTTTAAGTGCAGTTGCTTGTTTATAAATCAATCAATGACCTAAGACCTAAATATATTGTCAACATCCCTACTGATTATAACCCTATAAACTTAGGTTTTTAGGATCGAGTCAGCTTAAAATGCCCTGTGTTCACTCCAGACATGACGAGACACTGAAAACATATCTGTGCATTATCCGATTAAGCATATAATGCAATTTACCTACAAACAGCACTGCAGTATTTATTTCGATTAAAGGGATATAGTTCACCCAAAACTGGATATTCTGGCTTCATTCACTCGTGTCGTTAATCCAAACCTGTATTCATTTCTTTCTTTTGTGGAACAAAAAAAATTTTTATTTTGAAGAATGTTGGTAACTAAAGGGCTTTGCTTCTCATTGACTTCCATTGTATGGACAAAAAATAAATAAAAATAAGTTGAAGTAAATAGGAACTAAAACGGTTTGATTATCAACATTCTTCAAAATAGCTTCTTTTGTGTTCAACAGAAGTAGAGAAATGCGTACAGGGTGAGTAAATGATGACATAATTTTAATTTTGCGAAGACTATCCCTTTATTGTCCTTTTTTTTTAATTAATTTTAAATATATAAAATTATAAATAAATTATATATAAAAAATAATATAAATATTTAAATATTCTTAAATGATTTTAAAATGGACTTTTATGTCGTTATTTTAATGGTTATGCCATCACTTTGAATTGAATAAACGTGCCCTGTGTCAATGTTTTAAACTGTGGTTATAATTGATAGCTAATATCATACATGTTGTTAAGGGGAGATGTGTTTTTACCTTTCTAAGCAACAGCACAGAGAATTATAGCGACTGATGACTCACTGATGATAGAATGTTGAAAAATAGCATACACTTAAAATGGAGGAGGGACCTGAGATGCATCTAGGGACCACAATATCATTGAGGCTCTTTTGATCTGGTCCATTAAGCAATCACCTAGCGACCACCTCCACATCCAACATTTGCATAGCAACAGACTAAAAACCCCTCAGAAGATATTTGCAACTACATAGCAACGCCCTGGCAACCACCCAGAAAACCCTAGCATCGACTTTGGTGACTTTGCACTACTGGGATTTTCTAAAAAAAAATGTAACAAAAAAAAAATTCGAGCCATAATGTTCTAGTTCCAAATATTTGGGTTCCAGCCATAATTTCCTTCTCCAGACTGTGGTGTCCATACCAGAATAGATTTCAAGCACTTCCCATGCAGATTGGGATCTGACATAACTGAACAGTGTAATGCTCACCAATTAACAACACACACACACACACACACACACACACACACACACACACACACACACACACACACACACACACATTCCGAGTCCATAATTAAGAGATCAGTAGTGTGCGGTGAGTTTCTGAGGCTGCTGCTGTATTGCTGAGTCATGCACTGCCACTCAGTGGCCCGGGACGGAACTGTAGCATCAGCAACTGCTTCCCACGATCACCAACACCTGCAACACACACACACACACACACACACACACACACACACACACACACACACACACACACACACACACACACACACACACACACACATTGTGCCTCATAACTGCTCATCATTCAGTCTTTGGTAAGAGATTGCCCACCCAAAACTGCTTCTGGGAAACCCAGATGTTTGAGTTTGATAGCAAAGGGAAGTGTCATGCAGCTACTGCACATTGTGAACATCATAAAATCTGCTGCAGTTCCATCACACTGTGATATGAAGGATCTTGTATTGTGTTTAAGGAAACAGTGTGTGTGACTGATGATCTGAATACAACATCTGTCTATTTACATCAATTACACAATTATTGAAGTACTAGAGTGCACACACACACACACGTACAAATAATGAGAGAATTAACCTTTGATTTACGTGGTTTGTTTGTTTCTGACTTTTTATCTTCATGTTCCTCTTATGGGTGATGTGAGTTGCCTAGCAACCGAGCCCTCGGGTCCTGATTGTTGCCATGACAACATGGCAGGGTATCATGTAGAGAATAGAGAGAGGGGGGAGAAGGAATGAGAAAGATAGAAATGAGCAAAAAAAGAATGTATGAGTTTATTCATATGATCATATTTATGTACGCGTGAGCAAGCATGGAGAAAGAACATGATGGAGATGTCAGAGATAAATTGAACAGGTAGAGAGAGGAGAATTCATCATATTAAACACAATGAGAGGCAGGAGATGACCTAATCGTAGATAACCAAAAATGTCTGTAAGTGGGCGTACTCATACGTAGATACTCGTAAGTATGACACATTCATAAGTCATCATGAGTTACAGGAAATAGCGCTTTTACAAAAGAGCCATTAGAGGAGAGATGAGAATTAGAAATCTGATTTGTTTCTCAGCTGTCAGACACCGGTGAGTTTAAATGGAGGATGAATGGAGACTTTTGCTGAAGTCTAATTCTTTCTCATACTTTTTCTCTTTAGAAAAATACCCCATTAATCTCACAGTTTCTCAACTATGTCACCAACTGCTCAGATCTCAATATGATCTCAACAATTTATAATCAAATTCTTCCAAGATCAAAATATCAGGACTATTTTGTAGGACTATACTCTACGGTATGTCAGTGCATTAATTGATGAGATCTGTTTTCTTCTAAGAAGTTTTAGGAGAAACATGTAAAATAAGGTTATGCTCATGTACAGTACACATTTTTGGTTCTAGATTTGCAGGATGCTCTCTGCACACGCAAGGTCTCTCGCTCGCTTTCCCTCCACTTTCTGTCGTGCGCGCGCGCTACGCGGTTTTGAGCACACAGTCTCTTTCTCGCATGCACGTTCGCTCTAGATTCCGGGAGATTTGAACTAATTTGCGGTATAACTAGTTGATCGCGAGTGGCTTAACAGGTAGATTTATAAATAAACTCATCTTTCAGTCATGTGACAGACCGGGTTGACACTTCAGCATGAGAAAACCGTGCGTCTCACGGCCAATGCGCGAGAGTTGGCAGCTCTAATCTTGCTGCGTCCTGCTGGCTATGAAAGACTTTGTCTGAGGTTTAGCAACCTATGAAACTAATAATGAACAATTTGAAAATAAAACAACATAAGCTTAATTAAAAATGGCTTAAGAACTATAGGCTATTTAGAGGTGGATAAACGCAATTTAGAGGTGGGTAAACGCACTTTGGAGGTGGGTAAACGCTATTTCCGAATTTTGGGAGGTGCGTAAACGGCGTTTACGTGCATTTAGCCTCCACTACATCCCTGATCCTATCCTATCCTGTCCTGTCCTATCCTATCCTGTCCTATCCTGTCCTATCCTATCCTATCCTATCCTCTATCTTTTATCCTATCCTCTATCCTATCCTCTATCCTATCCTATCCTATCCTATCCTATCCTCTATCCTATCCTATCCTATCCTGTCCTGTCCTGTCCTGTCCTATCCTATCCACTATCCTATCCTATCCTATCCTATCCTATCCTATCCTATCCTATCCTATCCTCTATCCTATCCTATCCTATCCTATCCTATCCTATCCTATCCTCTATCCTATCCTGTCCTATCCTGTCCTGTCCTGTCCTATCCTATCCACTATCCTATCCTATCCTATCCTATCCTATCCTTTCCTATCCTATCCTATCCTATCCTATCCCCTATCCTATCCTATCCTATCCTGTCCTATCCTATCCTATCCTCTATCCTATCCTGTCCTATCCTGTCCTGTCCTGTCCTGTCCTGTCCTGTCCTGTCCTGTCCTGTCCTATCCTATCCACTATCCTATCCTATCCTATCCTATCCTATCCTTTCCTATCCTATCCTATCCCCTATCCTATCCTATCCTATCCTGTCCTGTCCTATCCTATCCTATCCTATCCCCTATCCTATCCTATCCTATCCTATCCTATCCTATCCTATCCCCTATCCTATCCTATCCTATCCTATCCTATCCTGTCCTGTCCTATCCACTATCCTATCCTATCCTATCCTATCCTATCCTATCCTATCCACTATCCTATCCTATCCTATCCTATCCTATCCTATCCTGTCCTGTCCTATCCACTATCCTATCCTATCCTATCCTATCCTATCCTATCCTCTATCCTATCCTATCCTCTATCATATCCTATCCTATCCTATCCTATCCTATCCTATCCTGTCCTGTCCTATCCACTATCCTATCCTATCCTATCCTATCCTATCCTATCCTATCCTATCCTATCCTATCCTATCCTCTATCCTATCCTATCCTCTATCATATCCTATCCTATCCTATCCTATCCTATCCTATCCTATCCTATCCTCTATCCTATCCTATCCTCTATCATATCCTATCCTATCCTATCCTATCCTATCCTATCCTATCCTATCCTCTATCCTATCCTATCCTCTATCCTCTATCCTATCCTCTATCCTATCCTCTATCCTCTATCCTATCCTATCCTATCCTATCCTCTATCTTTTATCCTATCCTATCCTATCCTATCCTCTATCTTTTATCCTATCCTATCCTATCTTATCCTATCCTATATCTTGTATCCTATCCTGTCCTATCCTATCCTATCCTGTCCTATCCTATCCTGTCCTATCCTATCCTATCCTATCCTATATCTTGTATCCTATCCTGTCCTATCCTATCCTATCCTGTCCTATCCTATCCTGTCCTATCCTATCCTATCCTATCCTATATCTTGTATCCTATCCTGTCCTATCCTATCCTATCCTCTATCCTATCCTATCCTATATCTTGTATCCTATCCTGTCCTATCCTATCCTATCCTGTCCTATCCTATCCTATCCTATCCTATATCTTGTATCCTATCCTGTCCTATCCTATATCTTGTATCCTATCCTGTCCTATCCTATCCTATCCTATCCTATCCTCTATCCTATCCTATCCTGTCCTGTCCTGTCCTGTCCTGTCCTATCCTATCCTATCCTATCCTATCCTATCCTCTATCCTCTATCCTATATCCTATATCCTATCCTATCCTATCCTCTATCCAGTGTTGTGCCTGAACGCGTTCAATGAACGATAGTTCATGAACGCGTTCATATTTTGGGCGAACGTGAACTGAACGTGCTGTATTACTGCCTAATGAACGTTACTGTGAACTCGTTCATTCTGGGGTCTGTGAACGCACGCTCTCTCAGTTTAACTTCGTACAATAGGGTGCCATATTTCTATAGAGCCTTCCAGGCGAAAACCCGGCTAAAACGCACGTAAACAGGCCTTAATATGTACCGAAAAAACACCCAATCTGGCAACACAAGACGTGTCGCACCGCGGCTGCTGTCAACAAAGCAGCGAGCGAGGAGGCGTCGTATGATCATTTAAACGGATTTTATAACGAGGTCGGTGAGGATGGGAAAAATCTTACATTTCTGTGCAAACTGCCCGTCGCTAAAATAATTGTTGTCTGTGGTTGTAGGGTAGACTGGGTACAGTTGAGACACGAGTACAGTTGAGACATCTTAAATAACTTGCGTGCGCAGCATGCAAAAGTTGTGATTTTTTTGCTGTGCACATGCGTATTAGTGTCCTCTTTGATCGTGTGAAATTTGGACAGCGGACTCGTCTCCGATCCGAAGATATCTGCAAAACTTTTTTTTCTAACATAAGACTATCACTTCAACATGCACACTCCACAATGAATAGCTTAGTATCCTTATGTGACTGGTAAACGTAACTGGTATCATCACAAATGTTATTATGTGCCCTAAAAACTGGCATATTTCATGATATTGTGTCATGCAAGGTCATTGCAAAATCTAGAGAAATGTGCGAGGTGGCCGGCGGGGTATGGTTGAGACACACGTGTATCAACTGTACGTACCCCTGATAGAGTTCTATTAGGAAACACACTGTTTAGTTGTTCAGTGTTATGATAACAGGTTAAACGTCGTAATTAGCCAGCGTAAGATGCAAATGAAATTTGATATTTGTGATATTTAAACTGTATTGTTAATGAATATATCAAATATATTGTTTCTGTTTTATAAATTTTAACCAGTGCTAATTTAAATCAAATTAATTAATTTAAATGGATGAATAAACAAACATGTTGCCCAATTGTTATTTTCTTTATTTGTCTTTATTTATTATATTTGCAATGAACCTTTACCTTTACATCATTAAAAATTGGTGTCTCAACTGTACCATGGTACTGTCTCAACTGTACCACATATGGGTACAGTTGAGACAAAGTTGAGACAAAAAGCACCTTATTTTTATGAGCTAATTGTGGAAAATATAAACTACTTATGGGTATTATTGATTGATAATATATTAGTCTACAAGCTAATGAAATGTCATGTGGCATGTCATGTGGAAATTCACTTCTTTTCAGTATCTATTTTTGTGTGAAAAATTAAAACGCAAAAAGTGTCTCAACTGTACCCAGTCTACCTATATGGGCTGTGGCAATACAATAATAATAAAAAAAAGCTCGCAAAATATGGAAAAAAAGAACTATAAATGAACTAGTTCATTTTTTTAAGTATGAACTATGAACTGAACTAGTTCATTTTAAACTGTGTGAACTGAACTTTGAACTAGTTCATGTAGAAAGTGAACTTTCCCAACACTGCCTCTATCCTATCCTATCCTGTCCTGTCCTGTCCTGTCCTATCCTATCCTATCCTATCCTGTCCTCTATCATCTATCCTCTATCCTCTATCCTCTATCCTATCCTATCCTATCCTATCCTATCCTATCCTATCCTATCCTATCCTATCCTCTATCATCTATCCTCTATCCTCTATCCTATCCTATCCTATCCTATCCTATCCTATCCTGTATGCCTGTCCAATTCTATGCAGTCCTATCCTGTCCAGTCATGTTATGTCTGTATCCTTTCCTGTTCCCTATCATCCCTTTCTTGATTATGTTCTTTATATTATATTTAGCTGTATTGGGGTCTGTTGTCTCTTTAGTTTGGCTGAAGGCAGAAGCCTCAGGGCTATATAGGCTTGGCACAATTTTTGTTTTGATTGTTTACTGTTCCTTCTGTGAGTGTTTAATACTGTTTATGTGCTTGATTTTGTTTACAGAAGTGCTCATTAGTTATCACCCCATCGACAAGCCTTATTAGACCAGCACAAACACACACACACACACACACACACACACACATGTCTGGTTCGCTATCTTTGTGGGGACTCTCCATAGGCGTAATGGTTTTTATACTGTACAAACTATATATTCTGTCCCCTTACACTGCCCCTGTCCCTAAACCTACCCATCACAGGAGACATTCTGCATTTTTACATTTTCAAAAAACATTACTTAGTGTGATTTATACGCTGTTTTCCTCATGGGGACCGCTGTCTGGTCCCCACAATGTAGGTGATTTCAGGTTTTACTATACTTGTGGGGACATTTGGTCCCCACAATGTAATATAAACATGAGCACATCACACACACACACACACACACACACACACACACACACACACACACATGTCTGGTTCGCTATCTTTGTGGGGACTCTCCATAGGCGTAATGGTTTTTATACTGTACAAACTGTATAATCTGTCCCCTTACACTGCCCCTATCCCTAAACCTACCCATCACAGGAGACATTCTGCATTTTTACATTTTCAAAAAACATTACTTAGTGTGATTTATACGCTGTTCTCCTCATGGGGACCGCTGTCTGGTCCCCACAATGTAGGTGATTTCAGGTTTTACTATACTTGTGGGGACATTTGGTCCCCACAATGTAATATAAACATGAGCACACATACACACACACACACACACACACACACACACACACACACACACACACACACACACACACACACGTATGCAGGAAGAAGTCGGTTTTGTTTCCATCAATTGTCCAGAAAGTACATAGCTCAAAAACTACATCAATTGAAACATGTTGAAATGAGTTGCTTAATTAAATATGACAATGGTTTGTCTGTTTGCATGTATTCATGCTCATGCTCATTACATTCACATGTAAAAAAAATTGTTTTTTTGTAGCAGTGTCTCGTCGTTTTCATGTAATATCAGTCTTACAAGCTGCCAGTAACATATTAGCTATTTTAATTAACATGTACGTTTTTTTAGGAAATAGAGGAGGAAACTATATATTCCTGCGATGAATAGATGCATCTCTTTCCAAAACTGTATAATTGGACATGTTCAGATGAAAAGGTCAGCCATTGGTGTGACACAATATCTTCTACAGAGCTGTTAGTTCAAAGTTACTAGTGTTCTATGATTTCTACAGATTAAGCCATTTCCAACAGTGTTTTAGGAATAGCTTTCGTTCACATGAAAAGCTGTTGCAATGTTTGCATTAGGCCTATATGTGCACTCAGTCAACTCCTAATTACTAACTAAACATAACCATAATTTAATCAGACCAACATAAAAATGCACTTTAAATAAATGAAAAGATGACCTCACTAGCTAATAAACTAAACGTCACAAAAATCCAATGATTTGATTTCATGGGGTCTTTAACCAATATGCTTATTTTAATAAATGTAACTTTTAATGTAACATTTGAATCATTGTAAACTTTGTTAATCTCCAAGGAGCCATATTTAGCCAACTCAGGAACCTTCTGCAGGGTTCTTTGCTGAACCTGTGCTATGAAGAACCATTGAAGAAGCGTTATTTTTAAGCGTGTGTAAAGCACATTTATGATGGGGAAATCTTCCAGAACGCGTAGGTGAGGTCGTCTCTCATATCCCTCCTCTCATCTCTCCCACCCTCTCTCCTTTTTCTCTCTGTCACAAACCTGTTCAGTGACTCAGAGGTGGAACAGTCTGCCAGGTTTCTTTGTGATCTAGACCTACACCAACTCTCTCTCCCTCTGTTTCTCTCTCTCTCTCTCTTACCCACTTGTCCAGGCACTTATCTTTCCCTCACTTTCATCCCTCTTTTCCCCTCATTGCGGGTATTTTGGTCGGTTGTTTGTGGCTGATGAGGGCTCGTGCTAAGCTTCCTCTGCTCTGCTCATGTGTGGTACGTACATTTTTCCTTCCAAACGTCTTGCTCTCTGTCTTTCTGGTGCAGGGCTGCTGTTGCGTGTTGTTTATATATTCACTGCGTGGATCTACAGTGTGTGTGTGTGTGTGTGTGTGCGTGTCTGTCTGTCTGACTAACTGGCACTTGATTTATGGTGTGATGCATGTGTGAGTGCGCCTGTTGACACTGAAGGAGCATGGCTGGATACACGTGTGTATGTGTGGATACATGTGTGCTTATATGTGAGACAAATGAAGCCATGAAGCTAGAAAAATGAAAGCAGAACGAGTCTAGGATGAGCAGCCATTAAATGCATTTATGCACTGGACAGCATTGCATACATTAGCAGTTTGTTTTGTTCAAGCAATTTGTTGCTCTTTGAATCATTTGGCTCGCAGACATTTTGACCAAAGATTACTGGACATCATTTTATGTAATTTGTATGTGTGTGTGTGTGTGTGTGTGTGTGTTCTAGACAGCCTAAAAGTCTGCGTCTGTCTATTTCTCCCTCTCATGTATGACCGGAAGTGAACTGGGTGTGTGTTTTGTGTCTTGTTTTGTGTGAATGTGTGGTAAGATACCATACGTCTGTTAATATAAATACACTGATTTGGAAATGTTCTAATGTCAACACAGTTTGCTGAATAGACAGAAATGTGTGAGTATGGCAGCTGAAGAGCTGAGGGGGAAAAGCGTCCGTTTGGCATGTTGACTTGATATCCATCAAGCTGTAAAGCTTTCTACCCCCTGGTCATCTTTTCTGAAAAAAATTGCATTGCTAATGTGGGCATATAATATTCATTGGCCTCCTTATTACTGCACAATGCTGTAAAAACAGAGAGAGAGAGGGAGAGAAAGTGCGTCGGCAATACAGAGGACAGGCAAAGAACTGAAGGTTAAAGGTCAGATGCCTACCCTTAAATTGTACATTCAGCCTCCAGTTTGTGTTAAAGTATCTCATGTGCTGTGATTTTCCATGCTTTTTCAGGCTGGTTTACGCAGGCTTAGCTGGAAGAATCCAGAATAGCCATTTGAACTAGTATGGTGAAGGTTTCTTTCTCTTCCAGTTAACTAAAACTGAACATCATACAGTAAGTGACGGATTTGGAGCATTAACACAAAATAGCGCTACTCATGGGATGTACACAAGAGACACGATTCACAATTAGCATGTTGCTAAGCTAACAATGCAATACACAAGTGTGATTTTTTTCCCTTTGCCCAGTTAAGTGCAAATCCTACCCTTCAGCTAATTTCATTGGTTAAGGTCAGAGTGGGTTAGGGTTAATATATGTTTTAGCATTATGTCGGCAATGACATGACCAATGAAATCTTCAGAATCAGCAGTGGGGCGGAGTTTGCAGAGTTTTGGGGAAAAATCACCAATACAGAACAGTGCACACAAATATTTGGTCTTTTAATTATGTTGGATTACTTTAGCAATACTACTCATTATATTAAATGAAATATAATTATATTTATAATCAACAGTTCTCTTGAATCTACCATTTTACTTATTACAATGCATTCTGGAATTACTTTCTGTTGGGATGCAAATCTTTTTTTTTATTCACTTGAAAAAATTCAATTATATAAAGGGAATTAAGAAAAAAAAACAGTAGTAAAAGAACTAGTATTTTTGCTGCATAATAATGCATTTGAACTATATTCAGATATTATTATTATTTTAAAATATTTATTGTCTCGTCTCATTCAGTTACTAATTACTGAGTCACGTAAATAATATAGGCTGTTTTTATTTCTATTGTAATTCTTACCTTGCAGTCTTTCACTGTAATTTAAGTGTCGCACTGGAATTCATGCTTGGCTTCTGTGAGCAGTAAAGCCTGTCTTCTTCGATTTGATTGGCCATCGCAATAATTTTAACATTGATGAGTGTTATTGAACTGCTGAGCATAAAACATTTTGAATCCTAAAAACACTGAGAGTGGTATATCATCATATTAAATGTATCAAATATTTGGTGCAATTTGGCCAAATCTGTTTATTGGGGGTTGTCGACAATGGGTATGGCCCTGCATGTGATGAAGTGTGTGTCTGTGACGTCCTAAAATGCTGGCTAGGTTTTTGGAACAGGGTGTGAAGAAAGTGTTGTAGACTTACAAACAGAACTGAGAGAATTGTCTAAGATAATGAAAGTATTCATATATTATATTGGTTTAGATATTACAGCTCTACTTGGAAAACAGTTGTTTCTCAGGGTGACATCTGGAAAAGAACATTTACATGGTTCCTTTCTGAGGGACACATCAGTTACTGATAGGGCTGTCACTTTTGTGAAAAAATCCTGTTCGATTTTTGAGACATAAGTGTTGATTGAATCGATTGTAAAATCGATTTTCCATGTCTAAAGACGTTTCCATTTTCAACACTAAATATAGGCAAATCCACGGACAACTAACAGGCGTTATTAGAACGAGCGTAAAGAGGGCGCTTGAGACGCGCACAAGTTAGAAATATTTCTGATGATTTATTGGCGTGAACTTTCGTGCAGAATGACAAACAGGAGTGCAACCGTCAGGGATTGAAATTAACACCCGCCCAAATGAACTTTGGCGGGTAACGCTGTCAAATCACGAGTGTTTCTATGTTTACTCACTTTGCTGGGGAAGTTCGTGTAGCCAAAGCTGCACGGATTTAGCACAAATACGCAACTCGTGAGTCCTCTTGATATATTAAATACAGCGTATTGCGCAGAACCTGTGCATTTCTGGCTTGCTTGAACACACACGTCACTAAGCAACAAATAACGGCGCGCTTGTTCACTTGCATTGAAGTATTGCGAATATTAAAAAGCATTTGGTTAACAGAAAAGACATTATTTTCCAATATCCTAACTTGCATGTTCTGTGTACTGTATTGATCTGTCCACCTAAAACACATTTTTGGTTTAAAAAAAGAAATAAAATAAAAAAAGGACGTTAAAATCGGTTCCCTATTTTCGTTTTCGAAACTTGTGTTGGTTGGTCCGATCGATTGTGCAATCGATTTTCGAACGTAAAGTGACAGCCCTAGTTACTGATGGGGACGCGTCCTTGCAGAACCCTGTGTCTGAGGCACGTGTAACTTCACGCCAATATCATTGGACAACGCAGTGTGATGAGCGCCCAAACATATAAATAGGGCCACTGCAAACACTTCATCGGCTTCTTTGTCTTCAGGAAGTCCTTTGTGTGTTTGCTGTGTAATGCCTGGTTCAGATTACACAATTTTGTCACGATCCGTTTGACGTTGGGTGTCGTGGGGATTCGTAAACGACAACGGGCGTCGGGACACAAGATTCAATCGATAATCTCGTATAGTGTGTCATAGTGGACGACAACCGACGTTGCGTCTGCGATGCTTCACGACATCACGATAAAAAGACTAGCATTCGGTTCTCCATGGCGGTTCCATCAAGAGTGGGTGTGTGTGTGCGCGTGAGTGAGTGTGCGTGTGTGTGTGCGAATGAGTGTGTGTGTGAGCAAGTGAGTGTGTGTGTGTGAGTGTGTGTGTGCACGAGTGAGTGAGCTATAGAGAGTGTGTGTGAGTGTGCGCGCGAGTTAGTGAGCGAGAGTGAGTGTGCGTGTGTAAGCATGAGTGAGGGAGTGCGTTTGTGTGAGTGAGTGAGCGAGAGTGTGTGTGTGTGTGTGTGTGTGTGTGTATATGTGTGCGAGTGAATGTATGTATGTGTGCGTGTGAGACGGCACGCGATGTCGGAAAGCAACGTGTAGTCTGACATGTTTCTTGTCCACGACACGACAAGATTGTGGGAGTCAAAATCGCGTAATCTGACACAGTGACTATCGTAACAGACAAAAAAATTCTGTAATCTGAGCCAGGCATAACAAAGCAGTGAGATTGTGTCTGTGAAGTCTTGTGTTTTATCATGGGCTAGTTCATTAAAAGTTTGTCACGCCTCTGATCGATCGTGATCGATGAAGCTATACAGTGAAGAAAATAAGTATTTAACACCCTGCTATTTTGCAAGTTCTCCCACTTAGAGATCATGGAGGGGTCTGAAATTGTCATCGTAGGCGCATGTCCACTGTGAGAGAAAAAATCCAGAAATCACAATGTATGATTTTTTAACTATTTATTTGTAAGATACAGCTGCAAATAAGTATTTGAACACCTGTCTATCAGCTAGAATTCTGACCCTCAAAGACCTGTTAGTCTGCCTTTAAAATGCCCACCTCAACTCCATTTATTATCCTAAATTAGATGCACCTGTTTGAGGTCGTTAGCTGCATAAAGACCCCTGTCCACTCCATACAATCAGTAAGAATCCAACTACTAACATGGCCAAGACCAAAGAGCTGTCCAAAGACACTAGAGACAAAATTGTACACCTCCACAAGGCTGGAAAGGGCTACGGGGAAATTGCCAAGCAGCTTGGTGAAAAAAGGTCCACTGTTGGAGCAATCATTAGAAAATGGAAGAAGCTAAACATGACTGTCAGTCTCCCTCGGACTGGGGCTCCATGCAAGATCTCACCTCGTGGGGTCTCAATGATCCTAAGAAAGGTGAGAAATCAGCCCAGAACTACACGGGAGGAGCTGGTCAAAGACCTGAAAAGAGCTGGGACCACCGTTTCCAAGGTGACTGTTGGTAATACACTAAGACGTCATGGTTTGAAATCATGCATGGCACGGAAGGTTCCCCTGCTTAAACCAGCACATGTCAAGGCCCGTCTTAAGTTTGCCAATGACCATTTGGATGATCCAGAGGAGTCATGGGAGAAAGTCATGTGGTCAGATGAGACCAAAATAGAACTTTTTGGTCCTAATTCCACTAACCGTGTTTGGAGGAAGAAGAATGATGAGTACCATCCAAAGAACACCAACCCTACTGTGAAGCATGGGGGTGGTAGTATCATGCTTTGGGGGTGTTTTTCTGCACATGGGACAGGGCGACTGCACTGTATTAAGGAGAGGATGACCGGGGCCATGTATTGCGAGATTTTGGGGAACAACCTCCTTCCCTCAGTTAGAGCATTGAAGATTGGTCGAGGCTGGGTCTTACAACATGACAACGACCCGAAGCACACAGCCAGGATAACCGAGTGGCTCTGTAAGAAGCATATCAAGGTTCTGGCGTGGCCTAGCCAGTCTCCAGACCTAGACCCAATAGAGAATCTTTGGAGGGTGCTCAAACTCCATGTTTCTCAGCGACAGCCCAGAAACCGTGACTTATCTAGAGAAGATCTGTGTGGAGGAGTGGGCCAAAATCCCTCCTGCAGTGTGTGCAAACCTGGTGAAAACCTACAGGAAACGTTTGACCTCTGTAATTGCAAATAAAGGCTACTGTACCAAATATTAACATTGATTTTCTCAGGTGTTCAAATACTTATTTGCAGCTGTATCTTACAAATAAATTGTTAAAAAATCATACATTGTGATTTCTGGATTTTTTTTTTTTAGATTATGTCTCTCACAGTGGACATGCACCTACGATGCCAATTTCAGAGCCCTCCATGATCTCTAAGTGGGAGAACTTGCAAAATAGCAGGTTGTTCAAATACTTATTTTCTTCACTGTAACTGAGGAGCTTGAAGGATTCTCCCTCGCTTCTCCGGCTAACTCTCGCTAACCTGGAAGCCGTTCTTATCTTAGCGTCTTCTTTCGGGTTAGATGAGAGGAGTTTGCCCGTTTCTGGTTCAGAGGAACTAGAAGTAGAGTCAGTTTCAGAAAGCAGAGCCAACCCCCTCATTTAAAAGCCCCGCGTTATTGGAGCTTATGACTCGCGCCATGACCCGACTCGAAGCACGAAGACACCCGTGGTCAATTAAATAAGAGATATCTGCCGGGTCATAAGTCTCCAGCTGCACACCAAGGTTGCAGGTTTGTGGAAACACACCTGTACTCTGCTCGCGCAGTCCCTTTGAATTTGTGAATATCGAGGGGATGTGTGAGCGAGGTTATGGACGAATGCCTCGTGTTGAAGGGATTTGAGCTAGCTATCTCTCCCCGGGAACATCTGTGTCTTTGAAGGCTCCAGTTCTACCATTTGTGCCAGATAACATTGAGGCTGGTTGGCAAATCATATGTGGCGTCAGGTCTTGTCAGGCTGGTGGTGCCCTGTAAGCCAAGGCCATACCACTCGCATGACGTCATCGCACTGCGTTGGCCAATGATATTGGCGTGGAGTTACATGTGCCTCAGACATCGGGTTTTGTGAGGACGCGACCCCATAGCGTCAGCAACTGTCTCATTCCCTTCTCCGGGTTATACGCAACCCCAAGAGGTTTCTCCACTATAAAACTCAGATGCCAATTAATTCACAGGCACAAAAGAGTTGTTTTGTCTGAAGAACATAGAAGATTTCCTCATACATAGTCAGCCACATTACCATATTCCAACATGAAGCGACACTGGACATGTCCAGTTGGCTGAAAACACAGCAAATCAACATGCATTTGTCATCCTAAAAATTCATCACGCACAGAAACCTTGCACACTGAGTCCGATGCTTACTAATTAATCCGTTGTGAAAAAATTCGCAAAACAATACAAAAATGGAGTCTTCGAGAGTGTGTAGAGAGGAAGGAGAGATGCAGGATTATCCTGAGTAATTTAAAGTTTACTTCAGGATTTCAGTGGCTCAGTTTGATGCTTGGCTAGCAATACTGGAGCCACATATTAAAAAGAAGACCAATTGATCCTGAACAGTTCTGGATTTTGGCGTTCGCGTGTATGGTGGCTTTGAATTCTCAAAAGACTTCTCACAATGCTTGCTACGGATGCCAAAAACGCAGAAAATGTAAACCGATCAGACTTTTTTTATTTCGGACAATATTTCGGAGGCAGTGTGCAAACGTGATTGACAACGTGAAGCCGTATTTATTTTGTAACGTGAGAAAATTTCGGACCTTTCATTGTCAACCGCGCTCATTCCTGTTGTGTGTCCTTAATCTGAGGGAGCCTGAGGAGTGGGAATCAGTGCAGTACCTGTTTCAACCACTAGCTGTCAATATTACAGACTGCACCTTTGAAGTATTATTATTAAAGTATATATTATATTATTATATAAGCATATCATATTATTATCTGTATTGGATAAAATGGTTTGTGGTGTTGTAACAGTTGTATTAACAGCACTTTAGACAGTGCTACTGACTATTGATGTTGTATTTTCGGTGCGTGTGTGCTGGCTGCATTACATGCTGTTTGATTCTGTCTGAATACATCAGAAAACATGTGTTCATTACAACATGGTGTAATGAGTAAAAAATGTGCAGTTATAAGTAACTAACTGATATGATCCTTAAAAATGACTTTTTCTGGTGTAACTAAATGTTGAGTTTATTTTTAATTTATTATAGATTTATATAGATTTTTTTAGATTGCCATGTTATGCTGCTGTGCATGCAATTAAAAAGTAGTAGACACAGTGATAAGAAGAATATGATGCTAAAATGAAATATTAGCAATTTATGTAATATTGTTATGCTTTAAAAAAAAACTTTTAGAGATCTGGTGATTTTTTTTTTTTACATAAATGAAGTTAAAAATATTATTTAACATAACTGAACCAACCTATATTATTTTATTCCAAAAAAAAAAAAAAAGTTTATGGGTAAAGGTAGAAATAGCACTTTAAGGTTATCACTTTTACAGCGTGTTGTAGTTATGATATCTATCAGAAGGAGATGACGGGGTCACACTTAACCCACAAAACCTTGACCCAGAAATCACCAATTTGTGTTGAAAATTGTGACAACTTTGCAAGGTTGTTGATGCTTATGCCTCCAATCCGTAATGAGACTTTCTGCTTTATGAATCTAATAACATAAAAGTTGGAAAACTATTTACTCTAAATAGTACACTAAATTTATTACACACAATAAAATAAACTTTTTTTTTTTTAATACTTTTATTCTGAAAGGATGCATTAAACTGATTTAAAAAAATAAAAAGTAAAGACATTTTTAATGTTACAAAATATAAATGCTGTTCTTTTGAACTTTCTTTTCATGGAAGTGTCCTGAATAAATATCTCACGGTTTCCACAAAAATATGAAGCAGCACAACTGTTTTCAACATTGATAATAATTAGCAATGTTTTTTGAATGATATCTGAAGGATCATGTGACACTGAAGACTGGAGTAATGATGCTGAAAATGTATCTTTGATCACAGGAATAAATTACATTTGAACTTCTATTCAAGTTACAATTTGTTACAAATTATAATAATAATTGACACTGTTTTTACTGTATTTTTGATCAAATAAATGCAGCCTTGGTGAGCAGAAGAGATTTATTTCAAAACATTCAAAAATGACCAACCACAAACGTATGTGTTAATGAATTACTAAATACAAATGAGTGCATTTCTTAAGACGTAAGATAGTGTAGAAGTGTGAGTGTTTTCATGTGTAAAATGTTTTTGAGTTTTTGCATGCATAAAACATCCGGCTGCTTTATTGGTCTTTCATGTTTTATGTGTCGCACATTTCCTGCAGCAACTGCCTGTATAAGATCTATCATATATTTGTTGCATTTTAATATGCATTTTTCTAAGAATATGCTTTTAATGAATATTTTAGTAGTTTGTTTTCATATGGAATTCTGCTCCTGGTGTTTATACATTAGACTAACTTATTTAAATACGGAGATTATATCTGATAGCTTGTCTGTAGATTTAGCTGTCCGATTGAACAATGCATTGCATGCATTATTTTTTTAATTTCTGGTGTATATTTGTGAGATCTCATAAACACACACCCACTGCACATATACACATACACATACATATACATACAGTCTGCCAACTGACTTACCGTAGGGAATCCCCGCCCCTGCAGATGTTACCATGGCAACGCTCTCCAGGCTAGGGAAGGAGTCCCCCTTTCTCCTCTCTTTTAGTTGGATGGGAAATATATTAACTGCCAGCTGCAGAGAACTCTGTCGTTCTGCAATGCATTGTGGGAAAGGAAGCAAAAAAATTTTTGTGTAATATATAGTGGGCTCCACAAATATTGGTAAATGTGAGCAAAACTGACTGTAATTTTTTTTTGTGCAATTTCTCCTCTTAGTCTTTTATTCAAAATATGCACAATAGATTGTCATTTAACTGTACATTTAGAGTGCACATATGAACGAAATCCTGTTCCACTGGCTCATAAAAATATAATAAATTTTTTTACAACGACGTGCATTATAACGACTATATTTTACGTGCGTTAAAATATAGCACTAAAAAGAGTTTATATATTGATATTGCACATGGTAATTGGCGGCATATAAATCTAATTTTTTGCACTTGTTAAGTGGTGGCATAAAAATACAGTTATTCCACATTATAAATAAATAATGTTATTTCAGTAACAAAAATCTAACCTTTAATTAAAGTCAAATAGTTCTCATCATTGTCATGCTGGAAGATTCATCCACCGCCCAGTTTTAGCTCAGTCGGGTGTTGATGTAACATCTCTGGGACTTGATGGAGTTTATGATACTGTGAACCCTAACAAGAAACTTTGGCCCCACAGCATTGAAGATCCTCCATCATACTTCACAGTGGGGATGTGGTGCGTTTCGGGCTATCCTTCTTTCTATGCCAAACCCACCTCTGATGTTTTTCCAAAAAGCTTTTATTTGGTCTCACTTGACCGTAAAACCCTGTCAAGCTCCGGGAACATCTGGGTCTGACTGGAGGTCCATGAGATGCTGTTTACAATCCCAGACAAGTTGTGTTTATATAGATGAGATCTGGAGACTTTCTGACCACAAGATACAACTAGCATCTGAAATTCTCCATCTTTTGATGCTTACAGTTATACCTGGATGCCAGCCCAGGGAAGTTCGGTCTGGACTTGATCCGTTGAGGAGTAATAGAGAGCCTGAGTCCCTCCCCTCCAGTGGACCATGGGACCTTATTTCGGAAAAATATGATATGGTAGTCAATGGCGAGAGACAACAAATATTTTAATCCCGTTTGAATTGTGCCCTGAATTACACATATAATGTTTGTCAATTTAAAAGATACATTTTAAAGTCAAGAAAGGCACAGTTTGATGTAAAACTGTTGAGGTGTAAGACTGTGAAAATACGTAATTACAAAGACTACAAAACCCAAAAGGCGCGCATGAGACGTCATACCCTTTCTCTCAATGAATGAAGCTAACTTTACTGAAGCTAACGTCTGTCATGTTTTCTATAGTCTAACGTTATAATCGTAACGTTACGCCGTCATGCCTGTGTGTTTTGTACCAGACTGCACACACACACGAGCTTGGTGACGTACATAGAGCGAGACGAGAGATGTAGTTCAATGAGCGATTAAAACTAAATGTTACTCTTCTGTTTTATGACAAACTGCTACTTTCTAGACTTTCATAATTATCTTTTAAATCGACAAAC
Organism: Semotilus atromaculatus; assembly: GCA_031834385.1. Taxonomy (NCBI): domain Eukaryota; kingdom Metazoa; phylum Chordata; class Actinopteri; order Cypriniformes; family Leuciscidae; genus Semotilus; species Semotilus atromaculatus. Next base: position 3,680,421 of record JAULUF010000049.1, read on the forward strand.
ATCATATGTGTAATTCAGGGCACAGCTCAGACGGAATAAAAAGATAAGTTGTCTCTCGCCATTGACTACCATACATATTTTTTTCCGAAATAAGGTCCGATGAGCCAGAAGCGGAGGGGAGGGACTCGTCTACGGAGAGCCTGGCCACTCCCTATTAAGTCCTGTTGTACTGAATTGTGGTTGTAGTTCCATCTCCATTTAATTTTTTTTTATGAACGTCAACATTTTAACCATGCAGGAGGTACCAGTAGCCTATTTCATTTTTAAGTGTTCCTGTGTTCCTTGTTAAAAATGTTATATTCTAAAATATAACTGTTCCATCTGTCTCTCAATATATGTTCAGAAAATGAGCATGCATAGTAATGATAAAATAATTAGCAATTAACTCTTTCTCCGCCATTGACAGAATTTTTCCATTACGGTAGGGGGCGCTATTACACATCTTCTGAAAGACGATTGAATCTCCTGATCAAAACCACTTGGGAAGAAGATGCTGAAACAAGCGAAGTGACAGAGCCTGTATACGGAGAGCCTGGCCACTCCCTATTAAGTCCTATTGTACCGAATTTTGGCTGTAGTTCCACCAGAGTTCCACTGGGGGCGATCGATCGCCCGAGTGCAGAATAAATGTGAGTCTATGGAGCTAGACGGCTAAATTTGTCTCTTTCACCCGATTGCCGTTGATAAATCTCAGATTTGATTGTAGGTTTTGCAAGTTCAACATGGGTTATAGGTCGAAAGTTGAATGAATAAGTTCTTATGTCCTTTTGATTTCTTACAGGTTGAGTTGTTGTTGCCCATAACACGCTAGCATTCCGCTAATGATGCTGATTGGTCAGTGAAGGACTGATTACAACCAGAGATACCGCTTGATGGCATCGTGGCATCCGAAGCGGGACCAGAATGTTAAGAACTTTAGTTTAACAAAAATTCTCTTGTTGTTGATGCCTCGAGAGAAAAGAAGTGCAGAGCACGAAAGCACCAAAGTGACTGAAGGATTGCCGTAAAGCGGTATCTCTGGTCGTACGATGTGTATGACGTCATTGACATTTTAAACGACTTTTTAAAGTAAATAAGTGACTCTTAAAAATCTAACACCCAGCAATGTGTAATTTCTTTGCATCTCCTTTCGAGTACAACATTCAAATTACTAGACAAAAAATTATATCCTGAGAAAAGTGGATTGAGGGGTATAGCTCCATAGACCTCCATTCATTCTGCACTCGTCCTGTGAGCGCCCTCATGTGGAACAGAGTGGAACTGCAACCAGTTCAGAAGCCGGAAGTTTACTGGGAGTGGGAGTTCTTAGACAATCTCTGCTATTATGCTATAAACGCCCCATAATACGGTGATTTCACGCAGACGTTATTTTGAAATGGAAAGCGAGGCTTCGGTGGGAAGAAAACCGGAAGTGTCGCCTTTAATCACAGGAGAGTCGCGAATGCGATGGCGTATTGTTGTGTTTAATGTAGAAATGAGTTATGGTAACACTTTACTTGAAGGGGTGTGCATAAGACTGACATGACACCTTCATAATCATGACATGGCAGATGTCATAAATATGAAGGAGGTCTTATGAATGTTTATGACAACTGTCATTAAGTGTCATTCGCTCAATTATGACATTTTTAATGCAAACATGACATGTTTTCAATCATAAACTTCAATCATATTAAACTGAATTTAAAAAAATAGTTAAATCTCGTTGAAATTGCTTAAATTATTTTGATGAGTTAATGTAATGTATGAACATAAGTTGCATGATGTACTTTTAACATTTTTGTGTCTCTTCATATTTAGAGCCCATTCAAACAGGAAGTCATGAAGTGTTCTTGATCACTAGTGTGAACATAACATATGAATGGGAATAGTGAAGTCAGATTTCTACTCATTAGAATATGTGCCAATAATTGTGGAATAGCCTATATATATTTTAAAAAGTGAAGAAAATAATGATTTTTTCAACTGTTCGATTTTAATTAAGGGTTAGATTTTTGTGAATGTTTTCAATGAAAGAAAAGCTCAACTTATTGAAATAAACCACAAGGTTAAAAGACGAAACATTTTCACCTTTGATACAGCAACATCAAGTCAAGCAGTGTTAGAGGCGAAAACAACAACTCTGACTTGATCTATCGCAACAGGTGTGTGTACATACAGATATTAATCACACACGCACACACACACACACACACACACACACAATTAAAATTGTGAAACATATCCTGTACAAACTATACATGTGTACTATATACAACCGTATCTATGCTGCTTGCTTTACATATTTGACAAATTGAGTTTTTTAGTTTTTTTTTGCAGCCTTCACATTATAGCACACATATCGATATCCATGGAAACTGAGTATTCCATTGGAAAGATACACATGATTAACACAACAGACATGCACAGACTTAAACCTCTGCCCACAAACAAGACTATTTATTCTGATAACGCTCTAACGTGTCCTAATGTATAGAAGGCTATACTTTGTGGTTGTTAAATATTACCAAAACATGTTATTGTGAAGAGTAACTTTTCCTGTAATTACTCTGAACAACCTTCTGAGACCAGATGCTAGTTGGAAAAAAAGCACTTTATAATCTTTAGAATGGTTTAATACTTCCTAATACCTTTGAGGCCACTGTGTGAACTTGGATGCATCAGCTTCATCTGTGAACAGCAACAAGCTGCTTCTTGTATGTTGGTCGATACGAATGCTGTGTGAGCATGCTGCGTGTGTTTGTGTATTGGAAGTGTAAATGAACAGTTGAATGTCCTCGTGCAGCGGTCTGTTGTGCACTGACGTCATCGGTCTCGCGCCGCAGTCGCTCCTGAGATGAATGCACAATCCTGCTTTCACCTGGATCTCTAGCGCCGCCACGCGAGCGACTAACCTGTTACAACTGTCTCAAGTGCTTAGTAATCTCTGAGTAACTGAGCTTTTGGTTCAAATAAACAAATAAGTACATAAATAAAACAACTCGCTGTACTGTGAGTGATACAGTAACAGAGTGCGCGCTCACGCTGAAGACTTGCCTTCAGAACCATGGACAGTTCCGTGCGCGCGGCCGCCACCAGAGGGCGCTGTTCACTCATGCGACACATTACAGTTTTTTTGAATTCCTAAAACACTAAATGCAATTCTCTGAACCAAATTCTCAATAGCCTAAACCAATTTGTCTAATTAATCACTCTTTCTGTAAAACATTAGACAAGTTCAGGTAGTTAAAACACTGTTTGCAAATCTCATGCACTCTTTTTTCAAAACTCTGAACACATTCTCACTCACTAAAACACATTTTACACTGTGATGCACTTGTGTTTTAAAACTCCAAACACAGACAGGCAAAAGTTAAACACATTGTAGTTGTGTTGTCCTCAACACATTGATGACATTGTCTGTGACGTGGACAAAGTCCTCCGCCGGACCCAACATGAAGACATGATTTTGAAGAGGTTTTTTTTACTGTAACCTTTTTGGCTTTTGCAGTTGGGTCTCTGTATTTTCACAGTATGCAAGTGCTGAATATACAGACATACATTCAATACTATACAATATTCAGTACAATACTATACTTGCAGTTCATACAGTATACAATTTATTCACTTTACTACTGTAAGTTGTCATTAGTATACTTTTTTCTGTAATTGCACAATTTGTTTACTTTTTTTTCTGTAACTGCATGCTTTGGATTCGGTGGCCTTCATTTTTTTATGTAGTGTCTAATGAATGATCTGTAGTGTTTATAATATTGACTCGTTGTGTGTATGATCTGAGAGCATTGTTTGAGTTCGCCAGAAGAGTCAGAGGTTCTCTGAATGTGGTTTGAAAATTTGGTCATGTGTTTAAGGTTTTGAGAAAGTGAGTGATAGTTTCAAGAAATGTGTTTAAGCAATTCAGAAAAACTGTAATGCTCGCTTCAGACCTTTACATCTGCAGTAATTATGTGAAATAATAGGTTTTGGTGAGATTTGTCTGCTACATGAAACAAATGTTCATGAATCATTATTATGAGGACTGCTAAAGTAGTGTTAGTAGTAGTTTACTAAGTAGTTTAGTAGTAGCTAAAGTAGTAAAGTGTTAGTGTGTGTGTGTGTGTGTATGTGTGTGTCTGTGTGTGTGTGTGTGTGTGTGTGTGTGTGGTTCCAGAAAAACCTCCCTTAATGGGTACAAATGTCCCCACAAAGATGGCAATATCCAAAATATTTGCTGTATCATTTATGTCTATGGCAAGTCCCTATAAAACATGAAAACACAAGTGTGTGTGTGTGTGTGTGTGTGTGTGTGTGTGTGTGAGAGAGAGTAAGTGTGAGAGACATTCTAATTCTAACAGTAAAAGAGGCTTTTCTTTTTTAATCTTTTTGCTGCACCACAAACCTATCTAAAATATTTGACTTTTTGTAACTTTTCCACTTACTTCTGTATGATTTACTTTGAAACAATCTTCTTTCAGAAATTGCTAGTAAATTTCATAAATAATTAGCAAGTAACATTGAATTAAACATGACATTTTTCTGAAGAATGCAGTACTATTTTCTTCAACTTATAGTTATACAATAATATTTACAGCTTAGATTTTTACAGTGTAGCCTACTATTTATTTCCAATATAGAGAAATTCCATTAGCACTGATTTGATCATTTTCTTTTATTACTAGCCTATACTTCTCCAATGTTCAGGATGTTGATCAGGCCAATAAAGCGTCAGTTCACCGTCAACTGTCTGGTTACCAACATTCTTCAAAATATGTACTTTTGTGTTCAACAGAAGAAAGAAACTCATATAGGGTTTGCACAACTTGAGGGGGAGGAAATGATGACAGAATTAAAAATTTTGGGTGAAAGAACCCTTTAAATGAGAATCAAATATTCCATGAGAATGATTCCAATAGAATGTGACGCCACTGGTCGGCGTTGTTCACACATGGTCAGTCATCTTCATCAGCAGCTTTGAGAGAGAGAGAGAGAGAGAGAGAGAGAGAGAGAGAGAGAGAGAGAGAGAGAGAGAGAGAGAGAGAGAGAGAGAGAGAGAGTTTGGGAGGCGTTTCTGTATTTGAATACACCGCGCTCGGCGCTCCTCGCGCACACACGGTCGCGAGACTCATCACGGTTCGTGTTTGGCCACGCGCTGAGCGGAGCGCGGGCAGCCGGTAATCGGTGTGTTTAGTGTCTATGGGTGTCGACGTGATGTCCCCTCCTCTGAGGAACCTCAAGTGCTTTTCTCCGGTGATGTGCCAGTGTAAACTTATATGTAGCAACCGAACGCTTTCGCTCATGTTCGGCTGCAAGGTAAGCTGGGAGCGCGCACGCGCCCGCACCCGTTTCTGTTCGGTTTTCTTGTGGATAGGATGATATAAAGGCGAGCGATACCATGTTAGTGACAGAATTCTCCCAATTATGAAAATTAGAAATATGAGAATTATGAATGAAAAAGCGATGTGTGTTTGGGACTGTGCGCATGGTATTCGTGATGACATACTGTACATTACTGTATACAGTGAAGAAGCGTGTGGCAGGATGCCATGTAAAGCCATCTGTCTCTTTGCAGATTCACATCGGAAGGAAGATGTATCTCTAAAAATACATTATAAAGAGCAGAGCACAAAACTGAACAAACAATACAAGTCTAAGTGAACGTGAAGAGAATAGCATTTAGCTATACAAAAGCCAAAGCTATTGCACATTTCCACCTATAGGCTATTGCGGTGCATGTTGTCACACTGTATGGGGGAAGATGTATGAAATATTATCTAAAGAAAAATGGCCTAATGCATTTCAGATAAATGCAAACAATAAAACAGTTATACAACACAGAAAAAGCACAAGAAAAGGTAGGTTAACTAAAACATATATAGAAGCGTTGTTTGGCTGATTGAAATGGTATGCAATGAATTACAACAAAGAAAACACATGTGACAACTTGCCCCAACTTAAAAATACTCCTGTTGTTAGAACACAGTGTAACCTTTGGACTAAAATGAACCTTCACTATATAGTTGACTCTTGCCTCAATGTATCACAGCCATCTGCTTCCTTCCCAGTTTTAGTTTATTGTGTTCACTCAGTGTTCAAATTTAATGTTTTATCACATTGGTTAATAGAATTGAGGAAATCTTATTATTTCCTATTGGCCATGAAAGTGTATTTTGCATTATTGTTAGCCTATTAAATATATTTTTGTCCATATGACAATGGAAAACTCATTGTGATTTTCTTGCATATTTATAAAAAACAGTATAAGATCTTGAATATTTCAAATATGTTGTTATTTGATATAAACCATGTATCAGCTTGTGGTTTATTATAAAATGACCTGCCAACTGGCGAGCTTCTTATTCTGTTTCACAGAAATACCCAGCTTACAAAAAATATGTTCTAAGAACGTTTTCCTAACATTCTAATTAAATAATAAAAACGTAATGTTCTCTGAACATTCAAAACATTGAGTTTTTAAAATGTTTTATTTGCAAACACAATATGAACGTTACTTTTGAATGTTCTCTGAAGTTGTTCAAAAAAAAAAAAAAAAATCCAACTAAACTTGCCCGGCTAAAACGTTCAATGAATGATGTATAAATAATATTTTTGAGCTAACTTTTTAAAAGACCAGATAACGTTGAGGGAATGTTTTATTAATGTTACTGGAAGAATGTTTGTTCATAACTGAGAGAACCTTGCCACTACAGTACTAGGTAAAGTACTGAGAGTCCCTGTTACACGTATCCACGATGCCACAACACGCGATAAAACATCTTTTCCATCTTAATCAGAGTTTTTCTTTTAACAGCGATATGCAACGATTCTATTTTCATCTTAGTTTACATATTATACTCGGCCAACTTTGTCAGACATTTTCCATGCATTATATAATCAGTTTGAATGTGTGAACGGACTACGTGTAACAGCAGATTTACGTGCATGTGCTTGGATGATCTGTGACTGCAGCAGTTTTTGTGTGTCAGATCGCTGTGATTTGAGCAGGGGCGATACTTCCTGTGGAATAGATTGAGACACGGATAGTGGCTGAGATGATGACCTTGGGAAACATGATGGCGTGGAGAGGGCTGGGACTGAAATACACTGATAAAGACAGAGATGTATATGTATTATACATTTGCATATCTGATCATTCAAATCTCTCACCTTTCTTTTTCTATGTCTAACTGTATTCACTACATTTCACGAGATCAGTTGATTTTCTTAATCTTGCTGGCATTTAAGACGCTTATACATTGACTGTACACTATAAGTTTGACTAAAATGCTTCTCATTAAAAACCTTTTGATAAAAAGGCTCATGCTTGAAATTAGTTTGGAAGAAAATTGTACCCCGCATTCATTTATTTTAAAAGAAGCTTAAGAGAAAATGAAATGAGTGAGTTTTGTGCCAAGCTTTATGAATTTTAGCAGCTGCTCTGAATCTAGGCAAAGAATGGCTAGCTTGAAAAAGCTCAAATATATGAAAATTAAAAATATTAGATTTTGGTCACTAGATAATTTTCGTTTTCCATTTGTGTTATTTCATGCCGAATTTCCTCCAAAGAAAGAGAAAATGTCAGGATAGAGAACAAGCAGACTGAAGAATGCTGTCGACATCAGACTGAACACAAGCTCAGGGGATCATCATATAGTGCTGTCATATGTTGTCTCATATATTGATTATATTGATATAGCCTATAGAGTTTCTTCAGAAAGTATTCACCCTCATCAATTATGTATCAGACTGTTATGTTGCAAGGTCTGTTTAAAGCATATTTACTAACAGGACTGAACCGTTTCTGCTGGCCCTACCATAAAACATTATGATTTTTGTGTTTAGTGATGTGCCAGAAAACAAATATGACAGCGGCCAAAGGATATATGCCATAGGCCAGTTATTATCTTAAACTGAAGATTTATCCTTTCAATGTTTCATATTCATAAAACTTTCATATTTTCACAGTTTTCTCATATTCTACATCATTAGGGCCAGAGCACCGATGGTGTGAGGATTCCTTGGAATTGCTCTGTTTATTCCCTTTTCCATTTTGATTTTATTATATATAATTTATAGTTTAACAAAGACTGCCAAGAAAATAACACATGGTGTTTTCAAAGCAGTAGATAATATGTCAACTTTTTGCATACGTGGCGTTATAAAGAGGCTGTTTAAATAATTTATAGGCAATTAATATTATTAAGTAAGTTTGGGTTAAATGTGTTTTATGGTCTGTTTTTCTCCTGAATGAACTGAAAGATCTACATTGTAAATATTTTTTTGCTATCGCCAGGTGGTAACAAAAATTGTGTTACACGGTATGGTAACAACTTGCATACCTTTGCTATGATTTTTCTTTCATGTTCTCTGTACTCCATCATTACTCGTGGCTTATGCTTAGCACTATGGATATTTAAAGTCCCCTAACCTTAAGTATTAAACTTTAGTGCAGAACTTGTCTTGCACTGTATGTGCCGCTGACATGAATTATACCTCAAATCGTGTTGATGTGAGATATGCTACAGTTTCACTGGCGTTAGCTTTCCACTCACAATAATCAGGCAATAATCTTGATAAAATAACAGGAAAAAATCTCATAGACTTACATTGAAGGTGCAGAAAATGTAAAATTCTAGTTTTTAAAGGAGTCATGACATGGTTTTTTGTTTTGTTTTATTATGTTCCCTTAGGTGCAATTATAGTATTACTATAGTTTTTTGTACAAACAAAACGTAAAAAATGTAGTGATTTATGACCTTTTCCCACCCTCTTTCTCATCCTCTGATTCAAACAGTCTGTTTTGAAGGTGTTTCCCCTTTAAGAGTTCAGTGTTAACGCCCACTGTTATGATTGGCTAACGTCAGTGCTGCTTATGCATAAATTATTAACGTTAATCATTTTGTATCACATGTAGGCTACACAATGCTCCACCACGTGAAACTTTGGTCTTCCGATCTTTTACCATCGTGTCAATTCTCAATTGATTTTGATTCATATGCGCGAGGGAGGGAGAGAGAGGGAGAGAGAGCAAGACAGTTTGAAGGCGCGCGCGCGGCCGGGGCTCTCTCTCTCTCTCTCTCTCTGCTCGTTCTTTCAGTAACATGCCCTGTCACACACATCTACATCACTCACCGTTCAAATAAATCTTTGGCGCGCTGCATATGCTGCAAATAAACTGCATCCGACTGCTTTCCCTGACGTCTGGATCGTTCGGCAGCGTATTCAAACATGTTGTTTGTCCACAGCAGGAACAGCACATCTGCGTGGCATCACAGTCATCTTGTAAACACAGACCCACTCGCCGCACGACAACGCATGCGATGATGCGAAATGAGGCGTAGTTGTCTTGCGCTGGAGGCGGTCACATGCAAACGACTGGTACGTCACTTCGTACGTGACGTCACTTCATACCACGGATCCACAACGAGCTGTATTTAGAGCTTGATTAAATAAATGCTTCGTTTATAATGGGGAGGACGTCTTAAGCTATGAAACTTGCAGGAAGTTTTAATAGTACATTGATCTCTAATATACCAAAAGATCAAGGCAAATTTCTCATGTCATGATCCCTTTAAACTCCTGTTTAGTACTTCTCCCTCTCTTTTCTTCACAGTTTCATGACATGATTGTATTATTGCTTCTTTTTCCACCACCAAATGGCTGCAAATAATCTTTGTTGTTTCTTTTTCTTCATTCCTCCTTTTCCCCTCTATTTCCCCTCTTGTTTTTTTATCACTATTGTCATTTACAGTAGGACAAAATGTGCCGCCTAAAATCAAGTCAAGTCAAGTCACCTTCATTTATATAGCGCTTTTGACAATATAGATTGTTTCAAAGCAGCTTTACAGTGATTATAGGAAATTAAAGTAACACAGTTTGGGCTTTACAGCAGCTCTAGAATAAAGTTATTGTCTAGCTAAAGTTAGATTATAACTTATAACACATGTTAGGTTTTCATGTTTTATGAGCACATTCCATAGACATATTTTTTATACAGTACACACTGTATATTCTAGAGATGCACCGATTGCAATTTTCTTTGCCGAATCCGATTTCCGAATTTCTTGTAAGTGTGACCTGCCTATACAGGATTTTGCCAATTCAGATTTTCCTATTGACGACATATACAAACAATAATCTACTTTTCTTCAACGCAAAATTTTATTTTCATCAAAAACAAGTAAAAAGACAGCAATAAAATAAGCAAATAAACAAATTTCAAACAACAGCACAAAATAAATGCACTAGTATAAAGAGAGAAATGAAATAAACACAGCTTTAAGTTTTTCTTGTGGGTATAAAGTAAGGAATCAGGTAAGAAATACTACAGAAATTAATCAAATACAAAATAACATCTTTATTGTAAAAATTAAATACAGATTAATGCTAACAATTAGTTACAAATGTTACATTACAAATGTTATTCAGTCAAAAGCAGATAGTGGTTAACTTTTCTTTGTCTTTTGACAGCAGCAGGAATATGTGTGCTGTCACTTTAAGAGTTTATGCACAGATCCAATATACTGTTACGGTCAACCATTGGTGTCGGAAGCAGAAAAAAAGTGGGTGGGTCCTCCCCTAAAAATATTTTCCTGGAGTAAATGCCATTTCATGTATTCTGTTGCCTTTTAATTAAACAAGTAAACTGAACTCTGCTTCACGTCGTGTATTACAGTTTTTCTCAATTGCTAAAACACAATTTCTGAAACCTTGCTCCATTTTCTGAAACCATTAAACACAAAACCTCATCTTCAAGCACTATTTACAAAACCTCTGACTCCTCTTGCAAAATGAAACTTTCGCCTCAAAACAGTTTTACCTGTGTTCAAAATCAATCACTGCTCTCAAATCATAAACAAAGTGATCAAAATGCTATACACTATCAAGCAGTCAGTAAACAATACACCAAAAAATTTAAAACACATTGTTCAAAACATATAGTTCTCAGGGAGAACTACATTTTTAATCTCAAAACAAATTTCATATTTTTTCATTGTACAGTCTACAGCAGTGCACTGTACTACAGTATACGATACTCAAAGGGACACAAATGAAAGGAGTAAACATGTGATCAATGTGCTTCTTCTCTTTGGCCTGGGTCAGGCCAGAGCACTTCGTCGACATCACAAGCAATATTGTCCCTCCTGAGGCAACGGGGGAAGAAGCCTCTTGTGTGTCGTATCCAGCCCTGACATGATTCCTCACCAATATCACCACAGGCTAAATCCATGGCTTGCAGCAGATTTACTCTAGTGTAGGGTTGTCTATCATAAACTTTCCATCTCCAAGAGGAGAAAAACTCCTCCTCCTCCTCCTCCTCCTCCTCCTCCTCCTCCTCCTCCTCCTCCTCTTCTTCCTCCTCCTCCTCCTCTTCTTCCTCTTTCTTGCCCTCCTCCTCTTCTTCCTCTTTCTTGCCCTCCTCCTCGTCGCCCACCTCGCATACGCACTCGTCCTCGTCCTCGTCCTCTCACATTGTTTCTTCTATCCATTCTCAGACTTTCTCCTTCCCACCTTCAACAACCTGTTTGCTCTCTGAACTGGCTTATATTGGTTGTGTCACATCATTTGAAACAGGTTGAATCAGTTTTGAGTGGTTGTGTTCAATCAAATGACATGTGTTCTCTATTTGTATTTGATTGTTGCCACTTGTGTTTACCAGTATGGATGACATGTGCATTAGAGTGCAGAATGTGTTTTGAGAATGAGAATGTGTTCAGAGTTTTGCTGAAAAGTCTAAGTGAGATCTGCAAATTGTGTTTTACCATGTGAAATTGTTCACGGTATTGACAACAGACTCCACAATTAGCTAAATGAGTTCAGGCAACTGAGAACTTTGTTCAGCCAATCTATTTTAGTGTTTTAGCAATTGAGAAAAACTGTAAATGCACAGCTATCCATGGATTACCCCGATGATAACATAAAGCTGGTACTGATGTTTGCAACGCAATATTTGACTGGAAGGGACAAACGGGCGGTTATTTTCGTCAGTTGCAGCTCGTTGAGAAATATAAAGTAGCGATTCAGCGGAAATGGAGTTTAATTTATTAGGGCGTTCCTCAAGTGGAATGGATTTGACTGACGGCGCTCTGAAACGCGAACATACATATGCGCTGATTGAATTAGAGACGGTAAAAGAGTGGGTCCAATATATTGGTCTTAAAAAGTGGGTGTGTCTTGTCCCACCCATATACAGTGGTTCCGACGCCCATGCGTTCAACTGAATACTCGCCAAGATGGGCATTTTGACATCATTTTGTGTGTATTTGGCCACTCATTTTGGTACTTGCGACTCACAAGCTGTTTGAAACCGAGAAGCGGCTTGTGTGCTCGACTTATATCTGTGGTTCGCGCGCTTTTGGTGTGAGCGCCAAACCTATGGGAATTAGGAAAATGATGCGCAATACAAGCTCTATTTAACCAGGGCGAATGAGACGAGTGAGTGAGTGGAGGCAGGTGCGTGTCACTTCGTCACTTGAGAAGTGCATTTTTACATTTTCAAAAAACATCACTTTGTATGATTTATAAGCTGATTCTCTCATGGGGATCCATTTTGTCCCCATAACATACAGAACACCTGAACCCCACACACATACACACACACACACACACACACACACACACATAGATAAAGCAGAATCAGGTTTTCACAAAAAGTCTCCATGAATAATAAATGATGATGGATGAATTTCTCACTGGCTGTCTATCTCTCCGTCTGCCAGGTTCAGAATACAGCAGGCAACAGCTACAAAAGCCATTTATACACCGTTAGTATAAAAAGTTGTTTTGACAAAGAAATCAAAATGAGAGTTCACAAATCTAGAAAACTGTAGTGCAACAATAGTTACAAGAGACAAAATCACATTCAGTGTATCCATAGAGAAATAGTTTTCCAGTGTAATCCTTTCAAGCCCTATCATGATCTTCAGTGTTCTCGCTGAACTCAATGTCCTTCTGTAGAAGACACAGGTCAGTGTGATTTGCACACTGGAATTGATACGGTAAAACCGACACCGTCATTACTGTTCGTATCAATGTGTATCGAGTGTGAGGAAGATCCAGAGCTGAAATTCAGATATGCTAATGTTATGACCAATCAGAGCAGAGCAGGCTCTCGGAAAGGCGGGGTTTAGAAAGACAGAATCCTCTATTGAATCGTTTCAGACACTGAGGAAAGAGCTGATGCTGATGTTTATTATGACAAAATGAAAGTTTTTTTTGACCTTGGATGCATGTAAACCTCTGAAATAAAATTAAGACATTTTAAAATAGCATAATAGGGGCACTTTAAGGATGCTGTGTGAATCCTGCCCCAGATTTCCCAAAGGCTACAATAACACTCAAGAGAATGATGAGAACATGTAATGAAATCCATACTGTGTACAGGACAGACAATCCCTAAATCATTGAATTAGGGGGTTGTGCTTGTATTATATTTGGTGGTATACTGATTCCTGAACCTCTGATCTCTTGTTCTTTCTTTTAGATTACAGGAACATGTAATGTAAGCCAAGCCTCAGGAGATTTCAGGGTGAAGTGTCAACCGGTGCGCTCTCTCTATTCCTATGGGAATACATGTGGATAACTCAGTGAAACCACCCCTTCACTGCTGTATTTGGCATCTTTTGAAACTCACGGCTAATATTAGAATGTAAACTCATCTGTTGGTGTGATGTAAGCCTGGGTTTGCGAGAAACGAGTGATCAGACATGAGTCACTGCGTTGTGGTTTCATAAAGACAACAAGGAAGACTTGTGCGTTAAAAAGTCTCAAATAGACATTCAACCTTCGGTATGAACTCTGGTCCACTCTCTGTAGGAAGAGTTTGATCAACATGTAAAGTGTCTATTATGTGTTTACCTGAAATAACTGAGACCACATTAATATGCACCGTAGAAAAACATTCAACAAAAGAATGAAACAACCATGTGATTTATTTAAAGAACATTAAAAAATCAGTTTGTTCAGTTTGTCTAAATAAAATCAAATAACACACCATGTAGAAAAATTTTTAAGAAACAAATTTAATTTAAATAACATTTTCGCTTGATGTGCAGAACATTAATTGTGTTTTTTTGTTTTGTTAGTGCTTAAAAGAAAATATGCATATTGTAAGACATTACAATAAACATTAAGGTCTTTATTTACAGTAAGTAAACAATGTGTACAAAATATGTTTAGTTTTATCATAAGTGAAAATTGTTAGTAGCTAATTAAGTCTTTAGTTTATGGTGAAATGATGTTGTAAAATCTGAAATATTATATTGACCAGACTTACATTAAGTAACATTTTGCTTATGTCTAAAGTAAATATATTGATTAAAATCTTTTTACTTTGTATGAATGTTTTTATCTTTGGGAAAATAAATATTTTTGATTAATATTAAATTAAAATATAAGCATACATATAATTTGATCAATTTGACTAACAAATAAGAGTATTTCTTTGAATTGGTTGATCCAAAGTACCTTTTTCTTTTCAGTGTATATGTTGCGACTTAGAATTTCTGTCTGTGCAAAATGAATAAGTACTTTCTATTCCACACACAAAACTTTTAAAAACAAAGATAAATCAGATTGGAGCTTGCCATATTGAGTATGCAATTGCCTTTTCTTTTTTTTCAGTGCATTATGCATGAGACGTACAGTGAGCAGACTGTGGGTGGGCTGTGCTGCATAACCGCGCTTCTGTAATGATGTTCAGAGTCTCTCTCGCTCTCTGTGGTGCATGCTGGGAATAGATTTGTGTCAGACAGTTGTGTGCAGTTGAGTGTTTGGTATCACTCTTGACGCTGTGACGTACAGTTTGCTTTTGTTTCCCCTCTCGCCTCTCCTCTGTTTGTTATTTATTACCCACAAGGGTTTTGTTATGTGCTCACTGTAGTCTGAGCCTGGCACAGCATCAGTCGCCCGCAGAGAAAACGCCACGTCTCTCGCTGCCTCTGGCGCTGTTCGCAGAATAATCTTTTAAAACATTAGCTAGTCTTGTAGTTAAAAGTGGCTAAAGTAACACATGTGCCCCATTCATTTAAAAGAGTCATGAATTGAGAAATCAGATTTTCCTTGTGTATGTGTGTGTCTATTAGTCTTCATCAGGTCAGTAACTAGCTGGCATGTCTGTTCTTCATATCAAATTAATTAAGGTTTAAACGTGCTAATGGAAATAGCCTTTAGATATGGTTCTGTTGTGTTTGTTTTATGTTTGTTCTTGAGAATAGAAATGAGTTTCTTTTCCTCACTGGAATTGACCGTTTGCAAAGACCCGCCCCCTTTAGTTACTGTTGCTATGTCCGACAAGCCACGCCCCTCTCACACCACACATCATGTTCTCACGCAGTGAAAAATACATCATGGACAGAGCAGGTTACTTTTGATATGAAACAGTGTCAAATTTGTTCATTTTCTAAAGAAATTTAAATAATAAATACTGTTTTATGGCTCTTTAATGTGTCTGACAGATCTCTGTAGAGCATCAGTTAAAGCTGCTCGTGAACCGATCATCTCTTCCTTCTAGTTAATTCATAGCATCAAATAAACATGAATGAACATCAGAAGGAATGTTGTTTTAACCGCGGAAAGACGTCAATACACACTGTTTTTCAAGTTCAAATCCACCAATGTTAATCTACTAACTCTCCTGACTGCTTTCTCGGACAAAATGGCTGATTTTGATTGGTCAGATCGCCTGTCAATCAAACTCCATGCGAAGGGTGAATTCCTTAACAACTTGTAACATTCTAAAACAACATTCGGAGGCAATAAATATATAAATAAATAAATTAAAGGTGGGGTATGTGATTCTATTTTTTGTCCATTTTTTCAAAATCACTTGAAATCCTATTCATAACCCACTTACAGCCACTGAGTTAGAAGCACTGAAATGAAAATTAAGCAATTTAATCATCTGTGGAACGGGCAGGACTCGAAAAGCTCCAGCCAATCATTTCCAAGACCACTTAGAATCATTGGACAGTAAGTCCGTCAATCAAACGGTCGTACCATACCTTTTGTACCTTTGTACCTTTTGAGTTGTGTATTTGAGTTGTGTGTTTTGGAAATCACATACCCCACGTTTAAGGCAATACTAAGATAACATTATGTGCGTGCCTGCAATCTACTATTGACTTAGAGCGCCACCCTCAGGCTGAACAACGCATGGACGTTTGACCTCTGCCAAAAGTGTTTCTGCATGTATTCAGCGATTAGAATATAAAGCTTGCAAAATGTTTATCATAAACTAGCGCTAAGACCCAGAATCTGCCCTACCTACATTTATGGTCAGGAGCCGATACTGTCTCTTATTATAAAAGATTCTAAACAACCGGAAATACTGGGAAGCACAACCAACATTTTGTGGATAACAGGCAGAATTAAGATAAAGTGATGACCGAAGTTACATACAGTGTAAGCTGTGTGAAGGCTTTTTTTATATATTCATACTCTTATCACAGCTTAAATGCAGAGACAGTTCTAAGTAAAACATTTTGTAGGTTGATTCCCTGAAAAGATTCCCTGTTTAATTCTGTTCTATATTCTATGTTCATTTTATCTTTACATTTGCTTGTTTGCACCAGTCAGTTCCTGCATTCTCGCAGTCCGTGTGGTGTTGCTGGCTCATTGTAATGTGATCTTGCTGACTGTTACCTCCCCTTAACCCCCACTTTCTCCCTTCTTTTCTCTTTTCTGGTGAGATTGAAGAATGGCTTCTGTCTGATCTTGATACAAAGTCATTTCAATTTGTGGCCATCTTGGCAGCACATCCGGACAACTGTTGTAATGCAGATACAGCTCCTGTCTACTTGAAATGGAAAATAATAAAATCTCCAAATCTGTGTGCACTTGTAATGTTTGTAGGATTTTGGTTCCACTTTATTTTGATGGTCCCTTTTACACATTTTGTAGACTATGAGTAACGTTGCAACTACATGTCTACTAACTCACATTAGAGTGTTATTAGAGTATTAGTAGACTGGTTTGTATGAGGCGCCATGTAGGATTTAAATCAAACTTCGCTTATCAATACATACATAACACGCGTGCATATACACCTATACATTACTCGCATATACATGTATACTATTGGATGTTCAAAATACATACATGAAATACACGTGCACACTAATATGAAATCCATACCAATACATATTATGTTAGTAATGAATGCATATACACTTGTGAATAACTTGCATAAACAAATAAACTTGACGCACGCATACACCTATAAATACTCGCATATACATATAAACTTCCATGCATATACACCTATAAACATTCGCACATACATATACACTCGCTGCACGCAGACACACCTATAAACACTCGCACATACATATAAACTTCCATGCATGTACACCTATAAACACTCGCACATACATATAAACCCGATGCGCGCATACACATCCATAAAACACTCGCGCATACATACAAAATAAAACGCTTTAGTTGTGTATATATGTATATGCGAGTGATTTCATATGTGGATGTGCGTGAACTTTTCAGTGTAAAAGGAAATCATTTCAGTATAAAAGGAAGTCCTTTTTTCTTCTTCTTCTTTTGGAGTTTTATGGCGGTTGGCAAACCAGCTAAAAGGTGCATTTACCGCCACCAACTGGACAGGAGTGTGAAGCGTCAACACAGGGGGCGGAGAGATATCACGCAACACCTGAAATAAAGCTTGCCACAAAGAACCTTTCTTTTACTGTCTATGCAAAGAACCGGCGAAAGTAATGATTATGCATGAAACATTTGAATGGTTGATGAAGTTCATAAATCGATGCAGATCGCCATCTTCGCTGTAGTGAACGCGCCTAAAGAGAGAAATGCACACTTCATATGAAGTGTGAACGCGCCGGCGCCTCTGTGTCCTGATTATATTGTCCTCTATTTGCTTCTTATTTATTCATCCAGGCAAATTTGTTGATGAAACATTGATTAAATTGAACATACAATTTATAAAAAAACTAAATAAACTTTAAAGAAAGGCTGTCTACAAAAGAAAACTTTAAGTAAGTGGTCAAAATCATATCTGACCCATTCCAAATGTTTTCCCATAGCCTATATCTTATGATCCTATCTTACTCATCTCATGCGGTTCCCTTTTCATATAGGCTAATCAACATAGATGAAATAAAAAAAAACATTATAGGCCTATTATTTAAACAGAAATATGAAACGTATGTTTAAGTTTTTTAACTTATAAGCGTCACACCGCTCCGCTTTGCTCACATGCTCTGGTGTGTAGCCTAGTTAGTAGCCTATACATGTGTGTGTGGTCGAGGGCTGCAATTTTCAAATAATAATCAAATAATACCCATTGATCTTCGAATATTAGCTGTGCTTGAAAATTTCGTTTTGTATAAATTGTATCTTCATTTTAATCAATGTTTCATAAACCAATTTGTCTGGATTAATAAATAAGAAGCGGACAGTGATCAGGACAGAAGCAAATATAGTGGACAGTATAATCAGGACACGGAGGCGCCGGCGCGTGAACTGGAGCGCGTAAATGAACCGAAACTCAGCGTATAAACTACTTGCATCACAGACCTGTATATCTATAGAAAGCTTGAAATGTGTACTTTTAAACAAAACAATTAAAAACTAGAAGAAATTGGCTACTCTCTGCTTATGCATGTGGCTAATTCATATGAAGTGTGCATTTCTCTCTCTAGGCGCGTTCACTACAGCGAAGATGGCGATCTGCATCGATTTATGAACTTCATCAACCATTCAAATGTTTCATGCACAATCATTACTTTCGCCGGTTCTTTGCATAGACAGTAAAAGAAAGGTTCTTTGTGGCAAGCTTTATTTCAGGTGTTGCGTGATATCTCTCCGCCCCCTGTGTTGACGCTTCACACTCCTGTCCAGTTGGTGGCGGTAAATGCACCTTTTAGCTGGTTTGCCAACCACCATAAAACTCCAAAAGAAGAAGAAGAAAAAAGGACTTCCTTTTAATACTGAAATTACTTCCTTCTACACTGAAAAGTCCACGCACATCCACATATGAAATCACTTGCATATACATATATACACAACTAAAGCGTTTTATTTTGTATGTATGCGCGAGTGTTTTATGGATGTGTATGCGCGCATCGGGTTTATATGTATGTGCGAGTGTTTATAGGTGTACATGCATGTAAGTTTATATGTATGTGCGAGTGTTTATAGGTGTGTCTGCGTGCAGCGAGTGTATATGTATGTGCGAGTGTTTATAGGTGTATATGCATGGAAGTTTACAGTATATGTACACTCACCGGCCACTTTATTAGGTACCCCATGCTAGTAACGGGTTGGACCCCCTTTTGCCTTCAGAACTGCCTCAATTCTTCGTGGCATAGATTCAACAAGGTGCTGGAAGCATTCCTCAGGGAGTTTGGTCCATATTGACATGATGGCATCACACAGTTGCCGCAGATTTGTCGGCTGCACATCCATGATGCGAATCTCCCGTTCCACCACATCCCAAAGATGCTCTATTGGATTGAGATCTGGTGACTGTGGAGGCCATTTGAGTACAGCGAACTCATTGTCATGTTCAAGAAACCAGTCTGAGATGATTCCAGCTTTATGACATGGTGCATTATCCTGCTGAAAGTAGCCATCAGAAGTTGGGTACATTGTGGTCATAAAGGGATGGACATGGTCAGCAACAATACTCAGGTAGGCTGTGGCGTTGCAACGATGCTCAATTGGTACCAAGGGGCCCAAAGAGTGCCAAGAAAATATTCCCCACACCATGACACCACCACCACCAGCCTGAACCGTTGATACAAGGCAGGATGGATCCATGCTTTCATGTTGTAGACGCCAAATTCTGACCCTACCATCCGAATGTCGCAGCAGAAATCGAGACTCATCAGACCAGGCAACGTTTTTCCAATCTTCTATTGTCCAATTTCGATGAGCTTGTGCAAATTGTAGCCTCAGTTTCCTGTTCTTAGCTGAAAGGAGTGGCACCCGGTGTGGTCTTCTGCTGCTGTAGCCCATCTGCCTCAAAGTTCGACGTACTGTGCGTTCAGAGATGCTCTTCTGCCCACCTTGGTTGTAACGGGTGGTTATTTGAGTCACTGTTGCCCTTCTATCAGCTCGAACCAGTCTGGCCATTCTCCTCTGACCTCTGGCATCAACAAGGCATTTCCGCCCACAGAACTGCCGCTCACTGGATGTTTTTTCTTTTTCGGACCATTCTCTGTAAACCCTAGAGATGGTTGTGCGTGAAAATCCCAGTAGATTAGCAGTTTCTGAAATACTCAGACCAGCCCTTCTGGCACCAACAATCATGCCACATTCAAAGTCACTCAAATCACCTTTCTTCCCCATACTGATGCTCGGTTTGAACTGCAGGAGATTGTCTTGACCATGTCTACATGCCTAAATGCACTGAGTTGCCGCCATGTGATTGGCTGCTTAGAAATTAAGTGTTAAGGAGCAGTTGGACAGGTGTACCTAATAAAGTGGCCGGTGAGTGTATATGCGAGTATTTATAGGTGTATGCGTGCGTCAAGTTTATATGTTTATGCAAGTTATTCACAAGTGTATATGCATTCATTACTAACATAATATGTATTGGTATGGATTTCATATTAGTGTGCACGTGTATTTCATGTATGTATTTTGAACATCCAATAGTATACATGTATATGCGAGTAATGTATAGGTGTATATGCACGTGTGTTATGTATGTATTGATAAGCGAAGTTTGATTTAAATCCTACGTGGCGCCTCATAGGTTCGGGTTAGAATAAGTCGACATGTAGTTGCAAAGTTACTTATAGTCAGTATAAATTCTGTTGATGAGCATCACAATAAAGTGTAAGGAGATATTAATTAGACAGTTTACTAATACTCTACTAATACTCTGAACTATTTGAACACTCTGTTTTAAGGGGCGTGTTTTGTTTAAAGTGTCCCTATTATGCTTTTTCGGATATTATCTGTCATGTAGTGTTTAATATCGCTGTTTGTGAATCTAAAAGGTCTGCAAAATTTTAAAGATCAGAGTTCAGATAAATTGAGTTATTGTCTCCTAAAAGAAAGACTTGATTATGAACGTCCTGAAACGAGTCGTCAGTAATTCTAGTCTCCTTTGACCCTCAAACTCTGTAGTTGTAGCTGAGACTGGAAGAGTTTGGTTTGGTTTGTGTTGTCGAAATGTCGAGAATAAGCTGTTTTCTGCGCTGCCTTGTTGTTCGTATCACTGTATATCAAATGCTGAGGAAGATCCAGCGCTGAAATTCAGATATGCTAATGAGCGTTTGGGCCGTCGACCAACCAGAGCAGACTCCCAGAAAGGAGGGGTTTAGGGAAAATGAATCAATTATTGAACTGTTTCAGACACCATTAGTAAAGAGGTGATACTGCCATGTAAATTATGAGAAAATTATGCATACAAACATATTGTATGAGACCTCAGAAACAAAATTAGGACCCTTAAAGATAGCGTAATAGGGGCACTTTAAAACTTTAAAGTAAACACCCATCTTTGCATTTCAAATATGTGGAACTGTTTTGAAAACTTTTACTACCATTTCAATATTTCATCTGCCCAGTTAAAGGAACCGTATGTAAGAAATGTATTTCAATTAATCATAAAATGGCCCTGATATGTCACTAGACATTAAGAAATCATGTTAATTTCAAATACGTATATATCACTGACGACAGTAGTCCGGCCAGGATATTGTCATTTAAAAAGTGAAGTTGCAGCCCTCAACTGATGTTGATGCTGTCATGTTGTGTTTTGGTCTGATGCTCCACCCTCCACCGATCCACCAATCACGGAGTCAGTAGTGTTTCTCCACCCTCCACCGATCGACCAATCACGGAGTCAGTAGTGTTGCTCCACCCTCCACCGATCGACCAATCACGGAGTCAGTAGTGTTGCTCCACCCTCCACCGATCGACCAATCACGGAGTCAGTAGTGTTGCTCCACCCTCCACCGATCGACGAATCACGGAGTCAGTAGTGTTGCTCCACCCTCCACCGATCGACCAATCACGGAGTCAGTAGTGTTGCGGCATCTGGGTTGCCAGCTCTGCTCTAGTTACCACAGTTGCAGATACAAATGTGTCGGATAAAAAAATGTCTAACGTTACGAATCCAAAAAAACCTCGTTATGATTCCGAAATACTTAGAGACAAAGTCCGAAATAAAACAAGGATTTGTATAGAGATTTGAAGGATTTGAAAGATGGAGACGGCTGAAAACGGCGAAGAATTTGAAGACTATCTGGCAACCTCGAGTCAGGGGGGAGGGGGAGGGGATACACTGCTCTACAGTAATTTGAAAGTGATTGCAGTACCAGTTTTGGCCACAATCTTACATATGATACGAAAGTTTTGATTATAAGATTATAATTCAATCTACTCCCATTGCAACACTGAGCATTGGAGCCGATCACAGTCGTGTCAGTTCAGCGCAACTCGACTTCTGCACTCTCACAAAAGCTTTCATCATAACTAACAGTCCAAACACAATATAAATACGAGATTAATTGTGCAGTAGAGAAAGCCTCATTGATTATCCTGGAAGTTTTGTTAAAAGTAATCTTATTGAATCACAAATTAAATAACATTATTTTAATGCTATTAAAGTCAATAATTTTATCCCTTAAAACTCATCTTTACATATTTAAACGTATTTTTCTTGAATTTTTTTTAATTCAATGCCTTAAAATTGCTTGAACGTAACTCTACACTCTTGACTCATTTAGTATTTACGTTTCTATGAATATGCAAATGAGCCCCGCCTCCACTCACTCAGCTCCGAAAAGGAGCTGGCAACGACCGCTGGTTATCTCCACCTCGTCGTGCACGCCGAGTTGCGTCGCTGTGATGCCCATTTCATGAGTGCGACCAAAGGAGAAACAACAATGACCACAGGGTTTTCATTGCGCCCCGTCTTCTTAGTGACCATCGGGGCCAGATGATAAATTAAACTTTTGCCGAATCCCGTAGGAAGGAAGGACGGCAAAAACATCTTTCCGATCGACAAATGCCTTGATCGCGGTTCTCTGTTCCTCTTTTAAAATGAATGCGCTTTCTAGATCTTCTATAAGATACTACACATCTAAATTCTCCAGTGGCAGCCATTCTTTGTTGTAAACGAATTCAACCCAAGCGCTCTTTGGTGACGTGGATGATTACGTTACTGTTGATCATCTGTCCATCATCGTATAAAGCCGCCCTGATAATGGGATTGGTCCGAACAGCTTTGGTACGGGCATACTTGCTTTACAATGGATCAAGCATAGACTGTAAAAAATATGGACAAAGCGTCTGTGACGTCACCCATAGACTTTCTGATGAACGGTTTTGAGGCCGTTTATGGGGGTATGGGCGGCGCCATCTTGGAAAATCTTGGGAAATCCAAAATACAAATGTTCAGGAAGGATCCAGAGGTGGTGTAATGTGTCGTGTCAGATCATGGCCGAGACGTCAAATTTCAGGAATTCCACTCGGCGCAGCCCGTTATCAGTTGTCAATCAAGCTGTCAATCAAAGTTGACCACGCCCTTATTTGTCATACATTTGATATCTAAATACGATCTAAACTAACGAGTTATAAAAAAATTCACCCCCCTCACAGTTGTCAGGCACTCGGAACCTATCGAAAAATACAATAAAAGTCCATGGGACCAACCTGTAAAAACATGAATTTATGCTGTGAAAACGGACATTTTAACATTGGGGTCAATGGACATTTGGTCCCTTTTGGGACCGGCCCCTAGCGGATTTTAGATGTGTTGCAGTTTTTCACACTTCCGGGTAGGCTTCATTATTCAGATTAGAACATTGGGATCAAGTCCAGACCGAACTTCCCATCCTCAAATGTTGTGGGCGGGGCTAAGTTCGGCTGGCATCCAGGCTAGTTCACTGCAGTTTTAAGGAGAAAATACTCAGCAATGGGTTTGACTTATGAATTTTCACATGTTTTGTCTTAAAGCATATTAAAAACACACATAGATATATAATAAACAACATTAAAAGCTGGATTTTCACCACAGGGGGACTTAAAGAGGAACAGTGTGAAGTTGACTGTTTAGTCACTGGCTCGATTTACAGACGTGTTGTGACAAAGAACATCTGACTACACATAATATGTGTGTATATAACATAATCAGTGATTATTAATATTATCAATAATCACTGATCGCAGATTAGGCATTAGATTTAAGACATTTTGTGGCATTACTGTTAGTGTTTGCAAAGCCTGTGTCGGATTGTGCATGGTACCAACGAATCCATGATGAAATGAACCAAACAAACAAATAATGCTCTACTGAGACATTCACTTAGTTGAAAATAAACAGCCTTTAGAAGGTAATGCTATTTTTAGTCCAGTGATACGGTTTTATCTGTCCATATCACTTGATCACATCAATAAAGCGCCAATGGACAGGCCAAAAAGGTGATGATGTTTCATCTCTATAAACTCTGAAGCCTGGTCTCGATTAAAGCGCTTTACTAACGAGGTAGTTTTGAGTTCTTAAACTTACAGTACATTTTTATAGCACAATTATCTCTAATATGTCAAAATTGTATTTGTCTATGTGGCTCATTACTGTGGTTCATCAACCAGTGGCATGAATCCTTCATATTTAGTCTTTTACAGCTTTATGTTTTTGACTTTATGTCATAAATCTTGATATATATTTTTGAGCACTAGTGGAAATAAATGTTTCAAACTTTGTGAGCTTTAACTGTAGGAAGTCTTGTGATCTTCAATTTATCTCCAGAGCGCCGCTGCAGACGAGAGGAAGATAAACCGGTTTACCCTGGAAACTTTCTTTAGGGTCACGTCTTGTGCCAAATACATATTCATTTGTTTGAGTTTGTAGAAATAGGTTTTTCACATGTTTTTATTTATATAGGGCTTCATACAATACAGATCATTTGAAAGCAGCTTCACATTAATAAACAGAAAAATAACAGTTACAATTTCAGCTGTAAAGCAGAATACAATAGCGTCATTATTCAGTTTAGTTAAATTTTGATTAAATTCAGTTCAATAATATTCAGTTCAAATGTTGTTCTCATCCAATAGCTTCAGTGCAATTGAATCAATAATATTAGTGAATATTACTTGTCACTTTTCCTGTACAGCCTTTCATTTTGGTGACTTTTCGTGCAAAAATAAATGATGTCGCCCAACATAATGCAGAGCTTCAGAATTAGTTTTGAGTTTGTTTTCTGTCTTGTTCTCCTGTAGAAATATCGGTATCAGGATGAAGAGACTCCGCCCCTGGAGCATAGCCCCGCCCACCTGGCTCACAGCAAGAGCGCCGAGATGCTTCACATGAGCGATAAGAACCTGGCGGCCATGGACTCCATGCACAGTTACGCCCCACACACACACATCTCACCAATAAAGGTATGGATATCACACAAACGCACGCATACATATACACACACAGACATACACACAAATGTTTGGTTTCCATGTTTTATGGGGACATTCCATAGACAAAATTATTTCATATTGGACAAACTGTATTTTCTGTCCCCCTACACTAAACCTACCCAATCCCATCACCGAAACCTTTTTACATTTTCAAAAAACACCACTTAGTATGAATTATAAGCTGTTTTTGTTCATTTTGTCCCCATAACGTATGGTTTACCTGGCAACACACATGCACACACACACACACATACGCATGTTTTATGGGGACATTCCATAGACATGAATATAAATATGTGTTTTATTAAACACATATTTAATAAACACATATATTTAAAAAACTAAAAGAATGTACCACTATTATTGTAGTATTATTTACATACTTTTAATTATTAATATTTTTAATAAGCATTGATTTAATATTTTCAGTTAAAGGTTTGGTTTTTTTGTCATGTGCTTTTGTAGGTTTTAAAAACATATTTCTATTTAAACTTTATTTTTATTTTAGTTTAAATTTTAGTCATTTTTTGAACTAGAGCTTTGGTCACACTTTCTTAGGTTCAGTGTACTTATTGTGTTGATGTTGTATTGAAAAGCACTTGTGCTGCTATTGCAGTGGGATACGGGTACGGTTATGCACAGGTTTGGTGGTATAGCTTGGTTTAAGTGTAGATTAAAGGTTGTATCAGTCATTTCAGGCCCAAAAAAGGCCGAAACATAAATGATCACATTCATCTAATCTTTCCTAACGATCCGCTAGCTGCCCGCCCCATAAAGCATGCTGTCAAAAAACCGCGTCTCTGTAGGCAGCCTAGGCTCTGAGATCTGCACACAAAACAAATGGGTACAACCACCACTCAAAACCAAAATAAACAGTGTTTCAACCAATCACCGACAGGGGCGGGTGTTGTGAGGTTTTGCGCTCGTTGACGGCTGGACGCGAAGTTGGAGCAACACCCGCCCCTGTCGGTGATTGGTTGAAACACTGTTTATTAGGGATGTCCCGATCAGGTTTTTTTGCCCTCGAGTCCGAGTCATTTGATTTTGAGTATCTACCGATACCGAGTCCCGATCCGATACTTATATAATACATTAAAAAAAAATTAAGAAGAGCGAAAAAACAGATCTAGGATGTTCCTTATTTTTTATTTAATTCACCTTATTTTAACATTCAACAACTCTGTTAACAAACAGAGCACTTCTATGAGGTAGCTTGAACATTCAAGTAATAAATAACATAAATTCTTCACTTTTGGCCTTTAGTGCAACAGTAAATATAGAAAAAGTCTAATATAAAAACAAAAAAAAGTGTATAAAAGTGTTTAAAAGTGTATAATAAAAATAATGAGAATATATATATACATTAGGGGTGTAAGTTCACAAAGTTCACGGTTCGGTTCGATACGATACAGCAAAAAGAAAGAAATGCCAGAGACATTTCCTATTTATTTAAAGAAAAAATATTTTTAAATAAGTTTGAGTTTTCCTACATCTTGAAACTTTCAGGTTTATAAATGGGGGTAATCTTCTAGGATGAACAAATAATGTTTTGGTAATCACATTAAAAATTACATTTAAATATATATTTATATAATATTTATTTGAGTTTTGAAGTGCAACATTAAATCCATGTTCATTGACGGCACAGCGCTGTTTGATCTAACAGAGATCTAGGTTAATAACGGAGAAATGTGAATGCTTCTCACTAGATCTCGCAGCGATGTTATTACTTCAGTGGCGAATTCAAATGTTTTCTTCACTGGATCTCTTGGCACAGCGTCGCTTGATCTCGCGCTGCACAGATGTTGCTGGTCCGAACTGATAAATGGTCCGTTAAGCACAATATAATGAGTAGCGCAGTTTCGTTCCGCTTTCATTACGTTTGCCATTTGATGTTGCGCAACGATGTTTGGTGATCACCACAACGGTGATCGCGCCAGCGCGGATTTTGTCGGCAGGAAAAATGGTCCAAGGAATCATTCGGTTTGTATGCGTACCGAACCGGAAGCCTCGTACCGAAATGGTTCAATTACGCATACATGTACCGTTACACCCCTAATTTACATATATCCGAGTCCTGATCAGGAGGTAACGTCCGATTCCGATCGAGTCTGAAACCATGTGATCGGATCGGGACATCCCTACTGTTTATTTTGGTTTTAAGTGGTGGTGTACCCATTTGTTTTGTGTGCAGATCTCAGAGGCTGCCTACAGAGATGCGTTTTTTTGACGGCATGCTTATGGGGCGGGCAGCTAGCAGATCGTTAGGAAAGATTAGATGAATGTGATCATTTATGTTTCGGCCTTTTTTGGGCCTGAAATGACTGATACAACCTTTAAGATGAGATGAAAGGGAAGGTCAACGGTGTAATTATAGATGTAATTACAAAAATGTATTACAGCTGTAATTACATGCAGGTATTTTATAAATGTTTAAATGTTTTCATATAATATATATACTTTATTTTATTTCAGCTTTATTTCAATGAACAAAAATAAAAAGCGTTAGTTAACAATAACAACACTGAAAATGAATGTGGATAACTTGGTCTTGGGCCTACATTCATATTTTAATCATACTTGGTATTTGTACACTTGAGTAAATTTGCTGCAAAGGCCAGAGACTTATATGCTCTTCATTTGATCTCTAGAAACAATTGCGATGTTAAGAGATCTCATTTGAGATGTTACTTACCAACACACACAGAGAAACCACTGCATAATATAAAAATTCATGTTCACTTTAGGTTATCTACAGTTCTCCTGTATGCAGTGTGTGTGTATATTATCCCTGTTCTCATTGTCTTTGAGAAAATGTTCATGTTTTCTAATTGTTATCCACACAATCCATTTATTGTATTGTTTGTGTGTGTGTGTTTCAACGCTCTCATGGCCTGGTCTACTGCACTATATTTCTCAATGCCTCTTCTCTACTATTTTTACTCTCCTCTTTCTCTGCGTGTCTTTGCTGTCTCTCCGTCTGACCTCTGTGTTCATTCCCTGCATGGTTTCCCCTTTTCCTCTGGCTTCAGTAGGTGTGTGTGTGTGTGTGTGTGTGTGTGTGAGTCATGTTGTGTGTGTCAGTTCTGCACACCTCTGCTGTGTGTAGGCTGATCAGACCCGTCCAAACACTCCTCTATGTGGTACATGCTGTTCACTTTGCATGACACACACACACACACACACACACACACACACACACACACACACACACACACACACACACACACACACACACACACACACACACACACACACACGTTGGTGCAACAGCATTATGAGGACTGTCCATAGGCGTAATGGTTTTTATACTGTACAAACTATATATTCTATCCCCTTACACTGCCCCTGTCCCTAAACCTACCCATCACAGGACACATGCTGCATTTTAAAATTTTTAATAAAACATAGTTTTTTATGTTTTTTTAAGCCATTTGATTTATGAGGACTTTTGAAATGTCCTCATAAACCACCCATAAGTTGTAATACCAGTGTAATACACATGTCATTATACAAATTTGTGTCCTCATAAATCACATAAACCAACCCCCCCCCACACACACACACACACACACATTCCACCTAATTTCTCAACACGGACTCACATACACAGATTAGTACCACGTTATTTGTTACATTTTTGCAGTATTTATACAATATTCACAATATGTTCTGGAAGACCCAGATGACCCAGATTGTACATTTATTTTTTAGCATTTATAATACTGCACAATAGGACTATCAGTATGCTAGTATTGTCAGTCTTATGTGTGACACACTTTTAAATACAGAGACATAGTTGTTGTTTTACCCAGTGGTTTAATACCTACACAACTACACTACTAATATTTCTAAGATATTCCAGTGATGCAAAGCTGAATTTTCACCAGAAATCATTCTATAAATGATACACACATAAATGACAATTCATTTCTATAAATCATCAATAATGCTGATTTGCTGTTTAAGAGATATTTCTAAAAATTATTATTGCTTATATCGCTGAAATTTTTTGTGGAAACAATGATTATTTGTTTTTTTTTCAGGATTATTTGATTTGAATAGAAAGTTCAAAAGAATAACATTTATTTGAAGCATACATTTTTTTGACACTTGAAATTTTTTATGAATCCTTGCTGAATAATAGTATTATAATTTTGTTTTTAAATACAAAAACACTGAAATATCTCCCTTTGTGTTCCACAGACAATGAAAAGCCTGTTTCAATTTACATGAATAACAACAGATTTGAATATTTCAGTGAAAGTA
This sequence comes from Semotilus atromaculatus, assembly GCA_031834385.1. Lineage (NCBI taxonomy): Eukaryota > Metazoa > Chordata > Actinopteri > Cypriniformes > Leuciscidae > Semotilus > Semotilus atromaculatus. The sequence goes on from JAULUF010000049.1 coordinate 3,710,067, forward strand.
TTCATGTGAAAAAGGCTTTTTTTTTAAATCAATATTAGCATTGATAAACATTGACCTGTGTATGCAAATATATGTGAGCGATTATTGATGCTTACAGAGAGATTGAAGAAATGGGGCAGAAAACAACACATTTCCCAAAACACTGACACACAATATACTTATGACATTAAGAATGACCTTGTAAATAATTGAACACACTTTAGGGACACTAGCCACCATTTTTGACTCAATAATCATTAGTAGCCACGCCAGATGGTGAACAATAATCCACTACCTAGAGTGAAACATACAAACATGTGTAACATATGTTCTTTTATACCGGTACGCATCAGTTGGCTAATATGATTTGTGTCAAATCACTTTAGCATGAAGCTCATTTACATTCTTGTGTTCTGTGTGTCAAGGGCGTTTGGCTGGATATATGAAGGTCAGAAACCAAACGACTCCTCCTATCTCTCTCTCTCTCTCTCTCTCTCTCTCTCTCTCTCTCTCTCAGTAGTACCATCTGTCTTCATGTGAAACATGCCTGTGAAACACAACACGCAAACATCCACATACATCCCTTGGTTAACTTTACCGTAGAGCTTTAATAATATCACCAGTATCAGTGCACTACAAACAAATCAAAATTATCACTATCATTATCTGTGCTCATTATTATGGGTACAACCATTTGCACAAAATTTTTTTTGATTATGAATGCTTACTAAACTGTACAATTCAACATGGAAAGTGTACGTATTTTTCTAAAACATTCTGAAGACCAAATGTAATTATATGTATTATAATAATTATATATATTATATATATATATTGATGCAGCTCAATCAGTGCTTTTTTACACCACTACTCTTTTGTATTTCAACAAATATATAGGGCAGTGAATGTAGTTATTAATGAAGGCGTAGATTTGTAAGCAATTCTTTTATTTTTGTGTAACGTGGTATAATCTTGATATGGGATGTATGACCTATGTAAGATGTACAGTATTTATTTATTTATTATTCCTCATGTCCTAGCTGTATTTTCATGTGATACATGCTGTTTACTTTGCCTCACACACACACACACACACACACACACAGTACGAATCACTGTCATGTGGTCATATGACACATCAGATCTCCTACATGCCTCCTTATGCTATTCCTGTTATTATAACCAGTTCAGAGAAGACAGATGATTCTGTGCCTCTTCAAAAAGCTTCCAGCACATTGATTTGAATATGATACAGTGAGGCTGGATGAGGTCGCAAAAAAAATGTATTTTGTTTTTTCCTGTTAGTGAAAGGAAACGCATACAAAGACCAAGACCAAGAAAGACATTATTTCTAAAACAAAAATATGAATATTAATATGGATACAAAATTGTTCCCAGACGTTTTTTCAGCCTTGTGATGATATTTAGTATGTGGCTCGATATTGATTCATTAGATTCCACATGTTACATGTAAGAACAAAAATACAATCTAAAAATAATCGTCATGTTTTCCGCAGATTGTTTTTCAAGAAGCAAAAGTCTACAATCTACATCAAATCTTCATGTCACACAAAGCATACAAATAAGAAGCATAAAAATACACAGCAAATGCCTTAGAATTTGGCCAGATTTTTTTTTTATATATAATTGTGCTCATTCTTTTGCAAAAGACATTGGGAGTCTCCTTCAAATTTTGATTAGTATTTCTATTAGTTATGGAACAGAGCTGTCTTATATTGGTAAACATCCTTAAAGTATTAATTCAGGAACTTCTACTGCAACATGTACTGCTCTTTAAAATGAAAGTGTCATATTTGTGCATATATTTGGGTTCAAATGGGAACAAATTTACTATGGACTATTAAATAAGAATGTTAAAACTGATCATTTATTTCGATGGTCCACTTTAGACTTAAGGAGCAGGAGAAAAAGCTCATGGATTCAGATATTCTCAGATCAGTTTCAGGCCTCTTTCATATGTGTGTATGAATCGGATACGTGCATTTGCAAATAACGCAGTTTTTACTTCCTTTTCGGCCTAAGCTTTTCCAGGTCAGTTCGTCTACCCTGGGTTGTTTCGCCAAGTGTGTAGTGTAAATGCTACAAGATACCGGATATGGGTCACTTTTAAAAAGAAGAACGTCAAATTTTTTTTGTTATTGTGTCAACAAATCGGAATTGGGCATCAATACCTGCAGTGTAAATGTGGCCTGAGTAATTTTGCAAGACTATTTTTTTTTTATATTAATTTTTTTATTTGGACAGTGCATGTTAATGACCAAACATGGAATACATGCATGTAAACATGCCGGGTTGTAGCTACAAGATAATTTCCATCCGTTGTCCCACGGGCTAAAATCACAAAGGTCACAAAACATTACAGAATAAAAATTTACATCTACATAATTTAGCATTACATTATCAAAAAGTCCTATATACAATATTCACATACAACTTAAAAAATTCATTCAGTTCACAAACACTCAATTACACATCAACTTATTCTACTAACCCGAACCCTAACAGTCTACTACTAATACTCGAATAGGAGTTAGTTTAGATGTAGTTGCAAAGTTACTTATAGTTATGGAAGTGACTAAAGGTGGAAAGAATGTGGTGAAGTGATATGAAACTCAATGTGTGTCCACCAATCAGAAGCAAGGATTCAGCCATACGTATAGGAGACTGGGTTACACTTTATTTTAAGGTGTCATTGTTACAGTGTAATTACATATTTAAGTAATGAGTAATAGTAAGCAACTACATGTACTTACTATAGGGTTAGGGTAGGATTAGGATTTGGTTGAGGGTTAGTTGCATGTAATTATGCATAATTTACTGTTATTACTATGTAAGTACATATAACTTATGGAACAAGGACACTGTAAAATAAAGGGGTCACTGAGTGGTTATTTTGTGATTATGACTGGCTGACTGTACATAGTCTCACTTATTACTTGTATACACACCAAATTATTAAATAAATTGACAAAATATTAGAGTTCAGATTATTTTATAATGTGAGAAAAAGTGAGCTGTATAAGAGATTGGAAATTAGCACAGTTTTGAAGACTGGTTGATTTGCAGTTGTCAGTTTTAATGGTCACTTATACAAAATATTTGGCCGAGCAATCCTGCATTTGACCAGTTATTATGAGGTATTCTGATTGATCCGAGATCTGTCGAATAAAATGTCTAAAGTTTGTTTTAATTAGTAATATTTTTATTGTTGAACTTCAGCAAACCTCTGGAGTGTTTGACAGTATTTATGCATCTGTGAATAAAGGAGTAGGAAATTGGAGAAAATGAGCCTCGCATTCCTTCGGGAATCTTTGGATCATTGAGCTCTCGGGATGGATTTGGGTCAGGGATGAATCTCAAGGGGTTCAGAAGGAGTGAGCCATCATCCTGAGGCTTCAGGGAATGGGTAATAATACGAGATTTTCATCTGGGCTGTGGAGAGCTCTTATCTTCAGAGTTTATTTTTGGAAACCACAACAGTTCATACATGTAAAGGATTTATCATGCGGCGAAGCAATACCTGAAGCGGTTTAATCACTCACAACTGAACGACATCGCCATCTCCTGGTACAGCACTGAACATTTAAGAACAGGGTTCCCACACATTTAACATTTACAAAATCCATACTTTTCCAGACTCAAATTTCCAAACCTCCCTGTAGATTTTTCAGACCAATTTTTTTTCGAAGTGATAACATTCGCTCGCATGATGAGGAGAAACTTAAAACGCGTTGTAACCTGCATGTATTCTCCTCTGACACATAATCGTATACTGTAATCGTGTTTTGATGTATACTGTCTGATTTAGATGATCATTTGCTGCTGTGATCTGAGTGGCATTTGATTAAATATTCTTTGAGTTCAAAAGAGAGTCGCTTATGGTAAAGACAAACCGTTTAGTGTAATGGAAAAGTATTGTGTTTGACAATTACTAAAGGACCACTTTTGCCATGAAAATGAATGTCTAAATACATCTAAATAGGGGCGATAGTCTGGAAACACAAATATTTTTTCATACTCTGTTTTTGACCCATACTTATCCAGATCTGGAAATTACTCAAATCAAAAACCATACTTTTCCAAAGTACGTAGGAACCCTGAAGGATTGAGGACAGCTACAAGTTACAACATTGTGTTGTTGTGTCCCTCTAAATGGGAAACAAACATAATGCAGACTGTACTTTAGTATTTGTATTGTTTGACTTTTCCTTTTATTGCGCTATACCTTTCTACCCACTGTAAGGTCAATTCCTAGTTACGCAGTACCTGTAAATAATGATGATGATTATAATAATAATATGTTTAATATGCTATAATAATTTAATAATAATTTAGACATCATTCTTCACAGAAATCATTAAATTATTGCTACATTCAAAAAAAGTTATGTAAATTGTGAATGATGTCAGATAACTATTTTTTTTATTAGTCAAAGAGATATTACAACAAACTAACAGGGTAGAAAGTGCATTTGAGGACAATAATATCCTATAAATTCACAACCAACTAAAGAAATATTCCACAAAAAAAAAAAAAAAAACACACATTCTACTGTAAACTTTCTAGAATATTTCTTAGTAAAGTTTTTCATTTTGCCGGGGACATGGCAACATCACAAATCCGCTCCATGTTCAGTTCACTTAATTGTCATTAAAGAAAACTATGATTTAACTTTCTGGGTCTGTTTTCACTTTCCTGTGTCCTAATTTCCACCCAACGCTAGAGATGCACAAACGGCCCTTCAGGACCTTCATGTCAGTGTCCTGTAGATCATCCACTAGGAATGCGTCCCAGTTCAGAGCCTTTAATGGGATGCAGTGGCCATATTTCATTGAACACTAACTGGGAATTTCTTTAATATCAGATAATATCAATCACAGATTTGCAGCATGCATGTAAAATATTTACAGTTTCTGAATTTTCCAGTAGAAAAAATGGTGTAAGAATGTAATTAAATTAATTAAATACAATTATTCTTTCACTAAATTCAATTCGTCATGACATCTGAAATTCTACAACACTTCTTGTTTGATTCAAGTACATTTAGACTATTATAGTAATTATAAAACCTTATAGTCACTTAGGGGTGGCACGGTACATGAAAAAACATCCGAACCGTTCGGTTCGCTTGTCTCGGTTCGGTACATGTGTGCGTCGCACGGTTCGTTCGACGCATGCGCAATGTAACCTCGTGCCCGTTACCTCAGACAGTGCGTTTACTTTTCGCGCGAAATAAGAGATTTGTGGACATACATATGAGGCTTGTTCGACTTGAACCGGCGCTGCACAGACCGATCGACGAATAACATAAAAGTACCGCGATAGCAACGGCTCCGTATGCTTTTCAATCACTCTCGCAGTCGCAGTACTTTGATGTCATAAACCGATTGGTCTGTGCAGCGCTGCAGGTCACGTCACGTATAGAAATGGCTAGTGGGAAAGATAAGGAAGGCTAACAGGAGTTGGAGGATGCACCAGCGTCGTATAAGTCCGGTGTGTGGGAACATTTTGGATTTCATGTTACCTATGATATTTAAATATATACAGTGACAGTAAGTTTAGATAAGAACTCCAGTCGTGTTTCCAAATACTGCACTTTAATTTCAAGTGAAAAAAAATGTATCCTCACTCTCAGGGAATAGAAGCATTGTGATACTGTTTTTGTGTTGAGGTTGAACTTATGTTTCACTTTATGATTATGGCCTTTGCTATTGTTATAGCCTCATTATAGGCAATTATTTGTAACGTATTTTGACTTATTTAAAAGATAGTGCTTTAAGAGTTCCTCTCTTTTTCTTTTAAAAGATAAACATTTTGTAAGAGCTACACTGAAGTTGACAGTTTTATAAATGCAAGTTAATTTTAATCTTTGTGTGCTAAAAATGCACATAAGTTCCTGTAGAGATAGCAACACACATTCTCCTTTTTTGCCAAATAAATGTCTTCTCTCTTGCTGTATCAAAATGTCACCTAGCTTTCCTCAGAGATGGTCTCAATAATGTGCTTAAAGTCAAATTCAGTTTGTGCATGATTACATGATATACATTTTTTTTAAAATACTGTATCCTGAATTGTGGATAATTAAGCTATAGCATATATCATATGCTGAAGTACATTTCTGGAGTGTTAAAGATTAAAAGAAAAAAATAACAACCAAGAACCGTACAGAACCGAAAACCGTGACCCTAAAACCGTGATACGAACCGAACCGTGGGTTTTGTGAACCGTGCCACCCCTATAGTCACTGTATTAAATTACATTTATATGTATACAGATTCAATGCTTTATAATGCGTTATGATGCATCAATGCATGTATACAGTTCACCCAAAAATAAAAATCATTTTCTCACCATCAAGTTGTTCCAAACCTGTATGAATTTCTTTCTTCTGCTGAAGAACAATTAATGGTCCCCATTGACTTCCACAGTATTTTTTTCTCCATACTACGGAAGTTATCCATATTACATTCTTCAAAATATCTTCTTTTGTGTTCAGCAGAAGATAGAAACTCATACAGGTTTGAGGGGGAGTAAAAAACGATCCCTTTATTTGTATCCACCTTATTTTGCAACACAGAGCGAGGCTTTATTAGCAAGCAGCTAGAAGAATAACCGGAAACCTCGCAAATTCAAGTTACAGATGCACCTACATATATCAAAGGCTCTTCTTTAATGCTTTTTTTTATCCTATGGGTTTGTTGTTGAGTTATCCGCCCTCCTCTCCTGTTTTTTTCTTTCACAGCCAGTGTTGCTGTCCTCTGGTCAAACCCCTCTGTACACGTCTGCGGTCTCCACACTGGTAAGAACACTAACGCTGCCCCTGCTGTCCGGGAGGCAGAACTGCACCTGAGTCTGCAGTAACTGCTTGTGTTTGTGATCATTCATCATCCTTGTTCATGCCATTTGATCACATCATTATAACCGTGGAAATACCTCACACAACCGATCAGTTTTAATCCACATGTTGTTGGTTTCATCCACAGCAGTGGTTCTCATCCTTCTTTACTCAAACGCCCATCATTGTCCAACACAATCGCTTTCCTACGGTATATAACAAACGCTGCTTGTTTTCAAATTTATTTTTTATGAACAGAAATTGGGAATGTTGATACATTTATTTAGGGATTCCATGTGATTCAAGATTATGTATGTTTAACAATCAAAATAACTAAAGTTATTGAGGATAAAAAAAATATTTTAGTTTACATTGTGTTGTAATATACATATTACATATTACAGTGATGTAGTGTAGTGACTTGTAATATATATATATATATATATAAAATTAAACAGTTAAAACACTACAAATCAAGATGTAAACTAAAATCATATTTTTTTATCCTCAATAACTTTAGTTATTTTTATTGTTAAACATACATAATCTTGAATCTCATAATATATGTGTGTGTGTGTGTGTGAGTACTTCTGATAGCG